>CM031601.1:48559646-48627787 GCA_018398815.1 Conus ventricosus
GCTGACGTTGAGAAATCTTTTAATTGCAAATAAATGTACTTTTTCTATTACGCTGTGATCGGCTACAAGGCCCCAAACTTCACATCCATAAGTGAGCATTGGTTGTACCTGACAATCAAATAGCTTAAAAAATAAACGAGGACAATGGTTACCAAGTTTCCATAAGATTTTTAGTATACATAGAACACACTTTTTTGCTCGTGATGCCATGTCATCAAGCGCGTAAGAAAACGTTAACCCAGTTGAAAAAATAATACCTAAGTATTTATACTGGTTAACAACTTCTATTTTATCATAACCATAAAACCATTTTTTCAACGGACTGCAAGATATCCCCCTTCCTGAACACTACTATTTTAGATTTCTCTAGATTGACAGTAAGCCTAAGTTTACCTGCTGTGTTCTTTAAAATATTGAGCTGTTGTTGGAGTCCAGTAATTGTATACGCCAACAGAATGATATCATCAGCGAATAACATTATTAGGATTTCTATTAAGTCAGGTGCTAATGGAATGCCATGTTTGCCCTTAGAAATTATTTCATTTGTCAGTTCATTAATAAATAGAGAAAATAAAATGGGGCTGCATATATCTCCTTGTTTTAAGCCTTGTGGACAGAAAAAGGTGTCTGTAAGGTCATTTTTACAGCGTACTCTTGCTTTAACCACGGAATAATACTTTTTAATGCCTTAAACATTTTCCCATTTACTCCGTTTTTTCTCAGTATCTCCCATAGTAAATGTCTGTCAACAAGATCAAATGCTTTTTTAAAATCAATGAATGCAATATACAATTTCTGGTTATTAGATAATTGTTTTTTAACTAGGGCAAATAGAGTATAGATATGGTCTATTGTGCTGTATTTCTTCCTAAAGCCAGCTTGCATTTCACTAATTATATTATTATTTTCTACACACAGGGTTAGACGTTTATTTAGGACGTAAACTGTATAACTTCCCACTAATGTTTAAAAGTGAAATGCCCCGATAATTGTCTGGAAGGTTAATATCACCTTTTTTAAGTATCGGTTGTATTAAAGCTTCTGACCAATCACTAGGGAACAGTCCTGAGTCAAACAGTTTGTTAAAGAATACTGTAAGAAAAGGAATAACTCGAGTATCAGCGCATTTAAAGAACTCACTACATAGTCCATCTGGTCCAGCAGCCTTATTATTCTTTAAAGCCCTCAAGGCATCCCTGACTTCACTTTCAGAAATTTCTGTTTCCAGGACAGAAATATCATAATCTTGACTCTCTGTATCTGCATAATTAATGCTTTCATGAAAGTTGTCTAAATCTTGCATAGTATAATCAGAATTAAATACTTTACTAAAATGCTGAAACCACTGTTCCTTTGTTATGTCATTGGTAGTTGGAGCAGCTTTGGATACATTTTTTATAGTTTGCCAAAATAGTTTTGGGTCATTTTTGTTATCCTCTAATGCTTTTATTAAACGGTTTCTATGTTCTTGTTGTTTCTCATTTAATAGATGTTTATAATCTCTAAGGAGATTACAATATATCACTCTGAGATCCTCTTTCATCACTACGTTGTTAACTGTTTAAATTGTCGTAAGGCAAATCTGGCTTTCTGTCTTTTTTCCCAACAATCTGGATCAAACCAAGGTTTCTTTCTATCATTGCCACTAGTAATTGTTTTTAGCATACACTGACCTGCTTTGTATAAAGCTTCATTGAATTTACCCAGTGCCAAATTAATGTCTACATCAATTAGAAGATTTAAGCATCAAGAAAAAGTAATTGTACATCCTGAGAACATAGTTGTGTAATTATATTCTGGTTCTTTATCCTTAGTCCATACAAATTTATTTACTTTGCATATTTTCTTTACATAAAGAGGGGAGAGAGAGAGAGAGGAGAGAGAGAGAGAGAGAAGAGAGAACAGAGAGAGAAACAGAAAGACAGAGACGAAGAGACAGATTGAGATTAGGATATGTACTTTATTGTTATCACTATTATGAATACTTATACAGCGCCTATTCTCGTAAGAGACCAAGCTCTACGCAGCCTTATAATGCACACTCGTTTACACGACGGGTTGCCTACCAAGGTAGTGCCGACTGAAAAGCTGCAGCTGGCGCTTCATTCAGTTGTTTCCCCTGTCATCCAGTCAATATCATTCACTCCATTTCCTTCCTTCATTCTTTCCCTTTCTCACGCAGGGTGCATGCTATGTGTAACGTGTCATCCATACCAACGGCAAACTAGCCTTCTCTTCCGAAAGTTGGTGATGGGATTTTTGCGTGTGTGCAAGATGTCATGCATGAGTTCACACACGCAACCTCAGCTTATAGTCTCACTTGAAGAACTGAGTCAGAAATAATGTTAACTCCAAGGGAAAAATCCCCCTGTACTGAAACGGCCCAGCGGAGATTCGAACCCGCAACCCCAGGATCACCAAGATTACTAGTCCGGCGCCTCTACCACTGGGAAGAACTGTATGGGAAATGGAGTCAGAACCAATGTTAACTCCAAGGGAAAAATCCCTCTGTGCCGAAACCACCCGGTGGAGATTCAAACCTACAACCCCAGGATCACCAAGATTACGAGTCCGGTGCTCTACCACTGAGCTATTCCGGCCCCTGCTTATGCTCAAACTCAATCAAGTCATCACAAAGTCCCAATACAAACGTCATAAAAAATGTGTTTTCTGTCCTCCCCCCTCACCTGTCTCAGAGAAGATTATTATCAAGACTACTTTTATATCGCTTATCCATGGTTAGAACCAAGCTCTAAGTGCTTCACAATCCACACTTTCATTTTCACAATGGGTTGACTACCTGGGTAGAGCTGCTGGAGCTACATTCAGTCGTTTCCCATGGAATTCAGTCAATATCAATCATTCACTCTTTGGATACCTCATGCAAGATCTATGCTATATGTAACTTGTCATCCCATATCAATGGCCAAACGCCTTCTTTTCAAAAAGTTGGTGTTGGATTTTACATGTGTGTAAGATATAATGAGTGTGTTCACACATGGAACCTCCATTTACGGTCCCATTCAAAAGACTTTTGGAGAGATGGAGTCAGAACCTATGTTAATGCCAAGGGAAAAAATTCCCCTGTTACGAAAACGGCCCTCCAAATTTGAGCCCGCAACCCCAGGATCACCCAAAATTACAAGTCTGGTGCTCTACCAACTGAGCTTTTCGGCTCAAAATCACGAATAGATCAGTTGACAGGAAGGAACAGATGACACAAAGAAAAGGGCAAATTAAACCAACAAGAATAGTAACAACACTTTGGTTCCATTATTTCAGCCCAGCTAACCATAAAATGTCTTTTGATGGCTATCACCACACTGGGGAAAATGACCCACACTGAAAAAGAATTGTAACTCAATTCGCGTCGTTTTACAGCGCAACCAACCACAATGGGCCATATCAGGGCTCTCAACTCGCCACAGTCACTCTCCAAAATGTTTGCAGTGATTTCCAACAAAAGGAGTAGCCGAAGCTTGGGGTAACTTGACCAATTACAGCTCAGTTACATCTAGAAGTTGCACTGAAACGCTTTCAACAAGTGTTCAATGACACCAGTCACCACAGAATGACTCAGTTTCTGTACTGGGTTGCTTTATAACACACAATACTGACAGCTCCCTGCCGACCAGTAGTGAAGGAACAACAACAAAATCAGCATAAATAATACTGTGTATGAAGGGGCTGAATGAATGGCACCACCATCTCTGAGAGGAAAAAGAAGAGAAGGCAAATATGAAACACCTTTTAAAGCTGAGAAAGAGTGTGTGTACACATTCATGTGCATGCGTTCGCATGTGCTTTCGTGCGTCTAACATCTGGGTTTATATGTATGCTTGTAATGTGTTTGTATGACATGTACATATTTTTCATAATGTTAGTTCCACTTTCAATATATAAATACCCAATATAATAATAATTCTCACCCTTTCCATCTGAGCGAAGTACTCATTCATTTCTTCCTGCTCTTTCGCTTTCTCCCCACTGCGTTTCCGCAACTGTAAATGAGAAAACAGACAAAAAAATGACCATAATAACAAACTGCAAACTCAATACACACAAAATGGTTTGGAACATAACCACATGAAGACGTGTGCATGAAAGTCTGCTATGGGCAATACCAAAAGTGTCAAACAGTAAGTGGGAAAAGTGACAGCAGTGAAGCCTGTGCATCAACAAAATCACAGAAACGTGTGTGTGTGTGTGTGTGTGTGTGTGTGTGTGTGTGTGTCACTCTGTGTGTGTGTGTGTGTGTGTGTGTGTGCGTGTGTGTGTGTGTGTGTGTGAATGTGTGCGTGCATGTGTGTGTATGTGTGTGTGTGTGCGTGCGCGCGCATGCATGTGTGTGTGTGTGTGCATGCAAGTGCAAGTGTGTGTGTGTGCTTGTGTGTACATGCGTGTGTGTGTGTGTGCATGTGTATGTATGTATGTACATAATGTGTGTGTGTGTGTGTGTGTGTGTGTGTGTGTGTGTGTGTGTGTGTGTGTGTATGTATGTATGTACATAATGTGTGTGTGTATGTGTGTGTGTGTGTGTGTGTGTGTGTGTGTGTGTGTGTGTGTGTGTGTGTGTGTGTGTGTGTGTGTGTGAGAGAGAGAGAGAACAGAATACAAAAACTGTTCTAACAGTAATGAGTTCAGTATTAGTATTTAAAAAAAAAGAAATCACCTCAAATAAGCGATGAAAGTAAGAGATTTGTTTTACCAGTTTAAGATACAGGAAATGTTAAAAACAATAACAATTCTCATATACAGCTTTAGAGTTTACCTCATCAATCTTCTTTTGAACATTTTCCTTGTGACGTTTCCCTCTCTCATGGAATTCAACACTCTGAAAAGAAAATGTAAAGTCATTTATACAACCACATAATCTACAAAGTGTCAATTTAATGTGAATAGTAAGTCATTTATACAACCACATAATCTACAAAGTGTCAATTTAATGTGAATAGTAGGTACACGCATCCATCATGCAGACAACGAGCTGCCTATTTTCAACTCTCCAGCGGAATAATTAAGTAACATTTTTGACAATGTAGAAAACTGTTAGTAGAATGAGGCTCAATAAAAACAGTATGCATTAACAAACAAACAAAAAAAATTATAGCCTTGATAGGTGATATAAACCGATAAAGCATAGTATCCACTGTTGTCATTGATGGTCATGTCCAATGCAGAATTTAGTAAAATGATCTGAAAACTCATTATGTGTATGACAGCAAAATATTAGCCATTTTTACTTTTTTCCCCATGTTCTTTGCAGTTATTTTCAGATTACAAAAAAATGTGACAGACTGTTTTGCACAAATTTAAATAATATATGTAGCTGTTTCATGCAATTACTGAATCTGAACATTTATTTTGCTAGAAAAGGACATGCTCCCCTACACACACACACACACACACACTCCCCTTCCACTCTCCCTGAAATACCTGCAACAAAAATATTTATCTAAAGTTACTTAAAAAAAAAAAAAAAGGAATAACCATTTTAACTCACAGGTTTGTTGTCAGCAATCCAACATTTGCAAAAGTCACAGAACTTGCGAGGCTGGGATTTCCAGTAGTCAGCCCTGATCGTACCAGTCACACACATACAGACACACAAACACAAAATATAGTATAATACATGAACTATACATTATATACAACAACAACAAAAAACAACAATTTCTGATCACATGTACATCCCCCAAAAAAATTACTGTGCTGCCAAAACGAAGGAATAAACAAATGACAAAATAAACATAACATGTTTTGACCTCTTCGATCTTCTTCAGGCACGACAAACAACATTCAAGACAATGAAAACGAAGGACAGACATGCAGTCACTTATATCCTCAAACTGGGCTCAAAATGGATGTGGAACTGAAATGAGGCTGACTTCATGGAAGACAATACAGGTTAAAGTAACAAAAATACAAATGATAATGACATAAAGAGAATATTACCACTACTTCTAGTATCACTAATGTTGATAATGATGGTAGCGATGATGATCATAATCAGGTAAGTTAAGATAATGTTGCTTATAGCCCAGCCGACCGCAAAGGGCCATATCAGGGCTGTCACTGGGTTGACATCAACTCACAAGTCATTTATTCACACAACTCTTTAAAATACATCTTCTTAAAACCCGCCTGAAATTTTGTTAAAAATTTTTCCACTATAAAATCTCAGATCAGATTAAAAATGTTAATCTCTTTCAAGAATATATAAATTCAAAGATCGCATCAGGTGGAACATCTCTGAACAAGGTTTTCATGGAATCTGCTGTAAAATGTTTGTGTCTCACATCATGCAAGTCCCAACACTCTAAAAGACTATCATGTTTCATTGTGAATGGTACATGACATGGAATGCACCATGGAGCTTCTTCACTCTTTAAAAAATAGGTACGAATGAGTAAAATATGAATGGCCTGTGCAGCTGGCATAGAACTGTTTCTTCTTTGCGACCACCAGATGTAGATGAGAGAAACTTTTGTAGGTTTGGATGGATCTGAAAGAGTTTGTTATCCGTCTGTGTATTCCAATCCTCCTGCCAGAGGTCTCTGACATAATCATTAACTTTTGGTTTTAGATCTGTGGAAGGGATATGTTAGATATGTTGGACAGTTTCTCTGTTGTGGCATTCTTGGCCAAACAGTGAGCCATTTCGTTCCCTCTGATGCCAACATGACCGGAACCCAAGCCAGAACAATGCTGTGACCTTCCGCCTTCAACGAGGTAAAAAGTTGTTTTTTTAAATGTAGAAGTTCAGGATGATGGAGGTTATGGCCAGCTATCACCTCCAAAGCTGACAGCGAATCAGACAAAATCAGAAAGTCCTTGTTTGTAGATTAATAAAAGTAGTAACAATAATAGAAAAGAGAAGAAGAAAAAGGTGAAGGAAGAAGGCGGGGAGGGGTGTGGAGAAGAAAAGAAAGAAGAGGAGGAGGATACAGATCATGAGAAAGACAGAAAGATAGAATCTAAGAAATTTGCCGATGGCTATAATGACAATCATGATCATAATCATAAAATTATTGATAATGGTGGCAATGATATAGGAAATAGGAAAGATGGAAAGTTGAAATCTAAGAAGTATGCTAATGCATAATGATATTATGAATAATGGTATAAAAAATGATAGTAATGATTATAACAACAGTGATGATGATAGTAGTGCTACTACCACTACTACTACTACGTTACTACTACTACTACAACTGATGATGATGATGGATGGTGATATACGTTACTAATAAAAACAACAATTATGATAATAAGGATCATAATGAAACATTAAATAACACGACCACTGCTAGTGATGAGGATTAATAATGACAATAGTAACTAATAGTAATCATAACCATAATGATAGTAACAATTATACCATTTTGCAATAACAATAATGACAATGACGTGATGATGATGATATCAACGATTATCATGATGACATTGATAGTAATAATGATAATAGTAACATTACTAATAATTACACAAAGATGGAAATGAATCAATACTATCAAATAGTAAAAGGGAGGGGAAAAAAAAAGGGGGGGGGGGGGGCCACCCCCCCCCCCCCCCCCCCCCCATACAGAAGAAAGAGAGAAGACAAACGAATGTGAAAGGAGGAGTATATGTAACTGAAAGAAAACCAGAGTGAGAAAAGGTTGTGGATATTTATGTGAGAAAAGAACAAATTCATGAAGCAAATGGATACAGTGAGTGAAGGTGAGAAAGGAGCTTGTGGAAGATGGCTGCAACTTATATGAGTAAATAATGTGTAGTATGGTAATGTGTCAGTAGAGAGTCCTGCAGGCTGGTGTTGTGGGGTGGATTGGGACATGCTGTTTTTGGATGTTGATGCCAGGTGGCAATGAGATGGGATTACTACATAGTGCACTCAAGTTGTGACGCTGAGACTTCCAAAGTGCTAGGACTTTGCCATGGTTGATGTTGTGTTGGGGATGGTTGAAGTGCAGAGCAACTGGTTTGGGTTGATGCTGTTGGATGTGTGCCAGGCGTTCAGAGATGCACACCTCAAGTGTGTGGGCTGTCTCCCCTGCACAGATTCGACAGCTATAGAACAACCTTCAACTAGTCTGAAATGGAGAGTCTGGATTACCTGGGATGGTGTCTGGAAGGAAAAGCCCAAGATTTCTTCATTATACTTATAGCCACAAAGATGGGCAGTCACTATTCAGTTGGAAGCACACTTCGAGGCCAGAGAGTTGACTGAAATAGCAAAGCTTAAAGTAACAAATTCCACCAAGCCAGCCAAAACCCAGGGGAATCCTACGATGACTGGCCAGAACCATGGAAGAGGCTGTCCATAAAGTGAAATGGTACTAGCATGTCTCCTTAGACATAAATAATGTGCAAAGGAAAAATGAGGAGTCACAGATCTGAGCAGTTTTTTCTGAGCAGGATCTGGACCGCCTTCTTATGCAGATGTGGAAAAGCTTACGACTCAACTGTGACTTACAAGCCACCTTTGCGAGGAGACGGGGAATCCATCTAAAGAAATGACGAACAAGACAACAACAACTTACAATCAAAGGAAGTGGAAAGCAAGCTACTGATAGTCAAGACTCCAATACAAAGAATCTTTAGAGCAATCAGGTTGGGCACAAGAAAAAAGACAGTAGGCCGTACAAAAAAAAAGCCTGCAGAACCAGTCTAGGAAAACAGAAGGAAAAAAGGAAAAGGACCCTCTCTCCAATCAAAAATTCAGGGTCTTCATCTTCTGGCAATGCTGTGAAGACCATGTCCCTGGGCAGGATTTCCAAAATGCACCTAAAAATACATCCGAAAGGACTCAACCAGCACCAGGTAGATAGCATTCCATGCAAAAATTAATTGGAATCAGCCCAAGCAGGGCCTGAGGTCATTAGCACTGCTAGGGTCAGCACCACTTCTAAGATGAAAATGGACAAGACCATGGAAGAGAGCAGTTCAATATGCCAGAGTAAAGCTTTTGATATGGCAAACAGGATACACTGACAAAAAATTGGGCTGTACACAAGGACCACCTGAAAAAGTATCACACAGGGTTACTCAGCACATTGTAGCCAGCTTCATGAGGTTCACAAGACAGTCCTTTTAGGATCAAGTGAAAGTTTAATGGATAGGGAATCATCTGACAACGGGTCAGAGGATAGGCAGTGCTCCCGAGCCATGTTCCTCTGACATGCACTGTCGTACTGATGGCCGGCCAGGACTCCCCTTTTAGAGAAAGGCTGTCAGTGTCGGAGGGTGTGGATTACACCAAAAAGCTCACAGCCTCAAGCCCCACTGCTGAGATCCAGGATACCAGAACTCCTCGTTACCATTGACCTAGTGAGGCAAAGAAGGCCAGATCCACATGCCAGGGAACCCCAAAGAGGGGCAGAAAGTGTATGGTTCCTGGCTGTGTGGAGGTGAACCAGCCTTCATTCACCATTTCCCAGCATCCTTGATGAAACAGAAAGGCTGCCACCGTCATCAGAGGTTGTTCTGTAGGGGCAGACACAGGCACTGAAGCAGGCAATGGCATGGCAATTTGGACCTCGTGGAGAAGGGATCAGGTGGTGGAATTCATTCACAGGCAGCTCTGCACCATTATGGGCAATAGTCATCACCGACTGCCAGATCGAGTCCATGAAGGTTTTTTGCCAGCATATGGGTGAGCTACTTCTAGAGACATTTCAGCTAAACTCTGTGCCAGCTCTCATTCACTGGAAGGCAGTACTGGGGTTGATGGTTTGTACGAGTCCAGAGAAGCATAAACATTGGCAGAATGACTACCTAGCACCAGTGGACATTAAATCCTGTAGGTCTTCTGCTTGCGATCCAAGTGCCCGAGACTGTGACTGTGTGCAGGAGAAAAGCTCACTCTGAACTGTGGCTGTCACCAAGCAATGAGGAGACCACAAAGCCAAAATGTGGCTGAAGTTGTTTCAAGTATCAAATACAGGGTGATAATTCAAGCACAGCAAATGTGGTTTTAGTCACCCTTCCGGCAGGCCACTTGGGCAAGACCAGACCAGCTGCTGAGGAATTTGGAGACAGCTTTACTTTTCCATCCCGCGCGAGACACTTAGTGAAAGGGCAAACAAACAAGGCTTACACATTCTGACCCAACATTTTTGTTGCTGTAGTCCGAGCAGAGGCAAGTATCAAACTTGTGTACTAGTTAACTAGGGAATATTAAATACCCAAACAGTGATGATGTTATTTTTGCACAATTTAATTTTGTGTGTGTTGTCATTGTTCTAATATTGCCTGACCACTTGCGTACAGGCTTCCATGCTGTATCTACGTTATCTACAGGAAAATAAACCTAGTCGTGTTTGGTATTAAAAGAATTGTCAGGAATTCGCCAGTTCAGTCATCTCAAGAGCGCAGAAATATTACATTTTTCATGACAACCACTCACTATCAAACCGACTGTCTGATTTGTAATGGCCACTCAACAATGCCAAACACATTGCTGCCATACCGGCTATGCACAGATGACATTCAGTTCGCCAAGTAGAGCGCGGTTAGCTGGCTGGTGGGGAGCAGCCTGCAGAAAACACCCCTTTCCCTGACCTGCATTCAAGGCTTGGCCTCTGCAGCTGAGGGTGAGCTGTAAACTTCCCTGCCTCTCAAAACTAAGCAGCTTGCTCTGAACAGCCGTGGAGAGGGTCACCTCAATATTTGTTTGCAGACAAACCCAAATTTAGAGTTCAGAAAGAGAGGGGGTTAGTTACCGCCAAGGACATTGACATGTCTGGCAGCCATTTTATTTGAATACATGGAAAGATAAGTGATCTTTGTTCTTTGTTCGTACTGTCCTAAATGTTAAATGTTATGTTTTTACCTGAAGAAGACCCAAGAGGTCGAAATGCATTGTGTTTTGTCCCGTGCTTTGTTTGTCAATGTCCTTGGCGGTAACAAACCCCTCTCTTTCTAAATTTTGCTTCATTCTCTGCCCTCAGTCACTTCATTTTGAAACAAATTTAGAGTGTCACACTGAGTGGGTCTTTCAAAATGGATAAACCATCTCAGGTTAAGGAGCAGGGCATTTGGTTACTTTGGGTGTGATAGAGGTTGATGAGGACAGGAAGTCTGTTTCCACCTCATTCTTAAGTATGCTGGGTGTTATAGAGGTTGAGGTGAATAAAAAGTCTGTTTTCCCCTTACCCATAAGCACGCTGGGGCAAGATGGAATTTGAAACGAATGGGAAGTACATTCCTGCCTCACCCCTAAGGATTCCCATGGGATAAGCGCTGCAATCCTCTTTCATCACCTGAGAGTTTCCCTGAATGGTCAAGCCTGTTGCCTGAGCACTCCAAGGGGCTTCTCCAGTTTACTGGACATTTGACTTTTTGTCAGATAGCCCAGGGAATTGACATCAAAGCCTTGAAAGGCCAGGTGTCCTCCCAGCAGGTTTGTGCCCCAAGGGTTCAGCCATAAGGGGCTAGAGCATCTTGCCTGCAAGGAGATGATTCCAACTTTAGTTGGTAGCAAGGTATCCATGGGTAGTGATGAGGAAACAAGCCTGACTTTTAGTCAGTGTATCCTGTTTGCTCGATGGATCTGAACTCCACAGCGAGGTGAAGGGCTCCCTTCCTCGCCGCACCCCCTGGGTGATAAGCTTTCATCATAAGGTCAGGGGTATGTAGTAGCATGGATGCTGCATACACAGGTGAGCTTGATGGAAGTGCACTTTGCTTGAGGAGTGTTAACTGACAATCAGGTAAACACTTTGCTAGAGAAGTGTTCACTGACGATCAGGTAAACAAGCTGATGAACTCTGGCAGTATAATATGTAAGCTCACAGAGGATGGGTCTCTATCTTATAGTTGGCTCATGAGCTACATCATGCTGAGGGTGCCATCAACAGACCAGTGCTAAGGCCTCCACTTTATTGGAGACAGTGTCATGTTAGCACAGCAACAGAACAGCCATAGACGGTAACAATGGTTTTGGACAGTCACAGTACAACTGCTTCTAGTCCCGGAGACTCCGAGACTGACAGAGTGACAGACTCAAATTGGGAGCAAATACTCAGTTCTACAGAAAGGCTTGACAAGAATCCTGACAAGACCTCTAAGCCAGTGCCTGGACAGACCCATGTAAAGTAGAGTGCATGTTCATGAATGTGCAAGTGCTTAAGTATATAAATGAACTCCTCCAGTGTGTATGTAAAACACTTTGCTACTTTAGCAAGCAGCCCACTCACAAAATAAAGAAACTGAGATTGCTCCCACTTAAAAGATGCCAAACAGTGTGCTTCATCTATAGAAAACAGAAAAGGCTTAGGGAAGAAATGAGTTAAAACAGCTACTAATATCTGAGAAATGCTGCCCAGTTCTTACTGGCATATATTGATATGTAGATGAATGAGTTTACATCAATGGTTTCAGCAAGTTCAGGGCCGGGGTCATGTTGAATAGCCCATAGGATAACTTACAAATAACTTAACACATACTGATCAAACACATTTAAATCTCATCCACAATGACCTACAAGCCAGGGTTTGGTGATGATGGACAGAAAGAGAAAAAACTATTATGGGGAGCCTGCTGGGCAACAGAACATCTGTTGGAAGCTGTAGCATCTCTTGCTCTCTCTCTCTCTCACATACACATTCTGCATGCAATGTTTGATTATCACTGCCAGTTTCAGGGAATGTGTTGCAGTCCATTTTTTCTGTTAATTTTCTGTTATGTTCATTATCTTTTGAGGGCCCCACTGATTAATTAATGGAATTATAAGGCTTTTCAAATACCTCTTCAACCTTGGTAACAGCCTCAAATTCAGTCGTTATGTATAAACTGTAATAACAGAGAGATGGAACATTGTCAGTCCGCACTTGACGAATAATCCATTATTCACTGTCACTGTCTTTAAAGAGTCTCTGTCAGGGCATCATTGTTCGGGCATGGGTTATCATCAGCAGTTGCCTGCAGTCGAGTTGTCAGGGTGCCAATCAAATCAACACACTTTGAACTCTGTCACGGAAAGTCTACACATGCGCTTCGTGCTGGAAATGTCATACAATGAATGAATACAAGTACTTAAGAAACGTATAGGTTTTCATTCTTACATGCTGAACCTTGTTAAAAGGTGAATGAAAAGGCCACAGATCGGTCTGCTTAATTGTAACCCTATAACCGGGCACATGCATCGGAAGTTTTTTAAGTTTGCGCATGCGAAGTAGAAATAAAAAGATTCGCACTCAATGTTTTGTCCCACTCTGATTGTTCAAAATAATCACATCTAATTATAATTGACCAATCATTAAGCTCGTCTTATTAACTATGCATGTCAAAGCGCATGCGTACACAAGCTGTTTTGTTGCCCCCAAATCAGGGACTGCAGCGAGGCGGTCAGCAACACGAACGTTAAAAGTTTTGAGTTTAGAGTAAATTAGTTTGCTTTCTGAAGTCACCATGAGTTAACCACCGCTACAGAACATGGTAAGCGTAAGATGCAAGCTTTATCTTTTTTGGAGGATCCTGGCAATTGTCTCTGAATGGAAATTTCCAATGTTTGGACACGGCGTGTGCCGTGTCAATGTTTTTGTTTTGGTTCTCAAGTTGTTCGCATCTTTATATCTTGACAGTCTGGAACATTTTTTTGATTGTTAGCGTACGTTCTTTTCTAGGGAATTTTATTGTTATCGTCTACTTATTAAGAACTGTTAAAGGTTAAGTCAGTAGTACATGTCTGGAGTATATTCAGCGCAGTGGAGTTAATCGACTATCGAATGCAATTTTATTCAAGACTTCTTCAATGATTATGCCTGTTGCATCCTCTCTTTGTCACTGTTAAATTATACTTCTTAAGTGTCGAAAACAGCATTAGATTGGATCTGCTTTTTTGTGCGTTGTTAGGGTAGCCTATAGGTAGTCTCAATTATTTGTACTCAAACGAACATTGTGACTGTATGGTAGGAAGGCAGCTCAGCGAAAGGTTTCGACTTTAGTAATTGACCCTCGACCTACTTCCCACCCATCCCCTCACCTCTCCATCTTCCAGGCTGTCCAAATTCACCCCATCGCACCATTCCCCCACCCACCCCTATACATTTCTTCTGTCGCTGCTTAAAGCTTGCTGTACATATGCTTAGTCGTGAGACCATTGTGCTCAGAGTTTACAGTCTGATGAATAAGTTTTTAAAAAATTGGGAGGGTCTCATGTTATCAGACTAAGGGGCCTGTAGGACCTGCTTGTTAACCCAATACAATGTATACATGTTCAGGCCACTTGGATACCAAACGTTAGTGCAAAGGGTTTACAGCCAGATGAATAAGTTAATTTTGAAAAAAAAAAAAAACACCCTTGGAAGGAGGGTCTCATGTGTAGGACTTTAGGGCCTGTCGAGGACCTGCTTGTTAACCCAACACATTTAACTTTAAGTCAGGCCACTTGGATACCTAACATGGTGTCACCACATAACATGTGTTGCACTGTAATATGTTGCATAGCATTGTATTGTGTTGTATAGCGCAGTGTCATAGTTTACAGCACTCTGTTGAATGGTATTGCACTGGAGTGTTTTGTGTTGCTCTGTTCTGTGCTGTATTACTTTATATCATAATTGTATTTGTGTTGTGTTGTATTGCACTGTACTGTGTTGTTGTAATGTGTTCTGTTGTGCATTCTTGTGCAGTGTGCACTATATTCAGTATTTTGTGTGTGTTGCATAATATTATATTGCATTGCACTGTATTGTTTTATTGTATTATATATGGTGTTGTTTTGTATTGTACAGTATTGTGTTGTGTGCTGTATTATGTTATATTGCACTGAATTGTGTTTTATTGCACTGGATTGTGCTGTATTTAACTGTATTGTGAATTACACTGTATTGTATGGTATGGTATTTTATTATGCTCTGTTGCTATGTATTGTGATTGATTGTGGTATAGTGCACTATATTGTGTTGTTTTACACTGTATTATGTTGTATTGCATAATAATGTGTTGGGTTGCATCATATTAATTGCAGTCTATTGTGTAATAGTTTGTGTTATGTTGTACTGCACTGTATTGTGTTGTATTCTGTGTTGTACAGTATTGTATTGTGTTATATTGCACATTACTGTGTTTTATACATTGTGTTCTATTGCAATGCGTTGCATTGTATTGCATTTATTGCCTTATATTGCTCTGTATTGTGTTTTGTACTGTATTGTGTTGTGTTTTGTTGTGTTTCTTTGTAGTGTAGTTTTGAACTGCATTATGTTGTGTTGCTGTGTATTGGGCTGTAGTGGGTTGTATTGCACTACAGTGTGTGGTGCTGTACTGTGCTGTTTTGTATTTCACTATGTTGTGTTCTTGTAATATATTGAGTTACATTACATTGTATTGTGTTGTATTTAGCTTATTGTGTTGTACTGCACTGAATTATGTTGCATTGCACTCTATTTTTTTTCTGTTTTGTGTTCTGTTAGCATTATCATGTTATGCACTGTGTTGTATTGTTTGCATTGCACAGTATTGCACTGTGTTTTTGTTGCTGTGCACTGTATTGTTGAATTGCTCTGTATTGTGTAGTGTTGCACTGTATTATGTTGTACATTATTGTATTGTGTTGCATTCCATTGTGCTGTTGAATTACACTGCCTTATGTTGTAAAGCAATGTGTTGTGTTCTCTTTTCTGGTATTGCACTGTATTGTGTTTATCTGTTTTGTGTTTCTGCATCATAATACAGCAAATGAAAAAAAAAACGGTGCCTGCACCTGTATGAGTATATATCTGTAAGGGTGAAATGGACAAGAATTATTGTAGGTGTGTAAATGGTAGCCATTAGGCGTAAAGAATGCATTTTTTATGCATGGATTTTAGTGCATTGTATGCACCACATTAGATTTCTTTATTTTTCATTGTATTGATTTATTCGTTTGTTTATTTACCATTGTTTTGTTGTTGTTGCAGGAATCTGGAGAAGCAGGTAAGTCAATGGAAATGAAATGTGCATAAGTTATAACATGATATTTTATTTTGGCATCTTCTATGGATGAGGTCTTTATTTGAATTGAACGCCTTGCAGTACGGCTTTTGTCCTCTGCTCTTTTTTTAATTTTATGGTAAAACTGGTGAGTTGATTTTAACGTGGTGACAACCCTGATGTGGCCCTTTGCGGTCGGCTGGGCTATAAGCAACATTATCTTATCTTATTTTATGGTAAATGGACAAATTTGTAAAGAAAACCAAATATTGAATTATTAATTGTTTTTGAAAACGATAGTGCTCAATGAACATACAGTGAGTTGAAATTCAAAATATTGTGAAATACTCGGTGTATCAGTGGATTTTCTGTCCATGTTGCTGTTCAAATACTGTTTCAGCCAGATGAAAAAGCGGAAGAGCACACAAAACAAAGTGTGAAGTAAGGCAATTTTAATGCACAACACAAAACAAGACAAGAAATTTTCAGCAATATGCCTTCCTCGGCGACAAAACAATAAAAACAGTACAGACATACACATGCGCAATACTCCCCTTGTGAAGCCAAAGTGGTGAATGTTTCGGCAAGGCTTCAGGTTTTTGTTTTCAATCACCATTCATGTTCCATAGCAGCTTAAAAGTCAGGGGATAAAAAGCAAAGGTAGAGGGTTTTTTTAGTCAGTTCCTTGAAGCTCTCCTGCAATTTTTTTACAGTAGTTAACAATAAGCACTGAAAAGTCACTTCTGACTATACTAAAAAGTCTCCTCGACTGCAATCTATCGCATCACTCGGTACGACTCGTTAAACAGCGTCCTACGCCATCGCTCGTTGTCAAGCCTCCTCCTTTCACCGTTTCTTCCTCCACTCAGTCATTTCCGGTAATAACTTCCGGCTCGCTTTCGTCGTATCGAAGCAACACATCTATCAAACTCATCTCTCTTTCTATTATTTTTAAACGTCTGAACAACTAATTGTCTAACAAATAACTTATTGTCTTACAAATGACTAATTGTCTAACAAATGACTAATTGTCTAACAAATTACTTATTTTCCAACAAATCGTCTCGCTTTAGTGATGCAAATGAAGTCAGCAGTCCAGGGAAATCTTTCCTTCTTGAAGAGTTTTCAGCAGTACTGTTGATGAAGCTCCTCTCTTGGTGAGACAGTCTGCCAGTTGTCTATGAGTGCCAGACCACTTCACTTCTTTCACAATGCCTTTTTCCATCAAGTCTTTTATCCCACTGATCTCCAGCCTCAGACGTTTTTCTGTGACATGTTTTGTTGACTGCAGAGCATCATGTAAAGACTTGCAGTCGGTCATGCAGACTAGAGGTAGACCATCCGTGGTTGCTTTTCCTGTTGTGATCTCCATGAACAATGTTGCAATGAATATTGCTTCATCAATTCCTTCTGCCATCGCCAGTGTCTCTCCAGCCAACGTGCTTCTGACTACTCTGCGAATTTTCTTTGAACTCCAGCAAATTGGAATAATGTCTCCTTCCTCGTTTGCTAAGAAGATAATGAATCCACCTTGAGTTCCTCCATCATTGAGATTTCCAAGTGAAGCATCAGTGTATACCATCAGTTTCAATGGTCCTGATCCCAAATGATGAAACTTCAACTCTACATGTTCTGACTTGATTCTTTTGATGACTTTATTTGCTTCTGTCAGATGTTCTACCTTTCCATCTTTGATATTTGAAGCAAGCTGACAAGCATCGAATGACACATCAGGACGACTTTGTCGAGCTGTCCATAGAATCTGTCCAACTTTTGATCTGTAAGCCTGTTTCTCATGTGCTGTCATTTCATCCTGTTTCTGTTGAGTTCTTTTCTTTTTGATGGGGATCGGCTCCAAGATATCTGCATACTTGGTTTGCTGTAGAGAGACTTTGTTTCCATCAGATGACAGTTCCAAGCCAATGTACTGGAAAGCTTTGTTTTGTTCCTTTCCAACCTTGAACGTTTTTCTGATTTCATCAACAACAGTCTTTTCAAAGTGTTTTGTTCCGCCCCAGATGAAGTCGTCTACATGGCATGCTAAGACACCTGTAACTTCATTTCCTTTCATCCAGAAGAAGACTGCTGGGTCAACTTTTGAAATTCTTCCTCCGAGTTTCAGCAGTACATCTTTCACTCTTTTGTACCATTGCAAAGAAGCATCATTCAGTCCGTATACGCATTTTTGCAGATGCCACAACTTTCCTCTGCTATTTGCTTCATTTGGTGGTCTCACAAAAATGTCTCTGTCTATTTCTTTTCCTTGGAGAAAGGCTGTTTTGATGTCCATAGAGCATGGAGTCCACTTTCTTTGTGCAAAGACAGAGAGAATCACTTTCAATGATTCACTTGTGCAAGTAGGCGAATCCTTCTGCATGTCTTCATTTCCAATTTCTTCAAACCCTCTTGCTACAAGTCTAGCCTTTGTTTTTACTCCATCCTTTGTTTCTTTGAGTGTACAGATCCATCTGGTGGAAACACATCTTTGTCCATTGTCCTCTATTTCAGTGTACACGTGATTCTTTTTCCAACTTTCAAGTTCTTCTTTCTTTGCATTTTCAAAAGAAACTTCATCCATGATCATAACAGTTTCATCTGAATTTGTAGTTGGTGTAGGTTCTGTATTTGACAGTACAAGTCCACTCACTTTTGTCAAATCCACAGACATTCTTTCACCCTCATATTCTTCTGGTTCCAAACATTGAATATTGTACCAGTTCTTATTTCTCCCTGTTGCTTTTCCAGCTTTGCTCAGCACCTTTGCTGATATTTTTGTTCCAGTGTCCACATGATCATATGCAATGATCTGTCCTGGTTCAATTCATTCATGACCATCAGGTCGCTTGTAGTACACTCTGTCTCCCATCTGGTACTGACCTGACCATGGTCGAACCTGTTTCCTCAAGGCTCTTCTGATTTTCTCTGAGCTTTCTGCTTCTGTGAAAGCTTTCCTTGTAGCATGCAAACTTGCGATATGCTCTCCCACTGTCCTACTTCTGGTGATTCCCTCCAAAGCAGGTAGTTCATCTGTTAGTGTGGATGGAAAATTTGGATTCTTCCCAAAGACCAGCTGATATGGGCTGAAACCATGTGTGTTCACCATGGAGTTTTTTGCTGCCAAAGCCCAACACAAAGCAGTCTCAAAATCCATGTCTTCCTTGTCTGCCCTGACTTTCTGCATGATGTTTGTCAGCGTCTGATTGTGTCTCTCACACAAACCATTGCTCCATGGACTGTATGCAGCAGTAGTTTTGACTTCGATGTTGAAGTTTTCACACATGTCCCTGAATTCCTCATTGTTGAACTCTGAACCATTGTCACTGAGTACAACTTTTGGTGGGCCATGTATTGCAATCCAGTGCTTCATGAAACTGTCAACAATGACAGAAGCCCGTTTGCTCCTGATGATTACTGCAGCACTGAATCTTGTGTATTCATCAATCATGTGGAAGTACCAGACATTTCTATCCAATTCATGCAGATCCACAGCCACAGTGTGATTATAGTCTTCTGCTAAGGGCATCCCTACCACTGGCTTTGGTGGGGTCTTCTTATGACGTGCACACACATCACATTTTTCAACAATTTCTGTCATATCTCTATACACTTCTGGATCCTTTATCCCGGCATTTTGCATCAGTTTCTTCAGGTTTGCAGTAGAGGCATGTCCAAATTGCTTGTGAAGCTTCAAAATAGTCTGCTTCTTTTCACTTTCATGCAGTTTTCCTTCCAGTAACAGGATTTCACTCTCCTCACCGTTTTTTGTTTCCTGTTTGCCACAAATGTCGATGCAGTAATGCCCTGTTGATGTGTAGTTCAACTCCACTGGTTGATGAAACAAAGTAGCCTTATCATTGCACATGTCCAACACAGCCTCTGCTCTTTTGAGTGAATCCTTGCTCAACAGAAGTGGTAAGTCAATGTCCACAACTTCAGTTTCAATGGTGCACTTGGTATCACCAATTTGTGCTGGTATTGTTGCCTTCATGTAGGACTTGACTTTTGCACCATCACCAAATCTGAAAGTCTTAGCACTTGCACCAGTCTTGATTTGCTTCTTTTTCTTCTGCTCCAGCTGATCAACATATTCTTCGTACCATCTTTTTCCACACACAGTCTTGGTACATGCTGTATCAATGATCGCACATCCAAAGGACTCTATTAAGAGTATCTCATTTTCAGGTTTGTGTTCTTTTGTAAACAAAGCCAAGTGACATTCTTCTTCATTTTCTTCTGCATCTGTCATTTTGATTTCTTCTTGTTTTTGATGCTTGTGGGGGCAATCCTTAGCCCAGTGAAACACACTCTCACAAATAGCACATCTGGTTCTTTTGCCATTCCTGTCTAATGGATTTGTTCCTTTTTGTTCTGCTGTTTTATGTTGTGAACCTGTTTGCTGATATCTAGAAGGTTTCTTTCTGAACTGCTGATATTTGTAACTCTTTACCAGAAATGCTTCTTCTTTTTCCTCTTTGATCTTGATTTCGTTCACTGTGCTTACTGTCGAACTGTCCCCAAATATTCTCTTCAAAGCAGATTTCATTGAAGCAAATTTTCTGTCAGACGCTGCTGTTAAAACTAATTGTCTTTCTTTCACTGACAAACCTGCATTGTCCAGCAGTTTAAATGCAAGCACTGAATCTGGATATTCCATTTTGTATTTTCTGCAAATATTGTATCTTCTTTCATACTCAATGATGAAATCGCACATTGACATGTCTTGTCCTTTCCTCAGTCTTTCAAAGTCTGAATATGCTGTGTAAGCCAAGTCAACCTCATCTTGTAGAAAAAGACTATCAAGTGCAGTCAATAAAATATCCATCCCATCTCCTGTGTTCAGCCGTGCAACATCGATTTCTAGTGCTTTTGCTCGTGCTTGGCCCGTTAATGACAATGTAACGGCTAGTGCTTGTTTCTCTGGCTTGACGTCCGTTACTAGTTTCCATACTTCCAGTTCGTTTTTCCACGTTTCATAACTTGTATCTGGCCCTAGGCTCGGCGGTGTTTTATAGCTCTGCGCCATGATTTATACAACTGGTGGACTACTATATGTCCTGCACTTTTGTTTCGTTGAAGTCGGACCGTCAAACTTCGTTGTTGGCTAGTCTGTATTCAATCTGTACTTTCGTCAACAACGTCAGTTGTAGATCTGTAGATTAGTCTACCGATGTAGATTATCTGTAGATCACGCTCTGCTACCATGAAAAGTCACTTCTGACTATACTAAAAAGTCTCCTCGACTGCAATCTATCGCATCACTCGGTACGACTCGTTAAACAGCGTCCTACGCCATCGCTCGTTGTCAAGCCTCCTCCTTTCACCGTTTCTTCCTCCACTCAGTCATTTCCGGTAATAACTTCCGGCTCGCTTTCGTCGTATCGAAGCAACACATCTATCAAGCACCACGGATATGCATTGTTTACACTTATCACCTTGTGGACACTGCGTGTGTTAGATTAGATTACTCAGTGTGTGTGTTAGAGAGAGTTTGTGAGCATATGTGTGTGTTTATATGTATGGGAATGCATTTGATAGTGACAGTGTGCATGTGTGTGTTGTATATGTGTGCTCGCATCTGTATGTGTGTCTGTATGTTTTCGTGTGTCTAATTCTTTATATATTTTGTGTGTGTGTATGAAAATGTGTCACTACACCTGATTACCAAAGATAACTCTTGTTGCTTGTTTGGTTTCCAAATCTCTTGAATGGAAGCTGATGAAGAAGTCTGAGAATGAAATGTTGTTGAGTTGACAAGCTCTGTTTTTTGTTGTTGTTCTTTTTATTACTTCTAATACTACATAAGATTGAGTGAAGAAGGGAAGGACCCTTTTCCACTTCAGTACTGTTGCGACGGGTGCGATAGCCTGATGCATGAGCTTGATATGTGACCATGTATTTTAACATTTTTATGCAAAATTGTCATGGGCACGCTTGCAATCTAAGGCTCATGAATAATTAGGCACTATGGAAAAGAAAACAATGTGTTCTGGTAGTGTCCTGATCAGCAAATCTATGTATTTTCAGGATCATCATGTGTTTTGTGTGTGTGTGTGTTTTTTGGGGGGGGGGGGGGGGGTTGGAAACTTTTCAGATGCTAGACATAAAAGTAATATTGTGTTTGTTATACATTATTCTGCATCGTTTAAATTCGCTTAGCATGGTGGAAAACGAAACAACTCCTGGAAAGAAAGTGGGGTTTCTCATTATTTGGTGTAGTTCGCTTTGGATGCAAAGTTTTAACTTTGTTGCACTTAACTGAAGCTCCTAAGTAGCAAGAAAGTTTTAATTGTGATTTCCTGTCAAACCATGGGTCCACAGCAATTGTGAAGTAGAACGAGGCTTAGAAAAAAAGAGAAAAAAGATGTAGTACCTACCAAGTCAGAACTCGGTGAACACTGAAAACAAGGTGAAAAGTAAAAGCTTATTTGATACACATAAAACAGACGTGTGAGAGTTTTTAACAAGTATGTCCCTTTCAGGCTTTAAAAAAAAGCACAAAGCAATACTTCCCAGATCCAAGTCACCATGAAGATAATACATTACAAAGGAGTGGTGAAGTGAGGAGAGTTCAGAAACGGAGAGCAGGAGAGGGGGGGAGAGAGAAGGGTGGGGGAGGGATGGAGGTAGGAAGAGGGTAAAAAGTGAGCTGGATATTGTTGGCCAAAAGGATACGAGTGTAAATGGGTTCATGTACGGTCATGGTCAGGATATAGGAGCAGGTAAAGAAGTATGAAGGTAACGGGGAATGGTGTTTCATAAAGGTTCATACAAGGTGATGTATATGCTAAGCAAATGAGTAACGTAATGAACCAAATTTTGAACCACAGGTATTGCAGAGTAAACTGTATAATCTCATTCCCTTTGCTACTACACACCAACCGTTTGTTGTGCAATACCTGTCATTGAAGATTATAGCACTGTTTGTTTATTACATTACTTGTTTTTGTAATCATGTCTTACTTGTATTTTTTTTGGGTGTATATCTTTTTGTTCTAAGACATAACAATATTGTGAAATGTTATTGATACCGATGACATTAGTGGTGTGATACTTCTAGGCTTCAAGCCACTTGTGAGGTATTCCCATCTGAGGGGCCTTTAGTCAGAGGGTTAGACTGGTTGCCCATGAAGCTGATGGTCCTGTCATAGAACTGTTCAAGGGTAATGAGACTTTCACCCAATCTCCCACCCTTTCCTGTTTTCTTTTCTTTTTTTTCTTTTTTTTTCTCTTTTTTTTTTTGTTGTAATTGAGATATTCATTTTCAAATATCTAGATGATGTGAAACTCTTATGTGTAGATATTTATCATACGTGAGCGTCTTCCATTGTCCTTTCATTTTCACTTTTAATTTAAGAAATATTCATATTGTCTGTATTTTGTGTTGGGTAATTTGCAACTGTTTGAAGGAGATGAACTGTGAATAACATTATCAATGCAGATTGGAGCAGTTTAGATGCTGGTGGAGGCAGAGAAGAAGTGGACTCTTCTTCAGATGTGCACCCAAGGCAGGAGTCGTCCAGCCTGCTGGACAACCAGACGGAACCAATGTATGACAGCAGTAATCTAGGGGTGAGTGACAATACCTCGAAAAGAAGACTTGTAACTTAGATTTTCCTTTTAATTCCTTAACATTATCTGTCTATTCCTTGCTTTTTAAAGTAAGATGGTCCTGTAATTGAAATGATTTTTATACTTAATGATCATCATCGTCTCTTCAGCAGTTGCTTTGTTTTCATAGTAGAAGTCACTGTTGAAGATTGTATTCTCATTTATTGTTTAAGGAAAAAAAAAAGTCTTTCAGGGTGTCTCCTTCTGGTCTGCTTGATGTATATACAAACTTTTAAAAATTTTTTTATTGCTGTGCTTGATTCATTGGAGGAATGATTAGCATGTCTGTTCAATTCTAGCAATATATTTTTTTTTCTGTTGTTTTATTGACCATTAGAGGCTTTTTATGGTGATGTTTAGTTGCCATGTATTGTATTTTGGTCCTGTTCTGTGGCAGGGAGATGATGACTATATGAGCAACCTGGGTCTGTATGATGGCTATGACAGTTACAATGACAGTGGAGGAACCACCGAGGAGGATGAGCGTTACAATACCAGCTTTACACCACCTTCCTTCTCACAGACTAGTAAAGCTGCTGCACTGCAGAAGAAAAACTTCCGATTTCTCAATGGCAAAGATGGAATGGGTAAATAGTTGTTATGGTCTATGTCTCCTGCAAGTTATTGGGTAAAACCCATTCTTTACTTGATTCATTGAGTGGTTCTTTGGAAGTTTTCTTTCAGAAATGATTGTCTATAGTCTGATTCTGCTCTTGTGTTCCTTTGTACATTGATTGATCTTCTGTCGAAACGTTATGAAGCTGTTCAGACCTGGTTTCTAGTGCTTAAGGTTTTCATGTTCCTGATTTTCCAGTCCCATGTTGTGGCCATCCTCAGTCATTTGTTCTATGATGGAGTATGAAAATACACATTTTTAATGCCTTTACTCTTAGACATATTTTGTTATAATTTTTTTTGCTATACATTTCAGCCCTGATGTGGCCCTTTGCGGTCAACTGGGCTATAAACAACATTATCTTATCTTATCTTAGCTATAACATTTTTCATTATACACAATATAACATTGATGGTAAATTTATTGTGTGATACTATTGAGCATTCTCTTTCTGATTTTTGTGTCCCTTTTTTTCCTTATCCTATCAGTTTTTCTTTCGAAGTTTCCTTTTTTTTCAATGTGTTACAGTGTCTGCATTAGTGCATAATTATGGTCTCAAACAGCATTAGTGTGGAATTCTGGGCAAGTGATTATTCATAAATGGAAAAAGAAGTTGTTCACTTTATTTACTATTTTGAATTGAAGTAGATTTTTTTTGCCTTTTCCTTCCAGTCTTCTTAATTTCTAGTGTTATTATTGGACATGTGTGTCATTTGTTGTTTCTCTTGCTCTTGTGTAGCTACCTGTGAACAGTGTGGATCCATCGGTGTGCGACATGCTTTTTATTCCAAATCCAAGCGCTTCTGCAGCCTGTCCTGCTCACGAAGTTTTGCCACTGCTCAGCGAGAAGGGAAGTCGCTGGACAACCCTCCACCAGCCAAAAAGGTATGAACTGTCTTATGCAGCAAATGTCATGCTGACTACTGTGGACTTTCTGAAATGGATTGGATTTGCCTGATACTGTCGACAGGATGTGATCTACTGATTATGAACTATTGTCCCTTTATGGCCTGTGCGTAAGGTACATCTCTTTTCTCTTCATGATAATTCTATTATTCTTCTGGTCTGATTTTCTGTGAACTCAACCAGTTTCCTGCAGTGGGCTGTGGTGACTGAACTCCTACTAAGTTCCTGCATTTCCTCACACATGCAGCAAGCCGAGTCAACATCAGCTAGCCTTTCAAGTTGTTATGCAGAATTTGTTCTGCTTGATTGTACTTCATTCAGCATTTGCACTTATTTAAAAAAAAGAAAAAGAAATTTCACTGGAATGGAAAAAAAAAAACATGACGCTCTTTTTAAACTGAAATGTGATTAATATTTGATAGCAAATCAAAATTTTTAGATTTTCTTTAATGAAAGCAGCCATGATGAAAGTGGCATGGAGAACTCCGTATTACCCAGTGCTAACTGAAAGAAAGGGAAAAATAAAGCTTGTGATCCAAATGCATGGTGAAATGGGCAAAAAACCTAGTTTAGCAGCCTCTCTTTGTGGTCTAGTACCAGCCTTAAGCAGTCTGCTTGTATATATGTTTGGTGCATTATGTGCTCTCTTGATTTCAAAATACCACTCAGCCCTGTATAGGTCGTTTCAATGTTCTAAGCTGATCTAACTCCACATGATACTCACTGGAATGGCCAAATTAACTCTGTTCTCAGTTTATTTCATAAGCACTTCATTGAAGGTCAGACAGAGATAATATTTTCCAAGATTCTAGTGAACACTGAAACATCATTAGAGATATGCAGATGATCAGACACAGAAAAAAAAAGTGATTTAGCTGACCTCTGTCTATTACTAAGTCCAGTCTTAGTGTTCGCCCCCTTTCACCCCTTTTTACTCTGTTAAAAACTCTCTCTGGCTCTCTCTCTCTCTCTCTCTCTCTCATCTCTCTCTCTGTCTCTCTCTCTCTCTCAGCAGTTACAATTTGATTCCCTTTTTTGTGTTCATCTTGGGTTGTTTTTAGAAAAAATGTATTATTGTTTTTGCATTATGAGCTTCAATGTCAATCCCTTGATCATTGAAAATGGGCGCAGAAATGCATACATGGACAAAATTAAAAACAGTAGCCTGTACTGACATGTGGAAATTCGAAACAGTGGTATGTGAGTTAGAACGTTCAGGTCTATAAATGAAGGAAAATTATTAGTGCAAAGTTTTAAGCTATTGTTTGGTTTGGATTTGATGTCTAGTATTCTGTCAGCTGTGATATATTCCTCTCATTTGACAGAAATAGTCGTCTCAAGTCTCTTGATCAGTTGATGGGTTGTCAGGTCTGTGAATGTTCAGACAACTATTGCATCATTCCTTCAGTAAACTGGTCCCTGGTTCATTATGGAAGGCGCTGATCTGATTCAAAAGGATATGATCTATGATTCCTTTGGAAAATTGTTTCAGCAAGAGCAGGTACAGATTCATGTGCATAAGCCTTATTCTTGACAATGAAGAATTATAGTAATCTGTGAAAAGAATGGTGATGAATTAGTATCCAAGTAACACAGCAAGTATTCATGGAAGGAACCATTAATAAAAAACCATACAGGTGGTATAGTTACATTACTGAACACATTGTCATGGTTACCATCTCCTAGTATGTTTTGTGTTTTTCAGATGTCTTTTGTATGAGAGCATTTTGAGTCAGTTTTAGTGCTAGTGCCATTATTTGTCAGCACACCAACCTTCACCAAACTGTTGTTGGGCATACAGAACTGCTTTCAAGAAGTTGACATCATGTTTCAGGGCAAGCTGTCTGCAGGTGGACGCAAGTCAAAGTCCCAGGCACAGCAGAAATCTGGCATCAAACAAGAAACTAAAGAGTTTGATTGGGGAATATACCTACTCACCAATAATGCTGCAGCTGCTTCAGTGACCTGCTTCCCCATGTAAGTATCAAGGACAAGGTCTTGGCTGGAAAAACCTTCACAGACATTTAGTCTTGCTGTACATGTAGGCCCTCAACGCATTCATGTACACTCCTATCTTCCTGTCCATGTAAATTGCAATACATGATTGTGCATTGGAATTACTGATTGTGACCGTTTGATCTTAAATTGCAGGTACCTATGAGTGATAGCTGGGATCAGATAGCAGTTGGGATGAAGGTGGAGGTTGCCAACATGGACTGTGATTTGTCTTACCCTGTCTTCTGGATAGCTTCTGTCATCAAAGTTGCTGGTAAGAGGAAAAATGTGGCAAGATTATTCACGCTTGGTAATGAAATGGCAACATCATCAGAGAAAAAAGCCCAATCAGACAAAAAAAAGAAAAAACAAAAGACGTAGCTAAATAGGGGGATTGCTGGCAGATTAGTGGAGGGATAGAGTCTGCTCAACTGTATTCATAACATTCTTGGTAAGAGATCAACCACCTTGTTGTCTTGAATGCCGACATGACCTGGAAACTAAGCAAAATGCATATTGGATCTAGTGGATTTCAAAGAGGAGTACAGTTCAAACAAATTCACTCATTAAGGGTTCATCAGGATGCGTTCGGCAGTGGCCACCAAAGCAGAAAGGATTGGGTAGAATGAGGAAGTCGTTATGTTTTGATTTAGAGACCATTCCAAGTGCCAGGACCAAAACTGTGAGCTCAGCATTGTAAATGGAACTATTTGAGGGAGCTGTTGTGTAATGCACAGCACAGGCAACCGCCTGTTCAAATTTGTAGATGGTAAATATTCTTTGAAAAGATGGAAATTTAAAACAAAGTTAGGCAAAAAAAAATGTATTCCAGAGAGCTGGTTGAGTCTTTGCGCATATGAGGCCAGATCGAAGTGGATCTATGGGGTGAGGAAAGTCCAAGGTTGATCGTCAAGAAATTTTGACAAAACACACAATCCAATGTCTGTCTGCAATGTTCAGATGGGAAGAATACAAATTCCCAAAGGGGGAATGGAACTCGGATAAGTCTACAAATTTCTGATAGTCCAAGTTGGTCGTCTTAAATTTTATGATGGAATTTGGATAAAAAATTTTAGTCATAAACTGGGTTTGAAGTTCCGAAAATAGCTTCAAACGACAGTTTAGAGAAAGTGTCCAATGACGATTTGATAGGGACAGTTACCCTGCCTCTGTATAAGGAATGAGTAGAAGTTCTTGATGGTGAATAGGAACTTCGAGAAATTACAGTGCTTTCTGACAAGAAGCTTTTAAGAGCTGGACATGACGTTTGAAATGCTGGGTATGATGTTAGAAGTTAAAAGTGTGATCAAAGATAACTAAAAAAAATTTGGATTCCTTCACGGCTGGAATGGTGAATTTATCCAGACAGATATCAGGGTCAGCAAATACTGTTGAGAGTTGTGATACTTGAAATGTTGAGTTCTGGTATTTGAAAAAGTGAAACCATTTTCTGGGGCCCACCTTTGGATCCGATTCACTCAGAGTTGGAGTTCATGTTTTACGCTAGCATCATCAAGGAATAGAGAGGACTTGGATCCTTGGTTTACAAAGTTGACTATCTCATTATTTTGATGCTGAAGATAGCAAGAGAAATGATGACGCCCAACTGCTGCCCCCCAAAACAGACTGTAAAGATACATGAAAAAGCGATTTCCAGGTGACGTAGTAAGACTTCTCCAGGTCAAAACAGATACCATCCACATGTTATTTCAGCTTGGCTTTTAGCAGCATTCTCTCTCATATGTTATATGTTCAGCGTTGATGATGATGATTTGAAGACAGACTAAATGGTCAACTGCAGAATACTACTGTTTGAAACTGCACTGCTTCTTAAGGCGATCAGTTTTCAGCTTCCACATCAGACATGAGTTTACCATCTTTTCCATTGATTAGTAAGGCAGTTGGTCAAAGCTTTTGGGCAATAGTAAGAAGGGTTGATTGAGTCTTGTCTGAGTTTAGAATTGGAATGATAAGGGTATTCCTCCAGGAGGGTGGAGAGTATCCTGTTGTCTAAATGAACAACTCTTAAGACAGCTTCCAGGGAGATGTTTCAAAAGTTGGTAATAGATGTTATCGAGGCAAGGAGCACAGTGCCTGGAGGTTTGCAAGCAGATTTCAGTTCATCAAGCAAAGAGGGCAGATTATAGACTTTAGTAATGTCAGAGGAAAAGTTATGGGGAGATTTTTCTTTCAGTTGTTAGTGTTTCAAAAAGCAGGAAGTACATTAGTGGTGGAAGGTTTTTTTTCTTTTCTTTCTTTTTTTAAAGTAGTAAAGGCCAACAAATTAGCAACAGCCACTTTGTTTGTAAGAGAGCATCAGCAACTTAAGCTGATGAATGGAAGGGTTGGTGTTTTTCCTTTTAATTTTCTTGATCATTTTCCACACTTTTTTCTTGATGTTTTTGCAGTCAGTTCAGAACAGAAGTCTCTCCGAAAATTATGTCTGCTTTGAAAGTATATCTTGATTTGGCTCACAGTTTTTGATGGGTTTGAGCATTGGGCACTGATGGTTTGGGATACACGTAATGTTTAACATGTTTGCATTTATTTTGAGTGTGTTGACAAAGTGCAGATTCATATTAAAAACCTCTGGCAAGAGGACTGGAACACACAGACAGATGACATTAACAGACTCTTTTAAATCCGTCTGAACTTTACCATGTGCTTCTGTTGGCTGTAAAGAGGATGCAGTTTGTGCTGATCACATTCAGGACACTAACTTTACACCCACTTGCATCTCATATTGCATTTCTTAAAGATGAAGAAGCTTCATGGTGCATTCCATGTGAAGTACCACTCACTACAAAACATGTTCTTACAGAGTATTGTGATTTACATTATATCAGACAAAAACACTGCAATAGAGTCCTAGAAAACCTTGTTCAGAAATGTCACACCCGATGTGATTTTCGAGTACCTGAAAGAGAGAAAAAAATTTCTGTCTGATCTTTGATTTAATAGAAGGAAGATGTTAAAGTAATTTTTGCGTGTTTTTAGAAAATATCTTTTAATGAGTTGTGTATTTTTTTTTTTTTAAATTAGTTTATTTATTTAATTTCTTCCTGATATCTTTGTAGAGAGTGACTGTGACAAGTTGACAGCCCTGATATGGCACTTCCCAACATGAATTGAATTGGTGGCTTAGTTTTACAATTTGTTGTTATATTTGATATTCTTCTCTGGTTTATTAGTAATATCCCAGTCACGTCAGCAAGACATAACAGGTTGGTAGCACATTAGAACAATTATGAATTTTAACTTTCTCTGCCATGTAGTAAGAGACCTGATAGGGAAAGACCTTCAGCAGCTAATGTAAAGCACTTAAATTCTGGATGACATGGAATTTGGGTAGTGTTTCAGTATCCATTGATATAAATATTTGATCATCTTGTTATGCAGTTTTTCAAACACACCTTTTTGTACCTACACAGTAGGAACTACAAAATGCTGTTGCCCATAGCCGTTTATATCAAATTCACATGGACCTGCCACTACACCCATTGTATATTACTTCTTTTTTTTTTACACACACATGTGCGCTGTTCTTTTTCTTTTTAACATAAATACTAATCTCACGTTGCTAAGAATTGATTTTTTAAAAAAAGAAGAAAATTGATGTCCAGAAAGTTTCATGTAAACAGTGACAGCTAATATCGGTTTGCAAGCTCTGCCTTCAGTTTACTTCTGTAAGTCTGTTTACCTATGACTGATAATCACCCTTACTTACTTTGTTGAAGGTTTTACAGCATGTTTACTTGTGACTGATGATGGCCCCTACTTTCTTTGTTGAAGGTTTGACTGCATGCTTACCTGTGACTGATGATGGCCCCAACTTTCTTTGTTGAAACTTTTACTGCATGTTTTACCTATGACTGATGATGGCCTCCTACTTTCTTTGTTGAAGGTTTTACTGCATGTTTACCTGTGACTGATGATGGCCCAAACTTTCTTTGTTGAAACATTTACTGCATGTTTACCTGTGACGATGATGGCCCCTACTTTCTTTGTTGAAGGTTTGACTGCATGTTTACCTGTGACTGATGATGGCCCAAACTTTCTTTGTTGAAACATTTACTGCATGTTTACCTATGACTGATGATGGCCTCCTACTTTTTTTTTTTTTTTTTTTTTTTTGCTGTCCCAACCTCTGCGCTGCCTCAGAGGCAGTGCACCCACGCCGCTCATTCCGACACCCGTCCACAGCCATAGCCCGGCTAGTCCCGCCGCAGCCCCGGCACCAGCAATCCACAGGGAGCAGTCAATGTCAAGTCGTCAAGAGGCAACCCACCGGAGGAGACACTGCACTGCTGCCGAGTCACTTCGGTGGTGTTCAGTGGCGCCTGTTCTGATCTAACATACGCAGGACACCACCTACTAAGCCCCCTACTGACGACAATAATTGCTTAGTCGCGGAGCCGGCGTGAGTGAGCTCTCCCTCCGGAGGGCGCCACCACGTCCGTCCAACGACAGCCCCCATTGACTCGCCGATACCGGTGACCCCGACGGAAGCAAACCAAGGCCACAGACACGGAGAGGACATCGAAATTGAGGTCACCATGAGAGCAGGGCATGAAGGGCCACAGAATTTGAGACATTTTTTTTAATGCTGATCAATGGGAATGAGGATGATTAAAGATGATGCTACGGATTTCCATTTCGGTCTGAGACTACATGACAGGGCTGTACTCTACGCTTCCTTTCATAATATATCCTGGCGTCAACCAGGCCGAGAAATACAGGCACCTGCAGTGTTGGTCATGAAATTTGAGCAACACTCTCAGAAACGCATCCATTAAGTGGATGAAACTCAACTGTGTGGTCCCAGTCTTCCCAACTGAGTCCGCAGCAAACTCAACTCTGGGTAGGAGCCGGTTGGGGCAGAAAAAACCCACATGACTCTGATGGGATTCGAACCCACGACCTCCCAGCCGGGAGTCCGCGACGCTAACCACTTCGCCACGGCGGCTGGTGCCTCCTACTTTCTTTGTTGAAGGTTTTACTGCATGTTTACCTATGACTGATGATGGCCTCCTACTTTCTTTGTTGAAGGTTTTACTGCATGTTTACCTGTGCTGATGATGGCCCCTACTTTCTTTGTTGAAGGTTTTTCTGCATGTTTACCTGTGACTGATGATGGCCCTACTTTCTTTGTTGAAGGTTTTACTGCATGTTTACCTGTGACTGATGATGGCCCCTACTTTCTTTGTTGAAGGTTTACTGCATGTTTACCTGTGACTGATGATGGCCCCTACTTTCTTGTTGAAGGTTTTTTTGCATGTTTACCTGTGACTGATGATGGCCCTACTTTCTTTGTTGAAGGTTTTTCTGCATGTTTACCTGTGACTGATGATGGCCCCTAATTTTTTTGTTGAAGGTTTTACCGCACTGATGCGGTATGAAGGCATGGCAGTGACGCGTCCCATGACTTTTGGGTAAACCTGGTTTCCCCTAGCGTGCATCCTGTGGGCTGGTGTGCTACCCTGGGCAAGCCCTTGTTCCTCCACAGTGTAAGTGATGATGCCTTGTACTCTTAAGGCAATGTGCGGCAGTGAAAATATGTCAAAATAGGGTCATTTTGGCTATTTTTTAGATTTTCACATTTTTACTAACTACAACATGTCTATTTTCATATTCCATACTTGAATTGCACTGAAATGATGTGATTTTGAAATAAAAATGCTTTTAAAAACCCTAACCCATTCGTGTTTGCGTTCGTTTGTGTCATAAAGTTGTCAAAATGATGATTTTCCGACCTAGTGACAGGCATTTCTTCTTCCCGAACCTCGTCATGCCGCACATCATAGGAAACTAGATTGTCTCCCCTACACCATACAGCAGAGCATTTTCCACCAAATTCCACTCAGTTCCGACTGGAAGTCGTTTTAGATCATTAGCATATGAACCACATTCTCCTTATATGGAGAATGACGCGGAAACGAGCCGCCTGATTCGTTGATTCGGGTCACGTGACACCCTCGAGATTGCAAATGGCGGTTGTTTACATCGTGTTCGATCGAAGACCAGAGTTAAAAAAATGGCTCGTGTAAAAAAGTCTACTATTCAGTCGGCTAAGAAAAGCAAGTCGAAGCGAAAAAACCACCTCGCGTATGCAAGGCAGTGCAAAGCTTCGCAAGAAAGGGGAAGATTGACGAGAATCGGCCCTGAGCATGACCCGGCGTCAGTGCCTTCAACAAGCACTGCTTCGTGTTCGTCAGTGCCATCAACATCAACACGTGTCAGGATTCTGTGTTAGGTGGTAAAACCCGCACACAGTTCAAACACCAGTCATATGAAGCTGTCAGAAATCTGGAGAGTGCCTCTACATCAGCCTTTGGTGACTGTGTCGAGGAGAGCACATCGTCGAAGCGAGGGATGTCACTTCAGCTGTGTTGACAGATTTGTGAAAAAAACTAAGTTGCTCCAGTGCAAAAATGAAACGTTTGTGTTTCAGAACTGATAGGAAGAAACCATGTGGGTCAGCTGTGCACGGATATGTGTACTGTTATAGCTGTGAACAAGCTGTAGAGGGCACAGAAGATTTTTTAGCAGAGAGAGGTGGTGGAGAGATGAAAGATTACACTGTCAACAGGCAAGCTGTGTATTCTGCATTAGTGTGTGGTTTGGGAGCAACAACTTTCAACAAATTTTGTGAAAGCTTGGATCTCCAAGGACTGCACCACAAAACTTTTCACAAGAAAGCAGGCAAACTATACAATAAATTAGAAGACTTTGAAAGATACTTTGCACTCACAGCAGAGTATGTGAGGCAAGTCCATGCACAACATACCGGCACCCCCCTTGGCCCTGATGATGTGCTTGACATCAGTGTTAGTTTTGATGGCACTTGGCTAACCAGAGGACACAGTATCTCATATTGGAGTAGGTTGTGTGGTGGATCTTCTGACAGGGCTGTGTCTTGATGCTCATGTCATGTGCACCTACTGTCAAGTGTGTGAATCCACGGGGAAGAAACTGTATGCAGAGAACCCTATGGAGTATCCTGCATGGGTGGTTCAACATCTTGAAACATGTGACAAGAATTTTACAGGTGAGCTATATTTTTTGTCCTTTTTTTGCATTATTTCAAGTGTCTCAGTTTTGTATTGACAGTATGCTTGAAAAAAATTATGAACACAAAATCAAACAGAAAACTGAAAAGCAGTGTGAACTACTTGAACACTCACACACACACACACACACACACACACACACCACACACGCACATGCACACACACAGAATCAAAGAAAGTCTTCCAGATTTATTTTTGTTTTATTTGGTTTGATGTCAAGTTATGTGTGTGACTGTGTGTGTGAGTGAGAGTGTGTGTGTGTGTGTGTGTGTGTGTGTGTGTGTGTGTGTGTGTGTGTGTGTGTGTGTGTGTGTTGTAAATCATGAAAGCAAAGTTGTACATTTATGTATGAAAAATGCATTCACTCACACACATACACACATGATAACAGGCATATCAGTCCTGTAACATTGTATCAAACTTTATGTGTACAGGATCCTCTGGCATGATGGAGGTGGAGGCAGCTCGTGTGATCTGGCGGCGCTCAGTGGAACGCTACAAACTGCGATACACTGTCCTGCTGTCAGATGGGGATGCCAAGACCTACAATGAGCTGACAGCCATCAAGCCTTACGGTGATGAGGTGGAGATTGAGAAGGAAGAATGCATCAATCATGTCAGCAAGCGGCTTGGTTCAGCTTTGCGAAATCTAGTGGCGGATTGTCGCAAGAAAGGTATCACCCTTGGAGGTCGTGGCCGTGGTAATCTAACACAGAATGCCATACGGAAGCTGACCATCTACTACAACCGTGCCATCTGCAAGAGTAGCAGTGCTGAAGAAATGAAAAAGGCCATCAAGGCTTCTCTTCAACACTGTTATTCTACTGAAAGCAAGCCCCAGCATGAACTGTGCCCTGTGGGTGTTGACTCCTGGTGCTTCTATCAGGCTGCTCTGGCTCAACGTCAGGTTCCCGGTCACCATGACAAGCTTATCCACACCCCTCTCAATTACAGTAAACTGCACCAGCACCTGGAACCCATCTATGAAAGGCTGACAGACACTCAGCTTCTAAGCAGGTGTGTTGCTGGCAAAACACAAAACTCCAATGAGTGCTTGCACAGCCTGATTGGTCCCGCTGTACCAAGGACAAGTTTGCCTCACGCCGGCGGGTGATGTTTGCAGTCTACACAGCCATCAGTGAGTTCAACTTTGGCCCTAGTGCTGCTCAGACACTGCCAGCTTCTTTGGTTTTCAAAGAGGAACTCACATGAAGAGGCTAGGGGCAAGCAGGCAGCAGAAGAGGGAGAGGAACAGCGTCAAGTTCCAGAGAGACAAGGCCAACAAGCGGCGGGACACAGTTCGAGCTGCCCGACTGAAGAGACAGGAGGAGCTGATGATGCTGGAAGGGGGCCCTGCCTATGCTGCAGGGCAGTTCTGACTGTGTGGTGTGTGCTGTGGGGCTGGCTGGGGGATCTGAAACTTGTTACCAAGTCTGTAAGTAAACCATGTCTGTGTCACTATGTTTGTGCTCCTTTTGTCTGCGTTTTTCTCATTTTCTGTTTTTGCTCCGCATGCTGTACAAGTATTAAAATTTCTCAGAAACTGTCTATTCAAATCTAATGAAATTTGGCACATTTGTACATTGTTGTCTTATTGACATTTTTATAGAATGATTTTTTAAAAATCTGTTTTATTTTTTATTTTCATGATGTCGATTGCATGATACCGCTGATAATTTGAGGCAATATTTCTGAAAAATCATTAAAAATTAATTTTGCACAAAATCAAAAATATCTCTCTATTAGAATGTAAAGATACTCATAGTGTAATGTGTGCCAAAAAATCATGGATCTGTGATGGATAATACCTGAGTAAAATCATTTCTTAAAAATCCAATATGGCGGATGTTTATCTTGGTTGCCATGGCAACGGTAAAAATAAGGTTGATTTTTTGGTATATTTTGTGTTAGGACTCATAGTAGTATCAATTCAAATGACAAAAAATGTCTTATTTCCTATATTCTGAAAATTAGATTTTACTGCCTCACATTGCCTTAATTAAAGAAACGTCTTTGATCAGTCCTTAAAATTGCTGTTGTCTAGTATAAGGTAATAAGTGCTGTGATTAAATCTCTTTATTTTACTTAGTTCACTTGGGATGTATACTCAAAAATGAATGTTGGCTCTTACCCATTCTGGTATGGTCACATGGTGTTTATATCATTGCTGTCCTCAGTTTCAGTTTATGTTGTTAATATTTACAGTTGAATGTACCAAGTTTCAGAGTGTAATGGAATCATTTTGTTATGTTTACTTTGTGGAACTCAAGTCTTTGTCTCCTATTAGACTTCTGATGTAGTTTGGTAGTTTAAGAAAGCCTAAGTGCTACCTGTACATAGACAACTCTTTTAGTGTTTTGTCTGTTCTTCACTGTTTTGGGATGGTGAAGAAGCATTTCTGTTTGTACAGCTATCCAGAACAAGTACAATGACTGGAAAGAATTTTTTGGTGAAAAGGCTTACGGGTTCCAGGACTCTTCCAGGAGACTTCCACCAGCTGGTCAGTAACTGCTGATTTCATACAATGGAACACTGAACAACCACCCTTAGAAATCCTTGAAAAAATCAGGTCTATACATGGGAGGGAAAATGGGTACAAAGCGTGCACATTGGTTGCAGTGATGTTAGAAAAAGCTGCAGTACTGGCAGAGTTGTAGAAGTTTCTTGCTCTGGTTATCAAGCAAACATTAATCTGTTGTGCGCTGTCTACATCCTTTTTAGGAAATTAGGACACATTTGTTGTTTGCCCTTCGATGGCCAAAATGCAGTTGAACACACAGAATGAGTGTGAACTAAGATTTATTTGATACAGAATACAAAACAGACAAGTGAAGTTTTTACTAACGCATTTCCTTGATTTGCCAGCACATAGCTGCTAACAGCATATGTGGAGCATTGTTTTTGTGCAATTTTCATTATGTTTGTGAGGTCTGAAGAAGAACTGGTGTTGAAAATTCACTTGTCTGTTTTTTTCTGTCGTGTGAGTTTTTCTTTGCAAACAGCGTGTTACAGTTTACATGTATTTTGGATTGTTTTCAGTGGCGCAGCAGTCTGCTTCAGTCTTCTTGTCCTCCTTTGGCTGGAATCTAAGAGATATGTTAAAGAGAGAGAACTTGAATTTGTGCATGCTTTGATAAGGCAACTGTCTGCCACGAATGCTTTTGATCTCTGTGATGCTGTCATTTGATATCAGACCAGTTTACCCAGGTGATTTCAGTGCAATGTTTGCACACGTTTTGTGAAAATACAGCAAATGGTTACCGTGAAAGAAAGCAGAAAAAAAAAATTGACAGGAAACAAAAAATTTAGCTAGAAGTAATCAACTAGTAAATGTGCCTGAAGAAAATTTGTGTGCAAAGTGTGGTGCTTTTACCAGTGGGTGATTCTTGACAACTGGAGCACAAAAATCGTTGTTTATTCATTTGCTAGTCTGGATCTAAACTATGATTACATAACAAAGATTGAGTTTTGTGCTTCCCCTCCCTTCCTGTGAGGTAGATTTGAGACTGGGATGTGGATGAAGGGATAAGCATAAATTTACAGTGTTGCATTAGTGTGATCAGAATAATTCTTGCCTTTAGTATCAGTAAAGTCAGGATCATTTCTTGCTTTTTTGCTTCAGTTCCAGGAAGGTATGAACAGTCACAAGTTCCGTCCAGGCATGAAGGTGGAGGTGGTCAACAAGATTGGTGTGTCCAGCATGAAAGTGGCTGTCATCTGTGAGGTGGTGGGGGGACGTCTCCGCCTCAACTACATCGACAGCAAGGTTTGGGGTCTTTTTCTGCCTGAGTTCTTTCTCTCTCCCCCTTTCTTTAATTTCTCTTATGGGTAATTTTCATGAAAACTTAGTATCTCTGTGTTAATCTGCATTAACCCTCTGCCTACCACATGACTTTGTGCTATATGACTATGCGAATACCATGTCAAGAGAGGTAACTCCGCAACACATACACACTTGCCATAAAGAAACCTCAAGAAAAAATTTGTTTTTAACTTACCTATTCTATAACAGGGTTCGTACGCTCCTTGAAACTCCTTGATTTCTGAGAGCCAATTTCAAGACCTTGCAACCCCTTGAAAATCAATAAAATGTGGTTATGTTGACCAAACCTTGAAAACCCTTGAAAAACAAACCATCTCCAAAATATTTTTAATGTGGCAAGAAAAAAAATGGCAGTTTGATTTTTATGCGTTCAGGTTGATGAAAAATTATTTTCAACATTTTTTACATCATCGCGATCCCACGTTGTCGTCTGCTAAAGAATGATCCAAGGGAGATAATTTATAACTTCCGCAATTTTTAAATTCTACGCATGCTTGAAGAAAAGGTCTTGCGCTTCCGGCTTGTTCAGTTCATTGTGAACGGAGCTTGAAAATGCCTGGGGGGAAATGTGCTTTCAACCGTCTGTGGTTGGATAAACCCGAGTTTTCTGACTGGGCGAGAGAAGACAAAGCCAACAAACATGCCTGCTACTGCACAGTCTGCAAAAAAAGTTTCGATGTGTGAGTAATGGGCAAGAGTGCCCTGACTAGCCACAGAAAAGGAAAAAAGCACATGGCTCTACTGGTGGCGAGATCTTCAGCAGTGATGCCCATCTCGTACTTTCTTACGAACAAGACGGCAGCAGCAGTGTCGAACGCGAATGTTGTGTCATTAAATCCTGATCGTGATGTGTCCGTGCGCGAATCCAGTACCAGCTCTTCAGCCACAGTGGACTCGTTTTGCTCAAAGACAGATGTGCTGAAATCTGAATTCTGTGGACACTGAACACTGTAAACGCGCACCAAAGCTTCAGCTGTTGTGAACAGAATTCTCAGATTTTTCAAACAATGTTTCCAGATGGTCAAATCGCCAAAGGATTTCAGTGTGGTGAGGGAAAATCAAGGTATTTGGCGACATTTGGCATTGCACCTCACTTTCATTCAATATCTCTGGATCCAGACTAGCTAGCTTGGTAATTTTTTTTTCTTTTGATCAGAAATGGTTTCTGCATGCAATTATATTTTATTTATAAGTCAAAACAGCACGTATCATTTGCTATTTCTATTGGAATAATTTGAAAGCAATGAAACACAAAGCCTGATGGCCCCCATATGGAAAAAAATTATTGAAAAAAAAGCAGTTTAGGTATATGAAAATCCTTTTGTAATTGCATTACTTTAGCTCGGCAAAACGGTTTAAAAAATCCTTTTGTCATTGCATTACTAAAGCTAAGCAAAACAAGAAAAGTCATGCTTCAAGTGCCTTATGTCTGCTATGATACAAATACAGTTTTTGTCATGAACCTTTTTTTTTTTCCAATTTTCATAATTTTGCCACCATTTGTGGTCCCCAAATCATACAAGAGCTTTGAAATCTCCCAAATATGTTTTTTTCCATTTAAAAAAAAAAAATTTTGACATAAACAATAGAAAAAATGAAGTTTTAAAAGAACAATGGTGTAATTTTCGTGCCACCTCTTGCCTTGAAATAAATTAAATGCTGCTTGAAAACTCCTTGAATTTTGTTCTTGAGAGTCTGTAGGAACCCTGTATAAAAGTAATGGAAAAAATTCAAAGACATCACTCCATCCAAAACAGCCATTTTTTTTCCCATATATAGTGAATTGGTACACGAGGGAAAAAAAACCCGAACTGACTAACTGTACTTCAGTGTTCTCGGTGCTAAAACAATTTTCCCTAAATTCACTGTAGCCACAGAATGTCATGGATTAGGAGCACAGTAATTTTCCAAGTCAAAACAAAGTACTGAAACTGTCAGGAACAAAATAAAGTCATTCTGTATGGTCTGCACACTAAATAATCAATTTTTGTTGTGGAGGGGAAAAAATCCAAACTTCAACAGTTTTGTTAAACTGAAGGCATCACATACAAGATTTGTCTTCCTAACTACTGAGGGGGAAAAAATAACAAGAACAAATTACTGTATACTGGACTTTAGATTGTGATGGAATTCAGCAAGAATGTGCTTTTGCAGAAGTGCACTGAGCAATCCCCCCCCCCCCCCCCCCCCCGGACACACACACTGTGGTGATGATGTACCTCTGGTCCGTCTTCTCTTTGCTTTTTGAAAAACAGGTAGTTTTTATTTTAGGCCAGAGTTTATGTTCATCCTTTTCTGCTTGCTTTTGTGCAGCAAATGAATTTGTTTCTGGTTAAAAGTCTGCCAAAATTCTTCTGAAATCAAAAGGCTAAAGGTGACGCTCCAACAGGCAAATCATGGGACACACCCACTGACTGACCTGGTTTCCTGGCTATCAAAACAAGGGAAACTTTTTTGGGACTTCGCTTCTTGTAGCCAACCACTCTAGTCAACAATTAAAGAATCTCTAGCAAGTTTTGTTTTTCAGATTTTCTTTTTGGGGGGTGCTGGGCCCAGCAGCAATGGGCTGTTCGGCGTCGTCATTATCATCGCCCAAATCATTATCGATTCGGGCCTCAAAATCAGTCACCAGTTGATCTTTATTTATAAGTAGGTCAAGATCGATGTCCGAATCGTCTCGCTTCAAATCTTCTTCAAGAGTGTAGCCTGCAAATACGCTCTCTTCATCACTTCAGAAAAGAATTCTGCAAGTTGCATAGTTACTTGATCCGCCATTTTCCCAGAAAATCTTCGCGACAAAAAGCCGAACTTTGAAAATTCACAGCAGTGAAACTACTCCCAAAACTCATGCAACAAAAAAACAAAAGGGCGTCCAGAAACTTCCATACCGAAAGACTCTTCTGTCACGATTGCATTCTGGGATATGCGATGGTGAAAGCGAAAGTCGTTGACCTAGTATTCAGCGGTTGATCTCGGTCGATCCAGAATTCAGATAGAGGAAATCTGTGGTCGATCTCAGTCGATCCGGTAGGCATTGGGTTAAGTTTGAAAGCTATAACTTTCTGTCGGTTTCTCAGTTGCATGTGTACATATACTTTAAAAGGTGAATTAATCTGTTTATCCCTTTAAGTGAAGGGAGAAAATGTAGAACTTTCCCATCTACCATGAACCTTGTGACATTCACAATGATGCCTGCTGTCCTGGAATAACCATATTTGTTGTGGAAATTAACAACAACAAAAATTGATGGCCTTTCCAGACGTTGTGGTTTCGGTTCGCTTATGACTGAGGGAGAAGCTTACCGCGAACACTGATGGAAGCACTTTTTTGCGCAGGTGGACAAACCTGATAGCAGACAGGAAGTTTTTAACTCTGACACTGTGCCCAGGCAAATTCATCCATAACAGGCTATGTGGAGACCAAATTGAGCTAAACTGAATTGAGCAAAGTTTAGGGGAAGCGCTGAAAATGATAGCCTGTTGTGGCAGGGAAATCAGAAGGTATTAGACTGTTGAAGTTCATTATTTATCTGTGTCTTTAAAGGGAAAAAAGTAAAGAAATGGTGCTGCCACACTTTCAGGAAGTAATACAACAAACAGTGGCTGTGTTTTCAAGGGCAGAAAAGAGAAAACTTTAGTTTGTGCACAATCTGGTCGTAAATACTGTGTGGTCCTCCATCAGTTTCGGTGGATATCATTATGTGAGTGTGCGTATTATACATGAGCAAGTGACAAAAGGTCGTCCAAAAAAGCCAACAAAAAGTGGATTTTTCAAAATAGTTTTTATTAACAGCAATTTTGTCCAAAGGAAGACTTATGTTTAAGGGTCATAAAAACATACATACAAAGATAACTCATGCACCGATGTTCTGCTAGTAATGTGATAAGGCATCATAACAAGCATCTGACGGTTGTTATGCTGGACATTCAATTTTATCAATATTCCTATTTGAATGTCTGTTATACAGCATAATTGTTTCAGAGGAAATAAGACTGAATATTACAGCTAAATTTCATTCCAAAAGAAAAGGCATCTGTGCAGTTTAAGATCAAGTTTCACATGAGATGGTATGTCCAACATAACAACCGTCGGACATATTGATTTGTTCTTTATTGCTGTGTTGGAAATAAGACAGTAACTGCATCCTCTGATGATTTTCTGTGTTGTTGAGGGTGCATTCATGTAATGACACCAAGTATAGGACCCACAATAGCCTTGTTACCATGATATGGCATTTTTATCTGACAGTTGTTATGATGTTGCATTGGACATACCCAAGTATTTCCCAACAATGCAAAAATAACAACAGTCATTAAAAAAAATGGACATACTTTTCCTTTGAGTACAGTTCTATTGTTATTGTTACATTTTACACATAAAGGCCTATAAAACGAGCTAAATAAGTCACAATGATCATGTAGACACCTTAAATAGAATCCATCTGACAGTTGTTATGGCCTCACTGTTGGACATACTCAACAAACTGCTCATGTGCTGACAGGAATTAGATTATTTATGATCAAATGAATAGAAACAGTTTGACAGTAACATAAAAACGTGTACATTTAGGGCACCTGCTCTCTCAGATAAGCTCAGAGCGCTTACAAATCATATGAAAATACATTTTGTGGTTTAAACAACATAATTACAAGATGTAAACAGATTTTTGCATATTCTGCACCAGACTTTCTCTTTTTTTCCCTCTGATGAAGAAAGTGGATGCGAAGACCTAGAAAACAAAAAATTTTCTTTGTCAAACAAATAATAAAAAAATACTTTTAGGTAATTTTTGGAATTAACTGCATAAAAAAAAAGTGATCAAAAAAAAAATGTTCATGAACAAAATCAATTTGGTATGCTTCAGGTGATTTCCAACCTACCTCTACAACCCCACCACTTCTTATTCAGGTTAAGAAGCCATAATCAATGAGCTGATTATTTGCTACTATTGCCTGGGGGGGGGGGGGGCGCTGAATTTTTCCCCAGTAACTTCTTCTTCTTCCTAAATACTGGTTCACTCAAAAAACGAGTAGGCCCACCAGCGCGCATGTTAAAAAGTAAAATAAAATAACATAAAATAGTGCGACTCAGACTTTTTGGCCCCTGGAGCCAAATTTGGCAACAAGGTCGCACTCGATATTCAAGAAGTTAAAGCAATGCCAAATTCAGGCCCAGGTAACCATAAAATATCTGGGGAATTAAAATAGAAAATCGTCAATATGCAGATCTCAAAACTGTCGTATCAATTTGTTTTTTTTTAATGAGACTGCATTTGGGAAATTTCTTGATGGCACCGGCAGTGAGTTCCACAGCCGTACAGAACTGGGATAAAAGAATGAAAGAGGCTGTCAATATTTGATGCAGGTATGGTATAACATTGACCGCCACTCCTGGTGCTCTTTTATTCAATACTGTTGTTCCATTGGAATAAGTATTAGTTTAGCTCTGCCTTTGAAGATGTTAAGTTTGATAAAAGCTCTTCTCTCTTCTAAGGGTTTCCATTCTAATTTCCTCATGTTCTTTCTAGAAATTCCCCTTTTCTCTGATGTGTTCCTGTTACAAACCGTGCTGCTCCCCTTCTGAATCTTTTCGAGGTTATCAATGTCCTTTAGATGGTAAGGATCTCAAACTGAGCAACCAAATTTTCCCAGTACGGGTCTAACCAATGTTTTTGTAGCAGGGGTCTTTAACCTTTTGGGGGCAGTCATTGATATTCCTGTATAAGAAAGCTAAGATTTATTTGCTTTTTACATACTAAATTGTAATGTTCTTTCCATTTGAACGACTATCTATAATCACGCCTAAATATTTTGCAGCTTTGGGTTTTCTTTAAGAATAGTATTATGAATAGAAAAATTCTGATTAGTTGATGAGTGTTTGTTACATAAAAGCAACACTTGGCATTTTGGGGATGAAAATTCCATTTCCAAGTTCTTTCCCACTCTTGAAAAAGCTTTTAGATCTTCTTGTAGAATGCGTGTATCATTCTTGCTTTGATTGTTCTATATACTAAGCTGTCATCTGCAAAAGCTTATAGTAGTTCCAGGAGAGAATTTCTACTTATGTCATTTATATAAATTAAGAAAAAAAGGGGCCCCCAGAGCAGTTCCCTGTGGTACACCTGACAAGACTGGTTTACAATGGGATGACGACCCTTCCACAACAACTTTTTTTGCGTTCTCCCCAACGGGGAATGTTTAGCCCATTTTAGCAAAGAAATGCCATGCTGATGTGTTAAAAATTTAAGCAGCGGCCCTCATGGTCAACCTTATCAAAGGTTTTAGAAAAGTCTAATAAAATTGCATCTATTTGCTGTCTGTTGTTAAGACAGTTATTAAATCATTGTGAGTTGTTATAATTTAGTCTCACAACTCCTTTGCTGTCTAAAACCTGCTGGGCATTATTTAAGAAGTCTATTTGTAAAGATGGTCCATTATGCTACTATAAAATTATGTTTTTCAAGTAGTTCTGCTGATATGGAAAAAAGAGATAAGGTCTATAGTTCTCTGCTTTTGTTTTGTCACCCTTTTTGAAAAACGGACAATGCTGGCATCTCGCACTCATCAGGTATTACTCCTGGTCAGTAAGCTTGGTAAAGTGGTTGGTATACCTCACTCAATTCATTGGCAATAATTTTAAGAGCTTGCCAGGAACGCCATCAGGACCAGTAGCTTTGTTTTCATTGATGTTGGTCAGTAACTTAAATATCTGCTTTGTTTACTTGATGTTTTGCATTTCAGGGAGTTTATCATCATCCTTTAGTCTAACGTTAATTAAAGGCTTGGGATTTGAGGAAACGGGGAACAAAACTGCTTGTTAAGTAAATTTTAGACTGATGAGAGGGAAAAAAACCTACTGAATCCAGTTAGTTGAAAAAAGGGCCAGGAAAAAAAAAAAGGAAAGAGAGAGGGGGTGGGGGGGGGGGGGGGGGGGGAAGCTGGGGAGGGGGTACATGGGGGACTGGAGGAAGGGGGCTGGTGGGAAACTGGTTTTCTGGGCTCTACTCCTCCCACATTTTTTCAAAAAGCATTTTGGAAATAGCCTAAAATGTGCACTTTCAATTCTTCAAAATAAATATGTATTACAATGAAAATAAACTTATCATTTATTAATACAAGAGATACTGATGGTCTTACGATGACATACTGAGTGATAATGCATACTGAGTGATAATGTCTTCAACTATGAGAGTAACAACTGTCAAATAATCGCCAGATTTCCCACTATCCTATGATCTGACTTTAGTTCTGTCATGTATTTAAAGAAAAAGCAAATAGAAAATTCCAAGCTGTTTTCTGCCCCAGTTTACGTATAATTGTACATTGATTAACTTAATATCCGTCGTCGTTATTTCGGACATCGCTAAAACGTGTCCTAATCATGTGTCACGCACAAAACATCGCCCGAAAGTTTAGGGAAAATCCGTTAAATTGCCCACTCTACTTTTGGTTCACTTAGAATTTTAAACTTTACAGAAACACTTTGAGAGAACAGCTGAAACCAATGTTTCTATCATTTTCTTGTGACGGCGTTATGCATTTGACAGTCGTTACGATTCTGACGGCGTAAAGATTGTGGACAAACAACATTTCCACACCTTCTCTGCTTCGAAGCCCCCTTCTTGACGAAAGCTCCAGCCTCGATTTGAAACCTTTTTCCTTGGGTGCTTTTTAAAGCACGGCATGGTATCTGTAAGTTCGTTGCTAGTAGAATTGCGAAAAAAAACGGTCGTTATTTTCTGACATACTGCTTTTTACGTAGGATTTCGCGCTCGTTTGCTGCCACTGAATCGAATTGGTTCGGAAAACACCTTTTCTCCATTCGGTAGTGTTGTCCGAGATTGCCGAGTTTAAAAGAACACGGAACCGAACCGAACCTGATGTGAACGATCGAGAGTTTTGCTGACCGACACGATTTGACAAAACAGCGTTACGACTGTCAAACGGATTTTTACCGCTTGACAGCATCGAAAACAATCAGAAATAGAATCGGTTTGTGATTTTAACATGTTCGCCTGATTTTTCTGCATCCTTTATTCATATTGTTGTGATGGTATGCAATTTAGAATGTATCCAGGCTTCGACACCCCAACCGCATCACTCGTCCGCCATCTTGAACGGGAAAATTTATCTAAGAAAAAGCGTACAACTTGGGGATTTTTAAATGGAAGGCAGACACCCAAACTCACCATGTTATATTATGTATCTCTTCAAGGTATTATAAAACATCAAGCAAAAAATAAAAAAGCATTGGTATTTTTTAAATTCTTTTTGTGCGATAAATATACAAGGGGTCTGGACGATCACCTTTTGCACAGCTCACATGTATAAACTACACATCTATAAACATGCACATCTGTAACATAAAATGTAAGGAATATAAAGTGTTCTGCAAAATTCTTGAAACTTTCAGCCCGGGGTTCCACTGACTTTTTTTGTTTTTGCGTCAAGAAACGCACGCCTCCGCAAAAATTGCGTCAGCGCTGAAAAAAATGCGTAACAAAGTAAACTGTACTCACTCCCGTCAAAACAGCTCTGAATCACGCGCCTTAACACCGCTGAAGTGCAGAGCAGCTAGCTGCAGGAAAGCGTTTTCTGTGCCACACGAGTCCGGGCCTTCCCCCACCGAAAAATGCAAACATGTTTGATTGTCTCTTTGCCATTTTTGCTAAGTAAGCCCGCGAAAACAAGCCGGGTCAGTCAACCTTAATATTATTCCTACACGCTGTGACCACGGTAAAGTTCCCATCAATGGGCGCACTCTGGCATCCAGAATCACGTGGGATGATCGTGTGTGCGTGGGAAGTCATAACGTATTCCGATTGGAAGATGGCACCATCGCAGACGCGGGAAAGATTCCATTTTATTTCGAGGGGAGAAAGGATGAGGCGTTTTGGAACATTCTTGATCTAGCAAAAAGTCAGCGAGTGCCACAGAGTAAAATGTGCACGCACTATCACTAATTGGCGGTGTCAAGCAGTCTGCTGTAGGTCTGTGCCGTGTTTTGCCCCTCTGACATAGGCTTGCGGTTGAGAACAGGGTCCTGGGAAAATTGCGTCGCTAAACGCACGGCCGCGAAAAAAATGCGTAGGAAGGCAGAAAAACGCAATAATTACGCAAAATTTTGCAATAAATGGAACCCCTGCTTTCAGTTTATTATTGATTTTTGCATCATCTGAGAAAGAGATTTTAATGCGGGCATGTCTGCATTTGCTTTACTTTTTTCTATCCTGGTGTCATTTTTACCAAAGTAATAAACTCAGTGCAATAAGAACTAAGTAAACACTATTGTTGCATCCTCTTTGGGTTTGAACACTGAATTATAAAATTGTACTCATCACTGACATTCATTTAACACTGTTGCGTCATTTTATGTTTTAGACACTCGGCTATAAACTGATTCTCATCAGTCATTTGTAATAATCTTTGCTGAAGGAATCCTGTACCTTCCCTTTGATCTGGATGCTTACCAGAATCTACTAGGTCAGTCCTTGGGCCACATTCCGTCTTTCGGCTAAGTATCATTAAAACTGGTCTAGTGGGCTTTACATGATCTGGCTGACAGACAAATAGACACACCAGTGGTCTTTTGGAGGCAGTGGAAAGCGTTACTTTCACACTAGAAATGTTGAAAGGTTGCAGACTTCAGTTTCGATCTTTACGCACAAACTTGCGTTGATTATTGATTCTAATAGTTCAGTCCATCATGAATGCAGCCAGTCATCTAGGATGACTGTAGTAAGTCAGAAAGCAGCAGGAGTAAATGAAATGAAATAAATAGGATGCCACACCATCGTTTTCCGAAGACAAAAGGATGCTGCCGCCGCTGACGAGAAATTCTAAATAAAATGTGTTCTCACCAGTTGATGACATGCACAAACGACTGTTTTCAGGATGAAGCGGACGAGTTCTGGTGTCACATGAGATCTCCTCTCATCCATCATGTGGGATGGTCGCTGTCTGTGGGACACAGTCTGGAGGCTTCCAAAGGTGAGTTGACTAAAGCTCTATCTTTTTTATCTGGTGTTGAGATAGCAGAGTGGAAAAAAGGTTATGTGTTGGCATTTATTTTTCATGGTGTGTGTATAAACTGGAAAACAGGTGGGGGTTGGGAGGGAAGGAGTATGTGTGTGTGTGTGGAGAAACAGATGAGTTGGTTACTGTTGTAGGTTTTGGGTTCCAGCCTTTCCAGGGGCATACACAGCTGGAATGTCTCAGCCCCAGCCTGTGCACACTCAGAGCTGTTGAGTGTGGAACTGGAAGACTAGAATCATACTGTTGAGTTCTGTCCACTTATTGAATACATCAATTTTCCAGACCAACACGGTAGGTCTATATATCTTGGGCTTTGTTGATGCCAGGATACATTATTAAAGGAAGTGTCGAGGATAACCACAGAAAGTGTAGAGTATGACCCTGTCGTTTAGTCTCACAACAAAATGAAACTGACATCAAATGTTTTTTTCTTCCACTAGCCCCTCTCACCCCACCCTGTCATTTTCTGTTCCCCATTGGTAACATTGATCTCCCATAGATGCCTCTCATTTCGTCTCTCCTATGACAGCCACTACCAGGTTTGCCCCATCCCAGCCCATAGCATCATCTCGAGCATCTTCACTGATAATCAGTCCTTATTTAAAGAAAATCTGTTTAAATGGCTGTTTGTGTCTTACTTTCAGTATGATTTTTGTTTTGAATTCCTCACCAGGTCCATGCCCTTAGTTCAAGTCAGCGTTTGGTGTTGGAAGTTCATGGATATTATCATTGGTTGGTTGTGACAGCACTCTTCAGAGGGTACTTGCGCTCACGGTGAGTCACATTACCAAGCAGTTATTGTCAGTAGGGGACTTGCTTGGTGGTGTCCTGCTTGTAAGTTGGATAAGAACAGGCACCACCGAGTATCCCTAAGTGACTCGGCAGCAGCACAGTGTTTCCCGATATTGATTCCGTTTACACTGCTGACCAGGGATGACCCTGGTTGTGGCTGTGTGGGGAGTTCATAATGATGGGCATTGAAGCCAGGCCACTGAGAAGGCAAGATAGACCAGAAACCAAAGAAAAAAAAGAAGAAGAAAATGTCACATTTTTTCCAGGATGAGAAAAGTCTTTGATTTGAAAAGAAAATTGATCTGACAAAATATTAAGCAGACTGCAGCTGATTCAACACAAGCATGAATTGTGATGTCTGTGCTGTTCAGAGTACAGGAGTAGCTGCCTGAGTAAAGTGGCCACGCAGAAGTTTGCTGAAGAGGATGTGAGCCCTGACATGATGCCCAAGGTGAGATTTGTTTCTCAATATCGGTGACTTGATGTGTAAAGAGTTGGTTTGTACGTATTGATGTGTAAAAGAATACCTGTTCAAAGGCATGTCTTTTCATTTTGTTATGTGACAGATCACTTTAAAAGGGTTTGTATGACCACAACATGTACCATGGTCATGCCATGAAAATGTTTTGCCTACTTTATTTAGCAGGGTAATTATCTTTCTCAGGAAACAGTGATTCATTTATTGCACTCTGGAGTGTCATAGGCAATGCTTATCAAGATTTTATCAGGTGAGATAAGAGCTATATGTAAATAGTATGAGCTATGTCAGTGAGGAGAGTTGTCCTTGTGTTTGCTGATACAGCGTTAGGAATTGGCAATTTGGGCACAGAAGGGCTTGTGATTGTGTTGTAAAGCTTGGGTCTTGCATATGGTGTATTCTTCAGTGCATGCAATAATTGCTTATGGTAAGAATATAAACCCAGTTAAGAGTCGGTTTTTGGTAACACAGTTTTTAGATGGATGTAGAATGAGTTTAGCTTATAATTTGTACACATGTTTATTTATATAGAAAAAACATACAAGCAGTGTGGCCAAAAAAGCAGAAATAACTGTGCTCTGTTTTTCAATATGCAGTAACTGATAAACCTCCCGTGCTTGTTCAGTATAGGTATCATACATACAGAGTGTAAACCTCCGTGCATGTTCGTATAAATATTATAGCATACAGAGTGTAATATTATGAGATGTAATGCATGGATCCTGAAAGTACGAGATGTTTCAGCTGAAGGAGGCACCCCCACAACACTTGGCGTTATTGTGGGCCTGTCATAATCCTCATTGACCCACCCTCAACCTGTCAGCATCTGTAGTGGCCACCGTCATGAAGGTCAGTCATTGCACTGAGAACACGAGTAGGTGCTATGGTCATGGTCTTGTCTGCTGGCTGGGAAGGTGGAGTGGTGGTTAGGTTAGGATCTGTGTTTGTTGGACGGGATATGGAAGAAAGGTGGAGTGAATGTTTGTGGTGGTCTGTGCCTTGATGGCTGGGACTGGGAAGGACAGGTGGAATGGGTGTCATGGTCGTAGATACTGTTTTGCGTGGGATTATTTGGATAAGGTTAGGTAGAGTGGCCATTGACAAGGTGGTCTTGGTATCAGTTGGGAGTGGTAAGACTGGTGGAGTGCATGTCTTGGTAGTGGTTTGTGTTAGTTGACTGGGGGAATTTGGAAGGAACAGATGGAGTAAATGTCATGATCGTGCGTCTGTATTTATAAAGATGGGACTGAGAAGGACGAGCGGCGGTTAGTGTGTCTTGCAAGTGGGAGTGCATGTGTCAAGATCTGCAGTTACGGTGTTCATTGGTTGGGATTTGCAAGGGGACAGGTGGAGTGCATGTCACAGTAGCAGCTGTGTTCATTGTATTAGGACTTGGAAGGAAGGTGGAGTGCAAATGTCACATAGCGTCTGTGTTCATTGGTTACGTCATGGTAAGGAAGTGTGGAGTGCATGTCACAATAGCAGTCTGTGTTCTGTGGTTACGTCATGGACAGGTGGTGTGATATCACAATAGCAGTCTGGTGTTACATTGGTTACGTCATGGAAGGACAGGTGGAGTGCATGTCACAATAGCAGTCTGTGTCATTGGTTACGTCATGGAAGGACAGGTGCGAGTGCATGTCAATTGCATTCTGTGTTCATTGGTTGGGACTTGGAAGCGCGGGATGGTGTGTTTTCATGATAGTGGTCTGTGATTTGGACAGTTCAGGTTAGGTGTCATTACAGGTGTTGCGGTTCAACTATATGATGATTGGCATTGACTGGATCCACAATGGTGGGGAACGGGGTCAGATGGATTCTTCTATCATGCCACCTCTCCTGCATTTCCCTGTGGGCTTTTGTGAGATCAAACAACATTGAATTGACACAACTAAGGTGGGTTTGATGGGTCACTGTTGTAGAACCAACTGTCTCTCCGGGTTCTGATCTGAATGTATCTAAAATAGCATGCTTTTCAAGAGAGAAATAAACAAAGTCGCTTTAGAAATCTTTTGGGCTGAAAGCCAGGACACTTCCAATCCAATGGGAAAGAAAGCTAAAAAACATATGTTTCAAAAAGTACTAGAATCGTACCTTCTCCAGGCTGTATGGCTTGATAGCTGTCAGTTACATTCAAACATGTAAAATCAAGACTTTTGTTTGTTTTGTTTTGGGAGTCATTTTATTTTTTTGTTTTGTTTTACCATGCAGACATACTCTTATGAGGGGAAAAAGGACATGGCTGAAGAAATTGTTCATTGTACAACAACCATTTTGCAGGGATCAAAAAATATGCTAATAGGTTTGCAATGAAATTTATCCATGGATATAGCCGTGTACATTTACCACTGTAGAAACTTATGTGTGGAAAAAAGTAGTTGCTGGCTGTTGTTTTCTGGCCACAAGGGAACGTTCAAGTGGTTTGATTACTGAAGCGACCCCAAGTTGTGTTGCAGCCCCTGTCAACTGTTCGACAAGGTCAGAGGAGGAGATACATCATCTTCGGCTCTTCAGACAGTGTTAATTGGACCACATGTTTTTGCATGCAAACAATGGAGATTTGTTGTTGCAGTACAACTTCCAGATAGTATAGTCTGCCACTGTAGATTGGTGGCAATGTACTGAAAAAGAGCGTGTATCATTTTGTAACATTTGCCACTTTTTATAAGTTGGTCAAACTTGCAAAACTTTTACCAGAGCATTCAAACTAAGCGATTGACGAAAAAAGTTCAGTTTGTTCTGGTTTTAATGTTTAAAGCAAATTTTTCTGGTATTACTGGTAAAATTTCTGCCGTTTTTGAAATTGTCAGTAAGTCTAAAATGGATTAAGTATGAAAGCAAGATCTTTGTACCTTATAAAAATTGTACTTTCAGTCTGCTAAATGCCTAGTTAAGAATTAAATTATTTTGCGCCAAAGCATCTCCTTCCCCTATCAGATGGGTAATTCAATTTCAGATGCTTGTCATATGACAAGTTCAGTTGCCTCTCAAAATCAAAATGGCCTTTATTGTTGACCTGTCTCAAAAATATCACAGTCAGAGAGAAAAAAGATAACTATTTTCAATCTACATGTATGAGTTTTGTATTATAAACAGTAAAAGTAATGGCAAGTGTAATTTTTACCTCTTTCTGTATGCATTTCCAGAGCTTAGTTACGCCGAAAACCATCGGCAAGATAAGTATTAGTAATTTGAAATCTTGGATACGCAATTTAAAAGAGAGGGAAAGGAAATAATGAAATGAAAATCATTTTAAAAATTCCTACGATTATATATGTTGCTATATCATACAGTTTGAAAGAATGTCAAATGAGCCATTTCCTAGGGGGGGGGGGGCGGGGGGGGGGGGGGGGGGGGGGAATTTATTCTTCTTCAGAACTTTTTTTTCCTTTTTTTTTCTGAATCGTTGTTTATCATATCTGGAACCTCATCCCAGTCGAAATAGGTTCACTGTAAGCTTCTCAACAGCACTTTCACTAAGTTTTATGCCGTAAATCAACAAATCACAGTATCTTCATTACTAAAATCTCATTATAGATTGCAGAATTCAAGGTTTAGCCATGGTGAAAAAAACAGCATGTTGACCACAAAACTTAAAAATTCTTTAACTCGAGAAACTACGGCACGTATCGAACTCGCGTATTTTTTGCATACGGAAGTGATGGCTACAGGATGAAGGAAGTCACGTTCTCGCGAGGCTTCCTTTTTATACGAAATACATGGCAGCGCCCATTGTTGCAATGTTTTACCGGGGCGCTGGCTGGTGCTCAGCGGTTTGGCTGTGTGTATTTCGGTTGGTGCGCTAGCGGGAGCTGCGCGCTTTATTCAGAGGGTTTGATGAAGCTGGCATGTGCATGAAGAAGTAATCATATTGTGCCAAACGGTATCTTAGCATATCCATCAATGTTTGGGCCCATTAAGATGTTCTTTTGGCTTTTCTGATTCATTTCTTAGGTGTTTAGTACATTAATTTCACACTGAGATTCTAAAGACCTTCCAGTGAAGGAGAGCCCATGCATAAGAATTCAGGAGGGATGGCTATGTGGAGAATACCACTTGTGGGATGTGTGTTATACTCTGCTACTCTGCAAGCTTGTTGTGATACTCACATTGTATCCATCACAAAGAAGTTATGGATGTATCACTGTGTTCCTGACATTCTTTCTGCATTTTTCTCACAAGCAAAAATATTGGAAACCATTTCTCTGAAACATGATAGTTGAAAGTAAATAGGTGAATTTTTAATGATTGATTTATTCATTAGGCAGAGGGCAGGACATGCTGAAAAGTAGGAATAGAAAAAAAAACCAGACTCTCATATTCGTACTTTGTTGTGGTCTGTCTCTGTATTTTTTTTGAGAATTGTTTGTATTATAGTGTTAAAAAGTATTTGTTTGTGCATTTCTTTTGTTCTGTGCAGGTTTGTAGGGTTGTATTTTATGATGTTTTTTGCTTCAGTGTGTATTTACACAGATTAAAAACAAGCCTTGGTCTGTTAGACGTACCTGAGATGTTTGTTGATGATTAAACCCAGTCAGCTGGACGTGTGTGTGGGATGTTTTGGTGCATAAAATTGTGTATGCAGACAGTATCCTAATTTTGGAATGGGCACAATGATTGTTGTATTGGGTGTCCATTTTCCCATCCCTTTTCCTCCCCTTGCAGTGACAGTCCAAAGCATGGTTTCCGGCCCGGCATGAGATTGAGGCTCGTGTAGACCTCATGGAGCCTCGACTCCTTACGTGTGGCGTCAGTGTCCCGCGTTGGGGTCGCCTGATGCGTGTGCACTTTGATGGTGGCGAGATCGGAGTATGACCTGTGGGGGTGGAATGCCAGTCACCAGAACATTTATCCTGTGGGCTGGTGTCAGGCCATGAAGTTCACCCTGGAGGGGCCTCGCATCAAAGGTATGAGAGTAAGGGGGACAATTCCCCTCTGGAGCTGGCTGTAGCATTTGGTGCAGGTTGTATGCAATTAATATGCAATTGCAGTTAAAACAAACACACCAGCAAACCTGGCAACTTGGTGTTTGTAGAGTTTACAGGTGTCACACACCTTGATTTGCCCATTTCACATAGTATTCTAAGTTTGATTAATGAGTGTGATAGATCTCAACGGCCCTAACCCTCCCTTCTTTAGTAATGTTTACTTTTTCTGTTACTCTCTTGAACTACCTTTTTTTTTTTTCTTTATTATTTCTGTTTTTTTCCATTTGTGTTAATGTGGTGGATCATTTATTGTCTTTGATCTAGAAATCTTATTTGCTCATTTACTTGTCTTTGATCTAGAAAATCTTGAAATCTCAGTTACTTCGGCCGTGCTCCTTACTTCAGCAGATAGAGTTTGACTGTTCAAAGCCTGCCATATCATCTACAGGGTTTTTCCAGTCGGTGTATTGTGGAAATATAAAGACACTATTACTTCTTGACCATAGCTGCAAGGTCAGATCACCAGTGCTCAGTGTGCATTACAAGAAAATGAACAATTCGTGTTGAGCCAAAACTGTGTGCCAGAATTAGAAACATAAAAATGGCGGTGCTGCGTTCATGGCGACACAGGGATTTGTAAGTTCTACCGTTTTAAACGGGAAATTCCGTACAGCATAAAACAAAACAAAAAAAAAACCCTTATTGCATGTGTTGACATACGAATCCGTTCCGATCCAACATTTTTTTACCGCAAAACTGAAACTTCGTTTCCAATGTCCGCCATCAATTTCCACAAGTTCTGTGCTTGGCCTTCAATGGAAAAGATACTTGACTACAGTGTATGTGCGGTTTCAGTGTTAGTGAGTGGTTAGGAAAGTCAAAATGAAGTTCTTACAGATGTTGCGAAGCTCACAAGTATTGACAAGATATAAAAAACAAATGTGCGAAGTGAATGGTCAGCCAAGAGAAGACAGTGTAAAACGAAAAGTTCAGTCTCTGGCTCTCACGTAAGAAAAATTCATGAACACGCAAATAGCCGATTTCCCGCGTCGATTGGCATGGCCTTGGTGTAACTTTGTGTGTAGAGCAAAGCGGAACTGGTTGTAACAAGTCAATCGGAAAAATTTGTTTTTAGGCCACATGGCCAGTAGATCCTCAGCATTTCAAAGACTTGATGCACAGGCCCACACAAAACATTCCTACAGCCAAACAGTTATCGCATGTCTCCCGAAGACGGACGTATCACTGGCCTCAAATACGCCGGTGCGCATTTATTGCAGAAGCATTGTTCCGTTTTATTTGGCACCAGCACTCATTGAGTTTTTTAAAATCTAGCAGAAGATTCCCAAAGTGCTAGACTCTTTGTCCCTGTCAAGAAGGCAAAGCGTGCACTCATGGAGTGCTCATAGAGTGGCCAGGGGTTTCATTGAGGCCTACCAACACACGCAAAATGCGGAAGTTGTGATGTTCTTGTTCGCTTCTTTGTGAAGAAAGCCCAAAGGTGAAGTCGTGACTTATTTGCTTGGTAGTTTTTCTGAGAAATCATTCAAACGCAAAGAAATTTATTATGGCTTAGGAGAATTAGCCTTATTGATGTCCTATGTGTGGTGTAAAGAAGTAAAGAAAAGCTAGCAAAGGACTTTCTCTTATTGAAGTCCTAATGTGCTTGTGGTGCTAAAGGGTCAAGGATGCGACTACTACTAGTATAGTAAATACACAAAAGTAATAGTGACTGGTGTGCTGCTGGTTAATGTCCGGTTGTAAGGAGTCTTCCCCCTCAGACTCAATCTTCTTTGATATTACCCTTGACTGTTTAAAAGGAATTAATTTATGCCTCTGGATTCCCGGCGGAAAAACAAAGCGGACGCAAACAAAACTCTTTTAACTAGAATGATATAGAAACCCTCTTCAGCTCAGCCCACAATTATAGTTAGGAGAAGTATGTACTTTACACACTTTTTTTAAACTGATTTTTATTTTGGAAGAAAAGGTCTATTTATATTCTGGTCAAAATGTTTGTTAGCATTTTAATTTTGGAGATTTAAGAAATCTCTGCTCAGTTGGAAAATGGGTACTATCAACAAATCAAATATTTCAAAAGACTTAATTGTCTGTTCAGAGAAAATCATTTCTTGTGTGCATTGAGGGCTCTATTAAAATGAGATGTTTGAAAAAGCAGCAGATCTGTGACATTGCTTTTTCACTTCAGTTATGTGGATTTGTTTTTGTTGTTGGCTTTATAATGGATGTGATTGTTTTTATTTTGGTGTTTTCTTGCTCTTTTTCATTTTGTATTTGCGTAGGTCTCATTTTCTGTGGCAATTTCTTGTTCACAGAAACTTAATGAACACAATGTTATTTTAAGAGGCTCTTAATTGAATGTCTTAGTTGAAAATTGCAGAAATGACCGTGAATATCACTTCATTTTAATACATTTTTAAGCTTATTGATGTCCTAATGTGCTGTGTTCAAAGTTGTCTCCCCCACTGGAGTTGCCCCTGTACCCACCAGAGACATGTTCATCCCCTGGACAACTTTCAAGTTTTTTCTTTGGACACACTCTATATGTAGTTTACTTGCTACATTTTTTGGGACGTACTGTTTCTTACTTTAAATGCATTGTGTTATGCAACGAATTGCTAGTGTAGTTATCTTTATCTATTTTTTTTTTGTATTATGCCCACTATTACCATTATTTGTTGTTTGGACTAACGTAAATTAGTTCAGTATTGGGAAAATTTCTTGCTTTCACCCCTGCCGTCAGAAAGGCTCGTGAAGCTTTCATATGATCCTTGTTGATCCTTAGAATTTATCACGGGGGTTGGGTGACTTTTTTATGAACCATAGCAGTGTGAGTCTAAGGTGGTGAGATTAGGATACAGTATCCTGAGTGGGCTTCTGCTGTAAACATGTAGTATGGTGTCGAAGGTAGTGAGATGTATGTAATACACTGTCCTGAGTGTGCTTAAGTGTTCGTTGTTTAGTCGGTTTTCCAGGTGCCCCACCCTCCCTTCTTTTGTTTTTGTTTTGCGACGGGTTATGTATATCCTTTTTTTTTTCTACCCCCTCTCTTTTTTATACATCTTAAGGCTGTGAATTTAGGAGGAATTCTGGGCCTCGGCAACGCCAAGTTTGAGCTTTCTTCATGATATGATTAAATGTGCTGTCATGCTTGAGTCAATGTATATGATACATAAAATATTTGAAATAAATGTTGGCGAAACCGTCCAGAGTAAGTGGCCTTCTTCCTTGGCTGACTTTGAAGCCGATCAAAAGCTTAGTGATTTTTGTTTGTTATTCGTTTGTAATCACCTGAGAAAGACCTAAGAGGTTGAAACGAGTTGTGTTTTGTCTTCTGACTCGTTTGTCCATCGTTTCTCTGGCGTTAGATTCCACCTGCAGTCGTCTCACTTTGCAATTACATAATTATTTGTTTATTCATTTTCTGGGGGAGAAGGGTGGTGGTTGATTGCTGTTCAGGATTTGTTTTCTATGAACGGTAACAGCTATGATAAGACTGTTAGGCTGCTTGAAGTTAAATTAAAACAATTAGGACATTTTCATCTTTTTTTTTTTAAATCTGTTCCTGATAATCTAACAGTTTAGCTGGTGCATTTTAGGACCATCTAGTTTTTTTCTATATGACAGACACTTTGTTTCCTCTTTTTTTATGCATGGTGAGAACTCGGATAAAACCCTGTGACGGAAGTTCAATTAGGGTTGGTACAGTTGGTCGTTCAGCAGTGCATTGCACTTGGACCCGCTGGCAGCAGTGACCAACTCGCAGGTTGTGTTCGTGTGCTTGGGACTCCTGTTTGAACAGGCTGAGGGGGGGGAGGCTGCAGAGCCTGTTGATGTATAGGGTGTGTGCATGTCACAGATTGTTTGTGGAGTGTAAGGGAGGGTTGATATATGTACAGAACGAGGGGCTGGCTGCAGAGCTGTGATGTTTGTTGGGTGTGTGAATGTCTCTGATTGTTGTGCGGATGGTCTGGAGGGGATGTCAAACAGAATGAGGTGGGCTGAAGTGCCTGTGATCGTATGTGGTTGTGTGGAATGTTCACTGATTGGTGGTGGAGAGTTGATACAGATTGTGGGGCTGCTGTTGCACCTGTGTTGGATGTGGGATAGTGTGAATTGTCAATATGGTTTGTGGGGAGGTTCTGGGAGTGGGGGATGAACCCAGATGAGGGATTGCGGCTCAGTGCTTGTGTTGTATGTGGTTGTGTGCATGTCACAGTTTATTGGGTGTGGTATGAACAGTTTGAGGGGCTGACTGACTAGGTGATTTTGTTATGGTGGGTTGGTGTGTGCAGGTAACAGATAGTTGTGGTGGTGTGTTGAGGGTTAATTAGGATGTTGGGGGATGCTGAGCATTCTAATTGTTTGTGAGGTCTTTGTGCTTGTCAGGATCATTGTGTGGAGGGGATGTTTAGGACGAAGGTTGTTGAGTTTGGGTGCGCAATGTGTGTATGTGGGGCTCCTACTTGTCATTGAAATGGCACATTTTGGAGAAGTTTAAAATACATGATATTACAGGGGAAAAAATCCAATGGGGAGAGTATTCCAAAGAGGAGGGGAGGGAGGGAGGAAGAGAGTGGCATTGGATCATTTGTTGCGTTGTTTGCATCTTTCTGTGTGCTTGCGGACAGTGATGTCATGAGATGTGGTGCAAACATTGCAAGAGCAGCAGTCACCATTATGTCTACCCAGCCTCAGGCAAATATTTTGTGCTTGAAAAATGGGCATCAGTCCTAGGATTCCTGCGAAAGTGAAACTGATGAACAAAACTGTAGAAGTTGGTCTAGTCGTGGATGATACACTTCTCAGTGCTGAGATCTGTGATCAGGTTTTTGAACCATTTTAAATCCACGGTTTTTCAAGTATCCACCCTACCAAGACCTTTCACCACACTCCTCTACCCCAGGTATTTCGGGGATGTTTGCATTTCCTCAGTGGCAGCCTTATGTGTAGTGTAACATGCTTATTGTGTTTTAAGTTGACCTGTGTGGTTTAGTGGCCTGTAATGGGATAAAGGGATGAGGGCTGCGGAGCCCACGACATTAATCAGAGAGGGATTTTTTCCGCGATTGGCGGATTTCTGTTCTTTTTGATTGGCCCCAGGGGTCGTTTTTGAGATTCAGTGTAATCCGTTGTGAAAATTGGGGCGGGGGGGGGGGGGGGGGGGGGGAGGGGGTAGAGGTAGGTTTGGTGATGGAAGCTAATGTACGGCGAGAGGTCGATCGATATTGTGTTCTCAATTGATCCGTTTCGCAATTGGATGTTTCCGGACCCGTTTCTGTTTGGGCGGTCGAGACCTGCTGTCTTGTTTTCATTTCTGCGGTTGACCGAAACAATCAAAGCGGGAAGTTGATGTTGAGAACGCGGCAAACTGTTGCGAAATTTTTTTTCCTGACGCCATTTTCTTTCGGTTTGTCCGAGAGTAGCGAAAACCAGAATGTTTCCCGGTCAGATAGCAGAAAGCGAGAATTTCTTGCGAGGAAGTCGATGCTTCAGTTAAAAACAAATGGACTTGGAGTGGTGAGAGGAAGGTGAGCGCAAAAGCGATGTGACCAGTTCCAAAGGCGCCGTTCTCAGCACAGTTGTGTCTCAGACTGAAGGACTGCCATGAGGAAAATCACCTATCCAGACAAGCAGTCTGCACATGGGTAGTGACGCGATCAAGTATGCTCACGGGGCAAGTCGCAATTGATCAACCACGTTCTGCTGGGAAAAGCACTAGCAGAGTGAAAGATCGTCTGTTCAACACGAGGCTCTTGGATCGTTTGGAGCTCGGCGAAGTCTACCCACCACCCCACTCCCACCCCGTCGCTCTCTCTCTCTCTCTTCTCTCTCTCTCTTGTGAAAGAGTATGCTTATTTGTTTTGTTGATGTAATGATATAATATTGCGGTTTATCTCAGCTTAGATGTAATGCCCACATATCATCAAGCTGATTTTTTTGCCAATGAGGTTCTCTTGAAAAAACAGGTTACTCAATGTCACAGTAGGTCTATACACAATTGTGTAGTCAATATTTTATCGTAATAAATAGCATACAACAAACTATTTTTGTGAGAGATGAGGATCAAAACAAAAAATTGCAAGGGATGTTATTGACATTCTAAGAAAAGCAAACAAAACATAAGTAAACAAACAGACGGATGTACGGAAAAAAAGTCGTCAGTAGTAGTATAATAATAGAATAATGATTTTTACCTTCCACCGCGTCACAAAATCTTTTCTTTTTCTGGAATTATAAGAGTATGGGGTGGGTAAAAATCAGTTACACATTCATACAAACGATGCAGACCGGCAGATATGCATGCTACTGATACTCTGGTGACTATGATTTAGCAAGTTGACTTCATTAATGTTGTAGGAGTATCACAGAGTGTGAAAATGTTTTTTTTCTTATTGTAATAGGAGTGATCAAGTTGAAAAGAAAAAAAAAAACTGCTTGTGTGGCACACATTTTGGCACACTTTGTATATGATCCTTAGTCAACTTCTCACTTATATTCTTCTATAAGGAATCAGAATCCTCCGGCGTATTTTGAAGGACAACTTTATGAAATTATTTGATTGGTGTTCAGGTAAAGTTTTTTAACCCTCCGGGGGGGTTGCGACCTTGTCTGGTCGGAGGGTTTGCGTGGTCCAGTGATCCCTTAGGCTTTGCTGGCGGGGAGACATTCAATACTGAGATAGGCTGTTTTTTTCACACTGCTTCTAGGCCTGAGAGGTGCAGATTGCTGTTTTGGGTCTATGCGTACGTGGTAAGGAGTTGATGCCCTGGTAGGCCTTCCCATCGTCGGATATAAGCTAAGGGTGAGGATCCTGACTAAGAGTAACCCGCTTTCTCCTTTTCTTGTTTTCTGCCTTTTCCCTTTATTTGGCCCTTTTCTATCTTCGTGTCTCCCCTTCATGTCTGCTTTTCCACATCCTTTTCTCTCTGTGGTTCTTCAGATCCGCCGCGTTTGCCGTGCGGTGCGACCTGTGTCGCGAGGGGAATGAGATCTTGGTGATTGAGAGGGCCTGCGATCTCAACACATCACTTTGGCTCGGACCTCTCCTTGTCAGGGAGTACACTTTGGCCAAGGGTGTTGTACTAATCGGCCTACCCTTCTTGGGGCTGGGTCAAGACGGAAAGTTCATACTGGCCAAAGTTAACCCCTGCAGTGCTCAGCTCTCTGTCCCCGGGAGTCTGAGCCATTGATCACGGGGGGATAGGGTTGTAGTTCTGTTTGTCGTATATCTCTCCGAAGCCTGGAATGGGTCAAGACATGGTTTCTTGGCACTGCCCCTTTAGTTGGTAATCAAGGTGGAAGTGGGTAAGGGAGAGATGAAATAAATACAATACATATGGCTTTTTCAAAAACAATCCCCCCAAAAAGAGGAAGGCTGCATCCATATTTCACGGTATTTTGTTTAGGATAGTTGATTCCGATATGGAGTACGACAGTGGACAGATTTCTGGGCTTCTGGCTCGTGATGGATGGGACGAGCAGGGGAAAGGACCCCTTTCAGCTCTGAAGCCTTTTGCCATACAGAAGGGCTTTAATGCTTTAGAAGGTGACCCTCGGTTCCATCAAGAGGTTGAGGAATGGTTCATTTCTGATTCAGGGTAAATCACCAAAACAGTCTAGAACAGCTGCTGAAGGCAAAGAACTTTGTGGACAGGGAGTAAGGGTAAACTTCCCCACAAACAGTTAAACTCATCATAAGGCGTTGATTCGCTGCAGGATCTATCTGGTGTATAGAGGCTAGGAAATTAATAGGCGGAGTGGCATCCCAGGGTCGTTTGTGATGGAGGGCGCAGGGGACAGTAAAGAAAGTTCAGAGAGAGAGGCCACCCAAACACCTCTTCTGACCTTCTGCAAACCTGTGCTGCTCGGTCATCAAAGTTGGTTACTTGATGTTCATGTTCGTTATAAGTTCCGTCCCCGACTGAGGTGCTTCAGGTGCAGAAGTTTGAGCCATGTCTGGGACCGCTGTTTCAGGGGCAAGAGGTATGCGGTGGTTGCTGCAAGGCAACCCATGATGGGCGTGTCAAGATCGGCACATTGTGCTAACTGCGGGGTGGCAACATCCCTCCTCTCACGAAACTGCCCTCTTTGGATTCTGGAATCGCTATTCCAAATCCACACCCTGAAAAGGAAGATCTCCTTTTTCGACAGCCCGCAAGCAGGTTGAGTGGCAGTCAGTCGCCGACTGCTTCTTAATATGCTTCGGCCGTAAAGAAAGTTCCTACAGTTTCAACTCGGTCAGTCTGCTGTCGATGATAACTTTACGTTTTTCGGAAACATTGCAAGTACGATCTGTCAGTTTGGTGGTAGCAAGTCCACCACCTAAACCAAAGTGACTGCCCCTGGTGGAGGCAAAAAATCCGCAACCTCAGACTGCCCAGCAGTCTACGACATCTGCTGCTGGCCAGATAAAACCCAGCAATTCCCCCTAGAACTCCTTGTCCAGTGCCCGTGGGGCAAGGGTGTTCAAACAAGTGTGGAGAGGTGAGAGATTAAGGAAGAAAGAAAACCTCCACCGTTTCCAAATCCAGACTCCTTTCTTCACCTGTTGGCAAGTATGCCTGCAGGTCTGAAGACCAACACAGTCCAGTAACATACCTCAAATAAATTTACACCTTTTGCACAGACGTTTAAGAGGAGATGACCTGATCTCTCTCCTTTTCGCCTCTGCCATGGATAATACAAGATTCCATTGGAATATCCCCGTGGGACTAATTCCAACTTTGAGGAGCTCTGCACGCTTTTGTGAAATCTATAAACCTTCGTCGTGGCTGTTCAGGAAACTCAATCAGCCAGAAGGGACCTTTATTTACTCTTTCTGGCTTTTAATATTCTTTCAAATCCCTGCCACAACCATCCACGTTGGGTCTTGGTCGGGCGGTGTTGCCCTTCTCATACTCAAATCTACTGTATAGTTACATTTCTGTCGCTCTGTCTACCTCCCTTAAGCTGGAGTGCCGAGAGTCACTCTCACACACGACTGTGACTATCTGTTCTCTTTATTTACCTCCTTCTGGTCACCGCGTTTGGTGTCAGGACCTTGTCAGTCTGATAGGAGGAACTTCCTGACCTTTTTGCTGTTGGGTGACTTTAACGGTCAAACCCTCTTTGGGTAGTGCCGGTACGTCACCCCAGAGTGTATGTGATGAAGATGTCTTTCAGACTTGGATTTGTAGTTGTCTGAAGACGGATCTGACAACTTAACCTCACTCTTCCCACTTGGTTCACTTTCGTGTGTTTAGATTTGTCGGTTTGTGACCCCTCGCTGGTCTGGACTATGAGTGTCTGTCCATGACGAATCCCTGCACTGGATGTGCCATTTCCTTTCCTTCTACAACCTGTAATAAATGTACACGTCTCTGTTTCTTCCACTTCTAAATTACAAGAAAGCAAAACTGGGGATCTATATTCGCAACCACTATTTCTAAAGAATTCCAGACACTGACTTTTTCAGAGTCGGACCCAGCTGAATCACTGACTAACACTGTGATCAATTGTGCTAAAGCTTGTATTCATGTGTCTTCGATAAACTACAAATGCCAAAAAACACCCTGTTTGATTCAGATGCCAAACAAAATTTCCAAAGTACGAAAAGGGTCAGCGTCAGGTTTATAACCAATGACTTCGTGGTCACAACGCGCGAGCCCATCAAAAACTCCGTGCTAAATCTTAGTCACAATTTTAAATCAGTAAAGGAGGTCTGGAGAAGCTTCTGATCCAGGCTGACATCAAAAACTTCTAAGAAAAAAGTGTGTGGGAACTTCATTAAGAAAATCAAAGGGAAGAACACCTGTCCCATGTGATATGAACCATCTCTTGTTTCAGATTCTTTAAATATCAGAGAAGATTGCAGTTGCTTATCTGCTTGTTAACCATTGAAAAGAATTCTTCCTCTTCTAATAAATCAGTCAATTTTGTCAAAACACAAAAGCCCTAAAGAAAAATCTCCCTGCAACTTTTCTCCGACAACATGAGACTACAATCTTCCTTTTAATTTAACGTGCTGAAATATGCCTGACTCCTCTTGACAGCGATTCCTTCTCCAGTATAGATGACATACATTATCAACTATTGAAAACATCGTCCGCAAGAAGGTCTGAAAATCTGTTACAGGTATACATCTCGTGTGGAACTACAGGTTGCTTTCCAACCATCTTGGCGGGACTGCCCTCATTATCCATCCCCAAACTGGAAAAGATCTTTCTAATCCATCTAACTACCGTCATAGCTTTGACAGCTGTGTCTGTAAACTGATGGAGAAAATGTCAATGCTAGGTCATGTGGAAAACTCGAAACCGTGCCTTTTGGCGAAAGAACAGTGTGGTTTCCGCAAAACATAGTAGTACAGTTGACCATTTGATTCGTCTGGAACCCTACACTTAGGAACGCTTTTTTAAACAGGACAGCATGCAGTGGCAATTTTCTTTGATTGGAGAGCGCCTATGATACCACCCCTGGAAAGTGGGGATATTCATGATCTCCACGATCTGGGTTTTCGAGGTCATCTTCCTCTTTTTATCAAAATTTTTTTGGCAGAACGACAGTTTCAGGTCAGGTTGGCACCACTCTCTCTGATTGTCCACGAGCAGGAGTTGGTGTTCCCCAGGGGAGCAAACTGTCTCCTGCCATATTTAGTATTAAATTCAACAACATTGTAGAAATCAGTCCAGCAGGGTTCTAGATTGCTCATGTTTGTGGATGATTTTGCTGTCTACGCAACTGGAAGCTGTACCGAGTGTCCAGCGAGGCTCCAGCTTTGCGTAGATAAAATCCTTGATGGGGGATGAAAACGGGTTTCACCTTTTCTGCTACAAAAACACAATGTAATTCACTTCCATAACTTCCGTCAGAGTTTTTCCAGATCCGGAACTTCAAAGTAGGAATTCTCCCATTCGCTGTTAAAGAGGCCAAATTTCTGGGAGTCATTTTTTTGACCAAAAACTTAAACTTTCTCAGCCATATTAAGAAACCTCAAAAATGCATTGCCAAAAGGGCCACTGATTTTTCTGCGGGTCCGTAGCAACACCGACTGGGGCAGATGATAAGAAATACTTTGTTGCACCTCTACAGAAGCCCTGGTCCGTTCTAAAACTGGGACTTCTGGTTGTGCTGTGTAAGGGCTCCGAAAGTTCATCTACTCAAATCTTGGACCTATCCACCATCAAGGGCTTCGTCTCTGTCTTGGAGCGTTACCGCCACCACCCCTGTGTACAGCATGTACGCAGAGGAGTGAACCTTCACTGTCCAATCGCAGGCTGAATCTGTCTTTGAATATTATATCCGACTGTTCTCAGAACGCAGGAAATCCTGCCCTATGACTGTTGTTTTTTCCCCCGTTCAAAGTAAGTTTGAAACTAACACGGATATGTTATTTCGCCGTTTGGGTTCGTATGCAGCCTCACGTGCGGAATGGCAGGTACCTGGGTGTAGGTTTCCGTTTTTCATTTTCCGGATCAACCTCCATGGAACCTTTTTCAACCAGAGTTTCAGTTTTGGATTCGCAAGCTTTCCGTAAGGAGTCTACCCAGCTCTCTGTGCGTACAAGGCTTTGTATGCCGAGCTCGTTCCAAATTCCATTATCAAGGGTTTTCACTGACGGTTCCAAGTCTGAAGGATGGAGTGGCCTGTGGCATCCTATGCCCTGGGGCTCCTTCTCAGATATTGTTGGAACATATACATTTCAGATGTTCTGTCTTTTTATGCTGAAACTTACGCTTAGTATGGCTTTGAAGATAATCTCCATTCTTCGAGGATGGGACTTTCTGGTTCTGTCGGATTCGCTGTCAGTTTGGATGCATAGCGGCGACCCTTCAGCATCAGACTTTTACTTTTTTTTGAATTTTAGACAAGTGAAGGCGGACGGGTACAACATTACTCTTGCTTGGGTTTACTGGCTATCGTTGGCATCGGCGGGAACTGAAATGGTGATCGTTTAGCAAAACGCCACAAGAGAGAAACTGTCCAACACTTATATCCCCTGCTCAGATGTGAAACCCAAAAATTAACGATTATGTGAGAGACCTCTGGCAGGAGGATTGGAACACACAGACGAATAACAAACTCTTTCAGATCGTCCAAACTTAAAGGATTCTCCCATCTACGTCGGGTGGTCGTAATAGAGGAAAACGGTTTCTGTGCGGGCTGCACACGGCCATTCGTATTTTTACCCATTCTTACTTTTAAAGAGTGAGAAGCTCCGTGGTGCATTCCATGTCATGCACACTCACAATGAAACATGTTCTTTTAGAGTGTTGGGACTTGCACGAGTGAGACACAAACATTTTACAGCGGAGTCCATGAAGATCTGATCAGGATGTTCCCGCCTGACGTGATCTTGGTTTTTGAAGGAAATTAACATTTTTCATTGATTTGAGATTTTACGGGAAGATGGATTTTTAACAAGTTTTGGTTCGTTTGGAGACCGATGTCATTTAAGAGATGTGTGACGGTTTTTTTTTTTTTTTTTTTTTTTTTTTTTTTTTTTTTTTTTTTTAATGACTGGTGAGTTGATTTTTAAATCGTGGTGACAGCCCTGTGATGTGGCCCTCTGCCGGTCGGCTGGGGCTATAAGCAACATTATCTTATCTTATCTCATCTAACTTTTTTTATACCTTCATTGTCCTGTATTTCGCATATGAACAGATGTCGCTGGACTACTATGTTTATATTGGAAGTTGCTGCCCGAATGGGGTACCGACTTAAAAAAAAATTGTTAAAAAATAAAACTAATGGATAAAAAGACTTTCAAAATTTTCACAAAAATATATGAAAGCTGAACTTGGTTTTACTGTCTTGTTATTTAAGATGGGTTTGTGTAAATATTTTTAATGGCTCAACACTCACACACTGATTTTACTGGAAATAACTCCTACGTCCAGTTGAATAGGTGATAGACAGGCAATACAACCTCCCTTCAACTTAGATAACTACTTTTTGGTGGCAAGTGGTAGGTTCACCATCTGAAAAGAAACCTTGATGTTTTGGTGTTGTGAGGTGTAGTAGTTACAAGTAGTAGGAATATACGCGAAATTTTTGTGACTTTTTTAGTCACATAGCAGTTACATAGAAGCTCTCAAGGAAAAAAAAGAAATAAAAAATATGAAGTCAAAATCCATACATATTTACTGAAATGTATTGGAGTGCATGCTTGTTGATCTTATGACATGAGTTTAGTTTGTGTTTTTGAAGAAAAAGAATTCTATGACTGATAATATTTCTAAACTATATTGCAGGTGTTAGTAGGAAGGAGAGAGGCTGGCATCACAACACAAAACAAACACTCAATATTTTTGTTGTACTCACATATGGTTCAGATGTAATGAATTATTTATCCAAATGTGATCACACACAAACAACACATAGTCATGAAATGTTCTTGCTTTGATCTCTTTGTCACACAAGATCACCGTCGTGAAATTTTCTTTCCGTGTGCACTGCGTCACTATGTCCGAGTCACTGTCACTAACTCGCCATTCACTCACTTCTGTAACTTTCATAGTCACTGTCGCTGTCTACAGAGTCGGTTCCAATGTCCGATTCATTCAGTCGTTATTTTCGGTCGGAAAACACATTCATTGTTGAACATTTAGGTCCACAGTCAAGCTCATGTCCTATCATGTCAGGAGTGCGACATTTTGCTCCGTAGTCGGAAGTCGATGGGGATGACCAAATATTCGATAAAAAATCAAAAACAGCACGAAATCCGAATGCCCAATGGCGCGAGAAAGGTGTGAAAGGCCCGGATAACGACGGTTTTGTCTTATTACTGTAGTCAACCAATACGGAAGGCACACCGAGACAATTCACCTACTGACGAACGGTGCGGGTTTATTAGGTATAGGGCGGATCAGGTGCCTGAGGGGTCGCGGCGGTGAATAGGGCGGAACGGGGGTAGAAAGGTTATATTTATTTTGAAGGATGGCTATTACTATTAGAAAATAAACTGACTC
>CM031601.1:48628787-48656610 GCA_018398815.1 Conus ventricosus
TCTATCCTATTATCCCCCAAAACTCCACACTATCGTGACATGCACACACCCCATACATCAAAAGCCTGCAGCCCATTCTGTTCATCTCTCCACAATAACTGTGAAAATGACACACCACATACTCACAAGCTCTGCAGCCCCTCATTCGTTCACCTCCAGACCTCCACAACAATCTGTGACATGCACACCCCCACATACATCACAGGCTCTGCACCCCCTCATTCTTTTCATCTCCCACAACAATCTGTGACATGCCACACCCACATACATCACAGGCTCTGCAGCCCCTCATTCTGTTCATCCCTCCAGACCTCCACAACAATCTGTGAATGCCACACCCACATACATCACAGGCTCTGCAGCCCCTCATTCTGTTCATCCCTCCAGACCTCCACAACAATCTGTGACATGCACACACCCATATACATCACAGGCTCGCAGCCCCTCAGCCTGTTCTACAGACGTCCCAAGCACACGAACACAACTGTCGGTTTGGTCACTGCTGCCTGCGGGTCCAAGTGACAATGCACTGCTGAGACGACCAACTGTACCAACCCTAATTGAACTTCCTTCACAGGGTTTATCCGAGTTCTCACCATGCATAAAAAAAAGAGAGAAACTGTGTCTGTCTATAGAAAAAAACTAGATGGTCCTAAATGCACAGCTAATCTGTTTAGATTATCAGGAACAGATTTAAAAAAAAAAGATGAAAATGTCCTAGATTGTTTTATTGTAACTTCAAGCAGCCATACAGTCTTTTTCATAGCTGTTACCGTTCAGGGAAAACAAATCCTGACCACAATCTACCACCCCCTTCTCCCCCAGAAAATGATAAACAAATATTTATGTAATTGCAAAGTGAGACGACTGCAGGTGGAAATCTAGACTGCCCAGAGAAACGTGACAAACGAGTCAGAAGACAAAACACAACGCGTTTCAACCTCTTAGGTCTTCTTCAGGTGAGAGACAAACGAATAAAATAACGAAAATTCACTTAGCTTTGATCGCTTCAAAGTTCAGCGCAAGGAAGAAGGCCACGTTTCTCTGGACGGTTCGCCAACATTTATTAAAATATTTATGTATCATATACATTACCTTCAAAGCATGACAGCACATTTAATCATATCATGAAGAAAGCTCAAAACTTGGCCGTGCCGAGGGCCAGGAATTCCTCCTAAATTACAGCCTTAAGATGTAGAAAAAAGGAGGAGGGGGGTAAGAAAAAAAAAGGATAGACATAACCCTCGCAAAACAAAAACAAAGAAGGGAGGGTGGGGCACCTGGGGGAAACCACTAAACAACGAACAGCTTAAGCTCACTCAGGACAGTGTATATACATACAGTCTCACTACCTTAGGACACTCAATGACCAGTTTACAGGCAGTGCCCACTCAGGATACTGTATCCAATCTCACCACCTTAGGACTCACACTGGCTATGGTTCATAAAAAGTCACCCAACCCCCTGAATAAAATTCTAAAGGATCAACAAGGATCATATGAAAGCTTTCACTGACCTTTCTGTCGGCAGGGGTGAAAGCAAGAAATTTTCCCAATACTGAACTTTTTTAACGTTAGTCCAAACACAAATAATGGTAATAGTGGGCATAATACAAAAAAAAATAGATAAAGATAACTACACTAGCTAATGTCAGTTGCATTAACAATGCATTTAAGTAAGAAACAGTACCCCAAAAATGTAGCAAGTAAACTACCATAAGAGTGTGCCAAAGAAAAAAACTTGAAAGGGTCCAGGGGAGGACATGTCTCTGGTGGGGTACAGGGGCAACTCCCATTGGGGGAGACAACTTTGACACCAGCACATTAGGACATCAATAAGCTGTAAAAATGTATTAAATGAAGTGATATTCATGGTCTTTTCTGCAATTTTCTACTAAAGACAATTCAATTAAGAGCCTCTTAAAATACTTTTTGTTCATTAGTTTCTGTGAACAAGAAATTGCCACAGAAAAGAGAACCTACACAAATACAAAATGAAAAAAGAGCTAAGAAAACACCAAAATAAAAACAGAATCACATCCATTATAAAGCAACAACAAAAACAAAATCCACATAACTGAAGTGAAAAAGCAATGTCAACAGATCTGCTGCTTTTTCATCATCTCATTTTAATGAGCCCTCAATGCACACAAATGATTTTCTCTGAACAGACAATTAAGTCTTTGAAATATTTGTTTGTTGAAAGGTAAACATTTTTCAAACTGGAGCAGAGATTTCTTAAATCTCCAAAATTAAAATGCTAACAAACATTTTGACCAGAATATAAAATAGACCTTTTTCTTCAAATAAAAACAGTTAAAAAAAGTACTTACTTCTCCAAAGCTGGAAAATTGTGGGCTGAGCTGAAGAGGGTTTCCTATTATCATTTCTATTAAAAGAGTTTTGTTGCGTCCCTTTGTTCCCCCGGGAATCCAGAGGCATAAATTAATTCCTTTTAACAGTCAAGGGTAATATCAAAGAAGATTGAGTCCATCTTTTTCTCTCCTAGCACCAGGACATTAACCAGCAGCACACAGTCACTAGTTATCTTTTTTAGTTGACTAGTACTAGTAGTAGTCCATCCTTTGACCCTTTAGCACCAGCACATTAGGACATCAATAAGGTGAAAGTCTTTGCCTAGCCTTTCTTTACTTCTTTGACACCAGCACATTAGGACATCAATAAGGCTAACATCTCCTGAAGGCCATGAAAAATTTTCTTTGCGTTTGACTGATTTTCAGAAAAACTACCAAGCAAATAAGTCACCGACTTCACCTTTGGCTTTCTGTTCATCAAAGAAGCGAACAAGAACATTCACAACTTTCGCATTTGCGTTGTTGGTGGCCTCATGAAACCCCTGGCCACTCTATGAGCACTCCATGAGTGTGTACGCTGTTGCCGTTCTTGACAGGACAAAGTCTAGCACTTTGGGATCTTCTGCTAGAGTTTTACAAAACTCAATGAGTGCTGGTGCCAAAGAAAACGGAAGGCAATGCTCTGCTAGAAATGCGCACGTGCGTATTTTGAGGCCAGTGATACGGTCCGTCTTCGGGAGACATGCGATAACTGGTTTGGCTGTTGGAAGTGTTGTTGTGTGGGCCTGTGCATCAAGTCTTTGAAAATGCTGAGGATCACTGGCATGGGCCAAAAACAATTTTTTTCCGTTTGACTTGTACACCAAACCGCTTTGAACACAAGTTACACCATGCCACACCGGCCTCGTCGATTTTCTTGGCCAGAGACTGAACTTTCGTTTTACACTGTCTTCTTCTTGCAACCATTCACTTCGCCATTTGTTTTTTATATCTTTGTCAATACTGTGAGCTTCGGCATCATCTGTAAGGAACTTCATTTTGACTTTCCTAACCACTCACAAACACTGAAACCGCACATACACTGTAGTCAAGTTCTTTTCCATTGAAGGCGAAGCACAGAAACATTGATTTCAAAGATGGCGGACATTGGAAACGGAAGTTTCTAGTTTTGGCGGTAAAAAAATGTTGGATCGGGAACGGATTCGGTTATGTCAACACTTGCAATAAGGTTTTTTTTGTTTGTTTTTTGCTGTGACGGAATTCCGTTTAAAACGGAAGAACTTTCATCCCTGTGTCGGCCATGAACGCAGCACTGCCATTTTATGTTTCTAATTCTGGCACACAGTTTGGCTCAAACACTGTATTTTCAGTTTGCCTTGTATGCACACTGAGCACTGGTGATCTGTCTGCAGCTATGTCAAGAAGTAATAGTGTCTTTTTTTATTTCACACCGACTGGTAAAACCCTGTAGATGATATGCAGGCTTTGTACAGCAAACTCTGATCTGCTGAAGTAAGGTGCACGGCAGAAAGTTACTGAGATTTCAAGATTTTCTAGATCAAAGACAAGTAAATGAGCTAATAAGATTTTCTAGATCAAAGACAAGTAAATGATCAACACGATTAACACCAAATGGAAAAAAAACAGAAATAAGAAAGAAAGAAAAAAAAAGGGTAGTGAAAGAGAGTAACAGAAAAAGTAACATTACTAAGAAGAGGGAGGGTTAGGGGCCTTGAGATCTATCACACTCATTAATCATACTTAGAATACTTGTGAATGGGCATCATGTGTGTGTGACACCTGTCAAACTCTACAACACCAAGTTGCCAGTTTGCTGGTGTGTGTTTAACTGCTATTGCATATTAAGTGTGCATACAAGCCTGCACCAAATGCAAATGCCAGTTCCAGAGTGGGAATGGTCCCCCTTACTCCTCTTACCTTTGATGCGAGGCCCCTCCAGGGTGTACTTCATGGCCTGACACCAGCCCACAGGATAAATGTCTGGGGACTGGCAGTCCACCCACTGGTCATACTCGTTCTCCCAGCCATCAAAGTGCACACGCATCAGGCGGCCCACAATGCGGGTCACTGTCGCCACACAGATGAGTCGAGGCTCCATGAGGTCCACAGCCTCAATCTTCATGCCGGGCCGGAAACCATGCTTGGAATGTCCTGCAAGGGGGAGGAAAATGGGAATGGGAAAATGGACACCAAATACAACAATCAGTGTGCCCATCCAAAATTAGGATACTGTCTGCATATCACTTTTTATGCATCCAAAAACATCCCACACACTGTCTGCTGACTGGGTTTATATCATCTACAAACATCTTAGGTACTGTCTACAGACCAGGCTTTGTTTAATCTGTGTAAAATACACACTGGAAGCAGAAACATCATAAAATACTACACTACATCCTGCACAGAACAAAAGAAATGCACAAACAAATACTTTTTAACACATAATACAAACAATTCTCAAATACAGAGACAGACAACAACAAAGTACTATAGAGAGTCTGGTTTTTTTTTTCCTATTCCTAGCTTTTCAGCATGTCTGCCCTCTGCCTGAATGAAGAAAATCAATCATTAAAAATTCACATATTTACTTTCTACTATACATGTTTCAGAGAAATGGTTTCCATATTTTTGCTTGTGAGAAAATGCAGAAAGGATGGTCAGGAACACAGTGAATTCATCCATATCTTCTTTGCTGATGGATACATTGTGAGTATCATCAGACATGCTGCAGAGTAGCAGAGGTATAACACACACAGTGGATTCTCCACATAGCCTCCTCCTGAATTCTTAAAGCCCTGGGCTCTTCACTGGAAGGTCTTTAGAATCTCAGGTGTGAAAATTAATGTACTAAACACCTAAGAAATGTTTCAGAAAAGCCAAATGATCATCTTAATGGCCCAAACATTGTGATATGCTAAAGTTACAGTTTTGGCACAATATGATTACTCTTCATGCACATGCCAGCTTCAATCTTAACCCTCTTGATAAGCGCGCGCCCGCTAGCGCCCAACCGAAATTCACACAGCCAAACAGCTGAGCACCTGCCAGCGCCCGGTAAAAAACATGTGGCAACAATGGGCGCTGCCATGTTTTTCGTAGAAAAGGAAGCCTCGCGAGAACGTGACTTCCTTCTTCCTGTAGCCATTCACTTCCGTTTGCAAAAAATACGCGAGTCGATACGTGCCGTAGTTCTCGAGTTATGAATTTTTAAAGTTTTGTGGTCAAAATGCTGTTTTTCACCATGGCTAACCTTGATTTCTGCCATTCTATAATGAGATTTAGTAATGAAGATACTGTGATTTGTGGGATTTACGGCATAAGACTTAGTGAAAGTGCTGGGTGATGAAGCTTACAGTGACCTAGATTTCGACTGGGATGAGGTTCCAGATATGATAAACAACGATTCAGAAGAAAGTTCTGAAGAAGAAGAAATTCCCCCCCCCCCCCCCCCCCCCCCCCCCCCCCCCCCCCCCCCCCCCCCCCCCCCGAGTAAATGGCTCATGTGACATTCTTCAAACTTATGATATAGCAACATATATATTCGTAGGAATTTTTAAAATGATTTTCATTTCATTATTTCCTTTCCTCTCTTTTAAATTGCGTAACCATGTTCAAATTACGGAGTTACTTATCTTGCCGATGGTTTTTCGGCGTAACTAAGCTCAGGTAAGTGCATACTGAAGAGGTAAAAATTACACTTGCCATTACTTTTACTGTTTATTAATACACAACTCTTTCATGTAGATTGAAAATAGTATAGTCTTTTTCTCTCTGACTGTGATATTTTGAGACAGGTCAGACAATAAAGGCCATTTTGATTGTGAGAGGCAACTGAACTTGTCATATGACAAGCATCTGATATTGAAATTTCATCTGAGTAGGGGAAGGTTGCTTTGGCGCAAAATAATTTAATTCTTACTAGGCATTTACAGACTGAAAGTACAAATTTTATAAGGTAAAAGATCTTGCCTTTCATACTTTTTCCATTTTAGACTTTAACTGACAATTTCAAAAACGGCAGAAATTTACCAGTAATACTCATAAAAATTTGCTTTAACATTAAAAACAAAACAAACTGAACTTTTTCGTCTGCTTAGTTTGAATGCTCTGGTAATGTTGTGCAAGTTTGCCAAACTGTTTAAAAAGTGGCAAATGTTACAAAATTATGACAAGCTCTTTTTCAGTACATTGCCACCAATCTACAGTGGCAGACTATTTATCTGGAAGTTGTACTGCATCAACTAATCCTCCTGGTTTGCATGCATAACTTGTGGTCATTTAACACTGTCTGAAGAGCGAAGGATGAAGTCATCTCCTCCACTGACCTTGTCGAACAGTTTGACAGGGGCTGCAACACACTTGGTCTGCTTCAGGTAATCAAACCACTTGAACGTTCCCTTGTGGCCTGAAAACAACAGCCAGCATCTACTTTTTTCCACACATATGTTTCTAACAGTGGTAAATGTACACGGCTATATCCATGTTAAATTTCAGTGCAAATGCCTATTAGCATATTTTTTTCCCTGCATTAATGGTTGGTGTTCAATGATCATTTCTTCAGCCATGTCTTTTTCCCCCTCATAAGAGTTGTCTGCATGGTAAAACAAAACAAAAAAATAAAATGACCCAAAACAAAACAAACAAAAGTCTTGATTTTACATGTTTGAAATGTAACTTGACAGCTATACAGCCATACAGCCTGGAGAAGGAACACTTCTAGTACTTTTGGAACATATGTTTTTTAGCTTTCTTTCCCCATTGGTTGGAAGTGTCTGGCTTCAGCCCAACAGATTCTCTAAGCGACTTTGTTTATTTCTCTCTGAAAGCATGCTATTTTAGAAACATTCAGATCAGAACCCGGAGAGACAGTGGTTCTACTACAGTGACCATCATACCCACCTTTAGGTGGTGTCAATTCAATGTTGTTGATCTCACAAAAGCCCACAGGGAAGATGCAGGGAGAGGTGGCATGATAGCAGAACCAGTCTGACCCCGTTTCCACCATGGGGGAGCCGTCATGCCAATCATCAGATAGTTGTTCCGCAACACCTGTAATGACACATACCTGGAACTGTCAAAATCACAGACCACTATCATGAAATACACACCATCCGCGCTTCCAAGTCCCAACCAATGAACACAGAATGCTATTGTGACATGCACTCCACCTGTCCTTCCATGACGTAACCAATGAACACAGACTGCTATTGTGACATGCACTCCACCTGTCCTTCCATGACGTAACCAATGAACACAGACTGCTATTGTGATATGCACTCCACCTGTCCATGACGTAACCAATGAACACAGACTGCTATTGTGACATGCACTCCACCTGTCCTTCCATGACGTAACCAATGAACACAGACTGCTATTGTGACATGCACTCCACCTGTCCTTCCAAGTCCTAACCAATGAACACAGGCTGCTACTGTGACATGCACTCCACCTGTCCTTGCAAATCCCAACCAATGAACACAGACTGCTATCGTGACATGCACTCCACTTGCAAGACACACAAACTCCATCTGTCCTTCTCAGTCCCAGCTGATAAATACAGACCACGATCATGACATTTACTCCATCTGTCCTTCCAAATTCCCGTCAACAAACACAAACCACTACCAAGACATGCACTCCACCTGTCCTTTCCACTCCCAACTGATACCACAGACCACCATGTCAATGTCCACTCTACCTATCCTTCCAAATCCCACCAAACAGAGCACGACCATGACACCCATTCCACCTGTCCTTCCCAGTCCCAGCCATCAAGCACAGACCACCACAACATTCACTCCACCTTTCCTTCCCTTTCCCGTCCAACAAACACAGATACCTATCATAACACCACTCCACCTGTCCCAGCCAGCAGACAGACCATGACCATAGCACCTACTCGTGTGTCCAGTGCAATGACTGACCTTCATGACGGTGGCCACACAGATGGCTGACAGGTTGAGGGGTCAATGGCTTCAAGCTTCATGCCCACATTAAACGCCAGGTTGTGGGGGGGCTCCTTCAGCTGAAACATCTCGTACTTTTCAGGATCCATGCATTACATCTCATAATTTGTACACTCTGTATGCTATAATATTTATACTGAACATGCACAGGAGGTTTACACTCTGTATGTTATGATACCTATACTGAACATGCACGGGAGGTTTAATCAAGTTACTGCTTATGAAATACAGAGCACTGTATTTCTGGCTTTTTTGCCACACTGCTTGAATTTTTTTTTCTATAGTAAATAAACATTGTACAAATTATAAGCTAAACTCATTCTACATCCTTCTATAAACTGTGTTACCAAAACCCGACTCTTAACTGGGTTTATATTCTTACCATAAGCAATTATTGCATGCACTGAAGAATACACCATATGCAAGACCCAAGCTTTACAACACAATCACAAGCCCTTCTGTGCCCAAATTGCCAATTCCTAACGCTGTATCAGCAAACACAAGGACAACTCTCCTCACTGACATAGCTCATACTATTTACATATAGCTCTTATCTCACCTGATAAAATCTTGATAAGCATTGCCTATGACACTCCAGAGTGCAATAAATGAATCACTGTTTCCTGAGAAAGATAATTACCCTGCTAAATAAAGTAGGCAAAACATTTTCATGGCATGACCATGGTACATGTTGTGGTCATACAAACCCTTTTAAAGTGATCTGTCACATAACAAAATGAAAAGACATGCCTTTGAACAGGTATTCTTTTACACATCAATACGTACAAACCAACTCTTTACACATCAAGTCACCGATATTGAGAAACAAATCTCACCTTGGGCATCATGTCAGGGCTCACATCCTCTTCAGCAAACTTCTGCGTGGCCACTTTACTCAGGCAGCTACTCCTGTACTCTGAACAGCACAGACATCACAATTCATGCTTGTGTTGAATCAGCTGCAGTCTGCTTAATATTTTGTCAGATCAATTTTCTTTTCAAATCAAAGACTTTTCTCATCCTGGAAAAAATGTGACATTTTCTTCTTCTTTTTTTTCTTTGGTTTCTGGTCTATCTTGCCTTCTCAGTGGCCTGGCTTCAATGCCCATCATTATGAACTCCCCACACAGCCACAACCAGGGTCATCCCTGGTCAGCAGTGTAAACGGAATCAATATCGGGAAACACTGTGCTGCTGCCGAGTCACTTAGGGGATACTCGGTGGTGCCTGTTCTTATCCAACTTACAAGCAGGACACCACCAAGCAAGTCCCCTACTGACAATAACTGCTTGGTAATGTGACTCACCGTGAGCGCAAGTACCCTCTGAAGAGTGCTGTCACAACCAACCAATGATAATATCCATGAACTTCCAACACCAAACGCTGACTTGAACTAAGGGCATGGACCTGGTGAGGAATTCAAAACAAAAATCATACTGAAAGTAAGACACAAACAGCCATTTAAACAGATTTTCTTTAAATAAGGACTGATTATCAGTGAAGATGCTCGAGATGATGCTATGGGCTGGGATGGGGCAAACCTGGTAGTGGCTGTCATAGGAGAGACGAAATGAGAGGCATCTATGGGAGATCAATGTTACCAATGGGGAACAGAAAATGACAGGGTGGGGTGAGAGGGGCTAGTGGAAGAAAAAAACATTTGATGTCAGTTTCATTTTGTTGTGAGACTAAACGACAGGGTCATACTCTACACTTTCTGTGGTTATCCTCGACACTTCCTTTAATAATGTATCCTGGCATCAACAAAGCCCAAGATATATAGACCTACCGTGTTGGTCTGGAAAATTGATGTATTCAATAAGTGGACAGAACTCAACAGTATGATTCTAGTCTTCCAGTTCCACACTCAACAGCTCTGAGTGTGCACAGGCTGGGGCTGAGACATTCCAGCTGTGTATGCCCCTGGAAAGGCTGGAACCCAAAACCTACAACAGTAACCAACTCATCTGTTTCTCCACACACACACACATACTCCTTCCCTCCCAACCCCCACCTGTTTTCCAGTTTATACACACACCATGAAAAATAAATGCCAACACATAACCTTTTTTCCACTCTGCTATCTCAACACCAGATAAAAAAGATAGAGCTTTAGTCAACTCACCTTTGGAAGCCTCCAGACTGTGTCCCACAGACAGCGACCATCCCACATGATGGATGAGAGGAGATCTCATGTGACACCAGAACTCGTCCGCTTCATCCTGAAAACAGTCGTTTGTGCATGTCATCAACTGGTGAGAACACATTTTATTTAGAATTTCTCGTCAGCGGCGGCAGCATCCTTTTGTCTTCGGAAAACGATGGTGTGGCATCCTATTTATTTCATTTCATTTACTCCTGCTGCTTTCTGACTTACTACAGTCATCCTAGATGACTGGCTGCATTCATGATGGACTGAACTATTAGAATCAATAATCAACGCAAGTTTGTGCGTAAAGATCGAAAACTGAAGTCTGCAACCTTTCAACATTTCTAGTGTGAAAGTAACGCTTTCCACTGCCTCCAAAAGACCACTGGTGTGTCTATTTGTCTGTCAGCCAGATCATGTAAAGCCCACTAGACCAGTTTTAATGATACTTAGCCGAAAGACGGAATGTGGCCCAAGGACTGACCTAGTAGATTCTGGTAAGCATCCAGATCAAAGGGAAGGTACAGGATTCCTTCAGCAAAGATTATTACAAATGACTGATGAGAATCAGTTTATAGCCGAGTGTCTAAAACATAAAATGACGCAACAGTGTTAAATGAATGTCAGTGATGAGTACAATTTTATAATTCAGTGTTCAAACCCAAAGAGGATGCAACAATAGTGTTTACTTAGTTCTTATTGCACTGAGTTTTATTACTTTGGTAAAAAATGACACCAGGATAGAAAAAAGTAAAGCAAATGCAGACATGCCCGCATTAAAATCTCTTTCTCAGATGATGCAAAAATCAATAATAAACTGAAAGCAGGGGTTCCATTTATTGCAAAATTTTGCGTAATTATTGCGTTTTTTCTGCCTTCCTACGCATTTTTTTCGCGGCCGTGCGTTTAGCGACGCAATTTTCCCAGGACCCTGTTCTCAACCGCAAGCCTATGTCAGAGGGGCAAAACACGGCACAGACCTACAGCAGACTGCTTGACACCGCCAATTAGTGATAGTGCGTGCACATTTTACTCTGTGGCACTCGCTGACTTTTTGCTAGATCAAGAATGTTCCAAAACGCCTCATCCTTTCTCCCTCGAAATAAAATGGAATCTTTCCCGCGTCTGCGATGGTGCCATCTTCCAATCGGAATACGTTATGACTTCCCACGCACACACGATCATCCCACGTGATTCTGGATGCCAGAGTGCGCCCATTGATGGGAACTTTACCGTGGTCACAGCGTGTAGGAATTAATATTAAGGTTGACTGACCCGGCTTGTTTTCGCGGCTTACTTAGCAAAAATGGCAAAGAGACAATCAAACATGTTTGCATTTTTCGGTGGGGAAGGCCCGGACTCGTGTGGCACAGAAAACGCTTTCCTGCAGCTAGCTGCTCTGCACTTCAGCGGTGTTAAGGCGCGTGATTCAGAGCTGTTTTGACGGAGTGAGTACAGTTTACTTTGTTACGCATTTTTTTTCAGCGCTGACGCAATTTTTGCGGAGGCGTGCGTTTCTTGACGCAAAAACTAAAAAGTCAGTGGAACCCCTGCTGAAAGTTTCAAGAATTTTGCAGAACACTTTATATTCTTACATTTATGTTACAGATGTGCATGTTTATAGATGTGTAGATATACATGTGAGCTTGTGACAAAAGGTGATCGTCCAGACCCTTGTATATTTATCGCACAAATAAAGAATTTAAAAAATACCAATGCTTTTTTATTTATTGCTTGATGTTTTATAATACCTTGAAGAGATACATAATATAACATGGTGAGTTTGGGTGTCTGCCTTCCATTTGAAAATGCCCAAGTTGTACGCTTTTCTTAGATAAATTTTCCCGTTCAAGATGGCGGACGAGTGATGCGGTTGGTGTCGAAGCCTGGATACATATCTAAATTGCATACCATCACAACAATATGAATAAAGGATGCAGAAAAATCAACGGCGAACATGTTAAAATCACAAACCGATTCTATTTCTGATTGTTTTCGATGCTGTCAAGCGGTAAAAATCCGTTTGACAGTCGTAACGCTGTATGTCAAATCGTGTCGGTCAGCAAAACTCTCGATCGTTCACATCAGGTTCGGTTCGGTTCGTGTTCATTTAACTCGCATCTCGGACAACACTAACCGAATGGAGAAAGGGTTTTTCCGAACCAAAATTCGATTCAGTGGCAGCAAACGAGCGCGAAATCCATACGGTAATAAGCAGTATGTCAGAAAATAACGACCGTATTTTTTCTCGCAATTCTACTAGCAACGAACTTACAGATACCATGCCGTGCTTTAAATAGCACCCAAGGCAAAAGGTTTCAAATCGAGGCTGGAGCTTTCGTCAAGAATGGGGCTTCGAAGCAGAGAGGTGTGGAAATGTTGTTTGTCCACAATCATTACGACCGTCAGAAATCGTAACGACTGTCAAATGCATAACGACCGTCACAAGAAAATGATAGAAACATTGGTTTCAGCTGTTCTCTCAAATGTGTTTCTGTAAATGATTAAAATTCTAAGATGAACCAAAAGTAGATGGGGCAATTTAACGGGATTTCCCTCAACTTTCGGGCGATGTTTTGTGCGTGACACATGATTAGGACATCGTTTTAGCGATGTCCGAAATAACGACCGACGGATATTAAGTTAATCAATGTATCAATTATACGTAAAACTGGGGCAGAAAACAGCTTGGAATTTCTATTTTGCTTTTTCTTTAAATACATGACAGAACTAAAGTTCAGATCATAGGATTAGTGGGAAATCTGGCGATTATTTGACAGTTGTTACTCTCATAGTTGAAGACATTATCACTCAGTATGCATTATCACTCAGTATGTCAGTCGTAACGACCATCAGTATCTCTTGTGATTAATAAATGATAAGTTTATTTTCATTGTAATACATATTTATTTTGAAGAATTGAAAGTGCACATTTTAGGCTATTTCCATAATGCTTTTTGATAAAATGTGGAGGAGTAGAGACAGCAACCAGATTCCACCAGCCCCCTTCCTCCCAGTCCCTCCATGTATCCCCTCCCCCAGCTTCCCCCCCCCCCCCCCCTCACCCCCTCTCTCTTTCCTTTTTTTTTTTCCTGGCCCTTTTTTCAACTAACTGGATTCAGTTAGGTTTTTTTTCCCCTCTCATCCAGTCTAAATTTACTTAACAAGCAGTTTTGTTCGGTTTTCTCAAATCCCAAGCCTTTAATTAACGTTAGACTAAAGGATGATGATAAACTCCCTGAAATGCAAAACATCAAAGTAAACAAAGCAGGAGTATTTAAGTTACTGACCAACATCAATGAAAACAAAGCTACTGGTCCTGATGGCGTTCCTGGCAAGCTCTTAAAATTATGTGCCAATGAATTGAGTGAGGTATACCAACCACTTTACCAAGCTTCACTGACCAGGGAGTAATACCTGATGAGTGGCGAGATGCCAGCATTGTTCCGTTATTCAAAAAGGGTGACAAAACAAAAGCAGAGAACTATAGACCTGTATCTCTTTTATCCATATCAGCAGAACTACTTGAACACATAATATATAGTAGCATAATGGACCATCTTGACAAATATGACTTCTTAAATAATGCCCAGCATGGTTTTAGACAGCAAAGGAGTTGTGAGACTCAACTTATAACAACTCACAATGATTTTAATAACTGTCTTAACAACAGACAGCAAATAGATGCAATTTTATTAGACTTTTCTAAAGCCTTTGATAAGGTTGACCATGAGGGCCTGCTGCTTAAATTAGAACACATCAGCATTGGCATTTCTTTGCTAAAATGGGCTAGATCATTCCCCGTTGGGAGAACGCAGAAAGTTGTTGTGGAAGGGTCGTCATCCCATTGTAAACCAGTCTTGTCAGGTGTACCACAGGGAACTGCTCTGGGCCCTTGTTTTTCTTAATTTATATAAATGACATAAGTAGAAATCTCTCTCCTGGAACTACTATAAGGCTTTTTGCAGATGACAGCTTAGTATATAGAACAATCAGAAGCAAGAATGATACACGCATTCTACAAGAAGATCTAAACGCTTTACAAGAGTGGGAAAGAACTTGGAAAATGGAATTTCATCCCCAAAAGTGCCAAGTGTTGCATATATGTAACAAACACTCATCAACTAGATCAGAATATTCTATTCATAATACTATTCTTAAAGAAACCAATGCTGCAAAATATTTAGGCGTGATTATAGATAGTCGTCTCAAATGGAAAGAACATTACAATTTAGTATGTAAGAAAGCAAATAACATCTTAGCTTTCTTATACAGGAATATCAATGACTGCCCCCAAAAGGTTAAAGACCACTGCTACAAAACATTGGTTAGACCAGTACTGGAATATGGTTGTCTCAGTTTGAGATCCTTACCATCTAAAGGACATTGATAACCTCGAAAAGATTCAGAAGAGAGCAGCACGGTTTGTAACAGGGAACACATCAGAGAAAAGGGGAATACTAGAAAGAACATGAGGAAATTAGAATGGAAACCCTTAGAAGAGAGAAGAGCTTTTATCAAACTTAACATCTTCAAAGGCAGAGCTAAACTAATACTTATTCCAATGGAACAACTAGTATTGAATAAAGCAGCACCAGGAGTGGCGGTCAATGTTATACCATACCTGCATCAAATATTGACAGCCTCTTACATTCATTTTATCCTAGTTCTGTACGGCGTGGAACTCACTGCCGGGTGCCATCAAGATTGCCACAAATGCAGTCTCATTAAAAAAAAACAAATTGATACGACAGTTTTGAGATCTGCATATTGACGATTTTCTATTTTAACTTCCCCAGATATTTTATGGTTACCTGGGCCTGAATTTGGCCATTGCTTTTAACTTCTTGAATATCGAGTGCGACCCCTTGTTGCCAAATTTGCTCCAGGGGCCAACAGTCTGAGTCGCACTATTTTATGTTATTTTATTTTACTTTTTAACATGCGCGCTGGTGACCTACTCGTTTTTGAGTGAACCAGTATTTTAGGAAGAAGAAGAAGTACTGGGGAAAAATTCAGCGCCCCCCCCCCCCCCAGGCAATAGTAGCAAATAAATCAGCTCATTGATTATGGCTTCTTAACCTGAATAAGAAGTGGTGGGGTGTGTAAGAGGTAGGTTGGAAATCACCTGAAGCATACCAAATTGATTTTGTTCATGAACATTTTATTTTGATCACTTGTTTTTATGCAGTTAATTCCAAAAATTACCTAAAAGTATTTTTGTATTATTTGTTTGACAAAGAAGTTTGTGTTTTCTAGGTCTTCGCATCCTACTTTCTTCATCAGAGGAAAAGAAGAGAAAGTCTGGTGCAGAATATGCAAAAATCTGTTTACATCTTGTAATTATGTTGATTTAACCACAAATGTATTTCATATGATTTGTAAGCGCTCTGAGCTTATCTGAGAGAGCAGGTGCCCTAAATGTACACGTTATATATTGTTACTGTCAAACTGTTTCTATTCATTTTGATCATAAATAATCTAATTCCTGTCAGCACATGAGCAGTTTGTTGAGTATGTCCAACAGTGAGGCCATAACAACTGTCAGATGGATTCTATTTAAGGTGTCTACATGATCATTGTGACTTATTTAGCTCGTTTTATAGGCCTTTATGTGTAAAATGTAACAATAACAATAGAACTGTACTCAAAGGAAAAGTATGTCCATTTTTTTTAATGACTGTTTGTTATTTTTGCATTGTTGGGAAATACTTGGTATGTCCAATGCAACATCATAACAACTGTCAGATAAAAATGCCATATCATGGTAACAAGGCTATTGTGGGTCCTATACTTGGTGTCATTACATGAAATGCACCCTCAACAACACAGAAAATCATCAGAGGATGCAGTTACTGTCTTATTTCCAACACAGCAATAAAGAACAAATCAATATGTCCGACGGTTGTTATGTTGGACATACCATCTCATGTGAAACTTGATCTTAAACTGCACAGATGCCTTTTCTTTTGGAATGAAATTTAGCTGTAATATTCAGTCTTATTTCCTCTGAAACAATTATGCTGTATAACAGACATTCAATAGGATATTGATAAAATTGAATGTCCAGCATAACAACCGTCAGATGCTTGTTATGATGCCTTATCACATTACTAGCAGAACATCGGTGCATGAGTTATCTTTGTATGTATGTTTTTATGACCCTTAAACATAAGTCTTCCTTTGGACAAAATTGCTGTTAATAAAAACTATTTTGAAAAATCCACTTTTTGTTGGCTTTTTTGGACGACCTTTTGTCACTTGCTCATGTATAATACGCACACTCACATAATGATAATCCACCGAAACTGATGGAGGACCACACAGTATTTACGACCAGATTGTGCACAAACTAAAGTTTTCTCTTTTCTGCCCTTGAAAACACAGCCACTGTTTGTTGTATTACTTCCTGAAAGTGTGGCAGCACCATTTCTTTACTTTTTTCCCTTTAAAGACACCAGATAAATAATGAACTTCAACAGTCTAATACCTTCTGATTTCCCTGCCACAACAGGCTATCATTTTCAGCGCTTCCCCTAAACTTTGCTCAATTCAGTTTAGCTCAATTTGGTCTCCCACATAGCCTGTTATGGATGAATTTGCCTGGGCACAGTGTCAGAGTTAAAACTTCCTGTCTGCTATCAGGTTTGTCCACCTGCGCAAAAAGTGCTTCCATCAGTGTTCGCGGTAAGCTTCTCCCTCAGTCATAAGCGAACCGAAACCACAACGTCTGGAAAGGCCATCAATTTTTGTTGTTGTTAATTTCCACAACAAATATGGTTATTCCAGGACAGCAGGCATCATTGTGAATGTCACAAGGTTCATGGTAGATGGGAAAGTTCTACATTTTCTCCCTTCACTTAAAGGGATAAACAGATTAATTCACCTTTTAAAGTATATGTACACATGCAACTGAGAAACCGACAGAAAGTTATAGCTTTCAAACTTAACCCAATGCCTACCGGATCGACTGAGATCGACCACAAGATTTCCTCTATCTGAATTCTGGATCGACCGAGATCAACCGCTGAATACTAGGTCAACGACTTTCGCTTTCACCCATCGCATATCCCAGAATGCAATCGTGACAGAAGAGTCTTTCGGTATGGAAGTTTCTGGACGCCCTTTTGTTTTTTTGTTGCATGAGTTTTGGGAGTAGTTTCACTGCTGTGAATTTTCAAAGTTCGGCTTTTTGTCGCGAAGATTTTCTGGGAAAATGGCGGATCAAGTAACTATGCAACTTGCAGAATTCTTTTTCTGAAGTGATGAAGAGAGCGTATTTGCAGGCTACACATCTTGAAGAAGATTTGAAGCGAGACGATTCGGACATCGATCTTGACCTACTTATAAATAAAGATCAACTGGTGACTGATTTTGAGGCCCGAATCGATAATGATTTGGGCGATGATAATGACGACGCCGAACAGCCCATTGCTGCTGGGCCCAGCACCCCCCAAAAAGAAAATCTGAAAAACAAAACTTGCTAGAGATTCTTTAATTGTTGACTAGAGTGGTTGGCTACAAGAAGCGAAGTCCCAAAAAAGTTTCCCTTGTTTTGATAGCCAGGAAACCAGGTCAGTCAGTGGGTGTGTCCCATGATTTGCCTGTTGGAGCGTCACCTTTAGCCTTTTGATTTCAGAAGAATTTTGGCAGACTTTTAACCAGAAACAAATTCATTTGCTGCACAAAAGCAAGCAGAAAAGGATGAACATAAACTCTGGCCTAAAATAAAAACTACCTGTTTTTCAAAAAGCAAAGAGAAGACGGACCAGAGGTACATCATCACCACAGTGTGTGTGTCCGGGGGAGGGGGGGGGGGGGGGGGGGATTGCTCAGTGCACTTCTGCAAAAGCACATTCTTGCTGAATTCCATCACAATCTAAAGTCCAGTATACAGTAATTTGTTCTTGTTATTTTTTCCCCCTCAGTAGTTAGGAAGACAAATCTTGTATGTGATGCCTTCAGTTTAACAAAACTGTTGAAGTTTGGATTTTTTCCCCTCACACAACAAAATTGATTATTTAGTGTGCAGACCATACAGAATGACTTTATTTTGTTCCTGACAGTTTCAGTACTTTGTTTTGACTTGGAAAATTACTGTGCTCCTAATCCATGACATTCTGTGGCTACAGTGAATTTAGGGAAAATTGTTTTAGCACCGAGAACACTGAAGTACAGTTAGTCAGTTCGGGTTTTTTTTCCCTCGTGTACCAATTCACTATATATGGGAAAAAAATGGCTGTTTTGGATGGAGTGATGTCTTTGAATTTTTTCCATTACTTTTATACAGGGTTCCTACAGACTCTCAAGAACAAAATTCAAGGAGTTTTCAAGCAGCATTTAATTTATTTCAAGGCAAGAGGTGGCACGAAAATTACACCATTGTTCTTTTAAAACTTCATTTTTTCTATTGTTTATGTCAAAATTTTTATTTTTTTTAAATGGAAAAAAACATATTTGGGAGATTTCAAAGCTCTTGTATGATTTGGGGACCACAAATGGTGGCAAAATTATGAAAATTGGAAAAAAAAAAGGTTCATGACAAAAACTGTATTTGTATCATAGCAGACATAAGGCACTTGAAGCATGACTTTTCTTGTTTTGCTTAGCTTTAGTAATGCAATGACAAAAGGATTTTTTAAACCGTTTTGCCGAGCTAAAGTAATGCAATTACAAAAGGATTTTCATATACCTAAACTGCTTTTTTTTCAATAATTTTTTTCCATATGGGGGCCATCAGGCTTTGTGTTTCATTGCTTTCAAATTATTCCAATAGAAATAGCAAATGATACGTGCTGTTTTGACTTATAAATAAAATATAATTGCATGCAGAAACCATTTCTGATCAAAAGAAAAAAAAAATTACCAAGCTAGCTAGTCTGGATCCAGAGATATTGAATGAAAGTGAGGTGCAATGCCAAATGTCGCCAAATACCTTGATTTTCCCTCACCACACTGAAATCCTTTGGCGATTTGACCATCTGGAAACATTGTTTGAAAAATCTGAGAATTCTGTTCACAACAGCTGAAGCTTTGGTGCGCGTTTACAGTGTTCAGTGTCCACAGAATTCAGATTTCAGCACATCTGTCTTTGAGCAAAACGAGTCCACTGTGGCTGAAGAGCTGGTACTGGATTCGCGCACGGACACATCACGATCAGGATTTAATGACACAACATTCCGCGTTCGACACTGCTGCTGCCGTCTTGTTCGTAAGAAAGTACGAGATGGGCATCACTGCTGAAGATCTCGCCACCAGTAGAGCCATGTGCTTTTTTCCTTTTCTGTGGCTAGTCAGGGCACTCTTGCCCATTACTCACACATCGAAACTTTTTTTGCAGACTGTGCAGTAGCAGGCATGTTTGTTGGCTTTGTCTTCTCTCGCCCAGTCAAAAACTCGGGTTTATCCAACCACAGACGGTTGAAAGCACATTTCCCCCCAGGCATTTTCAAGCTCCGTTCACAATGAACTGAACAACCGGAAGCGCAAGACCTTTTCTTCAAGCATGCGTAGAATTTAAAAATTGCGGAAGTTATAAATTATCTCCCTTGGATCATTCTTTAGCAGACGACAACGTGGGATCGCGATGATGTAAAAAATGTTGAAAATAATTTTTCATCAACCTGAACGCATAAAAATCAAACTGCCATTTTTTTTCTTGCCACATTAAAAATATTTGGAGATGGTTTGTTTTTCAAGGGTTTTCAAGGTTTGGTCAACATAACCACATTTTATTGATTTTCAAGGGGTTGCAAGGTCTTGAAATTGGCTCTCAGAAATCAAGGAGTTTCAAGGAGCGTACGAACCCTGTTATAGAATAGGTAAGTTAAAAACAAATTTTTTCTTGAGGTTTCTTTATGGGAAGTGTGTATGTGTTGCGGAGTTACCTCTCTTGACATGGTATTCGCATAGTCATATAGCACAAAGTCATGTGGTAGGCAGAGGGTTAATGCAGATTAACACAGAGATACTAAGTTTTCATGAAAATTACCCATAAGAGAAATTAAAGAAAGGGGAGAGAGAAAGAACTCAGGCAGAAAAAGACCCCAAACCTTGCTGTCGATGTAGTTGAGGCGGAGACGTCCCCCACCACCTCACAGATGACAGCCACTTTCATGCTGGACACACCAATCTTGTTGACCACCTCCACCTTCATGCCTGGACGGAACTTGTGACTGTTCATACCTTCCTGGGAACTGAAGCAAAAAAGCAAGAAATGAAACCTGACTTTACTGATACTAAAGGCAAGAATTATTCTGATCACACTAATGCAACACTGTAAATTTATGCTTATCCCTTCATCCACATCCCAGTCTCAAATCTACCTCACAGGAAGGGAGGGGAAGCACAAAACTCAATCTTTGTTATGTAATCATAGTTTAGATCCAGACTAGCAAATGAATAAACAACGATTTTTGTGCTCCAGTTGTCAAGAATCACCCACTGGTAAAAGCACCACACTTTGCACACAAATTTTCTTTAGGCACATTTACTAGTTGATTACTTCTAGCTAAATTTTTGTTTCCTGTCAATTTTTTTTTTCTGCTTTCTTTCACGGTAACCATTTGCTGTATTTCACAAAACGTGTGCAAACATTGCACTGAAATCACCTGGGTAAACTGGTCTGATATCAAATGACAGCATCACAGAGATCAAAAGCATTCGTGGCAGACAGTTGCCTTATCAAAGCATGCACAAATTCAAGTTCTCTCTCTTTAACATATCTCTAGATTCCAGCCAAAGGAGGACAAGAAGACTGAAGCAGACTGCTGCGCCACTGAAAACAATCCAAAATACATGTAAACTGTAACACGCTGTTTGCAAAGAAAAACTTCACACGACAGAAAAAAACAGACAAGTGAATTTTCAACACCAGTTCTTCTTCAGACCTCACAAACATAATGAAAATTGCACAAAACAATGCTCCACATATGCTGTTAGCAGCTATGTGCTGGCAAATCAAGGAAATGCGTTAGTAAAAACTTCACTTGTCTGTTTTGTATTCTGTATCAAATAAATCTTAGTTCACACTCATTCTGTGTGTTCAACTGCATTTTTGGCCATCGAAGGGCAAACAACAAATGTGTCCCTAATTTCCTAAAAAGGATGTAGACAGCGCACAACAGATTAATGTTTGCTTGATAACCAGAGCAAGAAACTTCTACAACTCTGCCAGTAACTGCAGCTTTTTCTAACATCACTGCAACCAATGTGCACGCTTTGTACCCATTTTCCCTCCCATGTATAGACCTGATTTTTCAAGGATTTCTAAGGGTGGTTGTTCAGTGTTCCATTGTATGAAATCAGCAGTTACTGACCAGCTGGTGGAAGTCTCCTGGAAGAGTCCTGGAACCCGTAAGCCTTTTCACCAAAAATTCTTTCCAGTCATTGTACTTGTTCTGGATAGCTGTACAAACAGAAATGCTTCTTCACCATCCCAAAACAGTGAAGAACAGACAAAACACTAAAAGAGTTGTCTATGTACAGGTAGCACTTAGGCTTTCTTAAACTACCAAACTACATCAGAAGTCTAATAGGAGGACAAAGACTTGAGTTCCACAAAGTAAACATAACAAAATGATTCCATTACACTCTGAAACTTGGTACATTCAACTGTAAATATTAACAACATAAACTGAAACTGAGGACAGCAATGATATAAACACCATGTGACCATACCAGAATGGGTAAGAGCCAACATTCATTTTTGAGTATACATCCCAAGTGAACTAAGTAAAATAAAAGAGATTTAATCACAGCACTTATTACCTTATACTAGACAACAGCAATTTTAAGGACTGATCAAAGACGTTTCTTTAATTAAGGCAATGTGAGGCAGTAAAATCTAATTTTCAGAATATAGGAAATAAGACATTTTTTGTCATTTGAATTGATACTACTATGAGTCCTAACACAAAATATACCAAAAAATCAACCTTATTTTTTACCGTTGCCATGGCAACCAAGATAAACATCCGCCATATTGGATTTTTTAAGAAATGATTTTACTCAGGTATTATCCATCACAGATCCATGATTTTTGGCACACATGTACACTATGAGTATCTTTACATTCTAATAGAGAGATATTTTTGATTTTGTGCAAAATTAATTTTTAATGATTTTTCAGAAAATATTGCCTCAAATTATCAGCGGTATCATGCAATCGACATCATGAAAATAAAAAATAAAACAGATTTTTAAAAAATCATTCTATAAAAATGTCAATAAGACAACAATGTACAAATGTGCCAAATTTCATTAGATTTGAATAGACAGTTTCTGAGAAATTTTAATACTTGTACAGCATGCGGAGCAAAAACAGAAAATGAGAAAAACGCAGACAAAAGGAGCACAAACATAGTGACACAGACATGGTTTACTTACAGACTTGGTAACAAGTTTCAGATCCCCCAGCCAGCCCCACAGCACAAACACCACACAGTCAGAACTGCCCTGCAGCATAGGCAGGGCCCCCTTCCAGCATCATCAGCTCCTCCTGTCTCTTCAGTCGGGCAGCTCGAACTGTGTCCCGCCGCTTGTTGGCCTTGTCTCTCTGGAACTTGACGCTGTTCCTCTCCCTCTTCTGCTGCCTGCTTGCCCCTAGCCTCTTCATGTGAGTTCCTCTTTGAAACCAAAGAAGCTGGCAGTGTCCTGAGCAGCACTAGGGCCAAAGTTGAACTCACTGATGGCTGTGTAGACTGCAAACATCACCCGCCGGCGTGAGGCAAACTTGTCCTTGGTACAGCGGGACCAGATCAGGCTGTGCAAGCACTCATTGGAGTTTTGTGTTTTGCCAGCAACACACCTGCTTAGAAGCTGAGTGTCTGTCAGCCTTTCATAGAGGGTTCCAGGTGCTGGTGCAGTTTACTGTAATTGAGAGGGGTGTGGATAAGCTTGTCATGGTGACCGGGAACCTGACGTTGAGCCAGAGCAGCCTGATAGAAGCACCAGGAGTCAACACCCACAGGGCACAGTTCATGCTGGGGCTTGCTTTCAGTAGAATAACAGTGTTGAAGAGAAGCCTTGATGGCCTTTTTCATTTCTTCAGCACTGCTACTCTTGCAGATGGCACGGTTGTAGTAGATGGTCAGCTTCCGTATGGCATTCTGTGTTAGATTACCACGGCCACGACCTCCAAGGGTGATACCTTTCTTGCGACAATCCGCCACTAGATTTCGCAAAGCTGAACCAAGCCGCTTGCTGACATGATTGATGCATTCTTCCTTCTCAATCTCCACCTCATCACCGTAAGGCTTGATGGCTGTCAGCTCATTGTAGGTCTTGGCATCCCCATCTGACAGCAGGACAGTGTATCGCAGTTTGTAGCGTTCCACTGAGCGCCGCCAGATCACACGAGCTGCCTCCACCTCCATCATGCCAGAGGATCCTGTACACATAAAGTTTGATACAATGTTACAGGACTGATATGCCTGTTATCATGTGTGTATGTGTGTGAGTGAATGCATTTTTCATACATAAATGTACAACTTTGCTTTCATGATTTTACAACACACACACACACACACACACACACACACACACACACACACACACACACACACACACACACACTCTCACTCACACACACAGTCACACACATAACTTGACATCAAAACCAAATAAAACAAAAATAAATCTGGAAGACTTTCTTTGATTCTGTGTGTGTGCATGTGCGTGTGTGTGTGTGTGTGTGTGTGTGTGTGTGTGTGTGTGAGTGTTCAAGTAGTTCACACTGCTTTTCAGTTTTCTGTTTGATTTTGTGTTCATAATTTTTTTCAAGCATACTGTCAATACAAAACTGAGACACTTGAAATAATGCAAAAAAAGGACAAAAAATATAGCTCACCTGTAAAATTCTTGTCACATGTTTCAAGATGTTGAACCACCCATGCAGGATACTCCATAGGGTTCTCTGCATACAGTTTCTTCCCCGTGGATTCACACACTTGACAGTAGGTGCACATGACATGAGCATCAAGACACAGCCCTGTCAGAAGATCCACCACACAACCTACTCCAATATGAGAACTGTGTCCTCTGGTTAGCCAAGTGCCATCAAACTAACACTGATGTCAAGCACATCATCAGGGCCAAGGGGGGTGCCGGTATGTTGTGCATGGACTTGCCTCACATACTCTGCTGTGAGTGCAAAGTATCTTTCAAAGTCTTCTAATTTATTGTATAGTTTGCCTGCTTTCTTGTGAAAAGTTTTGTGGTGCAGTCCTTGGAGATCCAAGCTTTCACAAAATTTGTTGAAAGTTGTTGCTCCCAAACCACACACTAATGCAGAATACACAGCTTGCCTGTTGACAGTGTAATCTTTCATCTCTCCACCACCTCTCTCTGCTAAAAAATCTTCTGTGCCCTCTACAGCTTGTTCACAGCTATAACAGTACACATATCCGTGCACAGCTGACCCACATGGTTTCTTCCTATCAGTTCTGAAACACAACGTTTCATTTTGCACTGGGAGCAACTTAGTTTTTTCACAAATCTGTCAACACAGCTGAAGTGACAATCCCTCGCTTCGACGATGTGCTCTCCTCGACACAGTCACCAAGGCTGATGTAGAGGCACTCTCCAGATTTCTGACAGCTTCATATGACTGGTGTTTGAACTGTGTGCGGGTTTTACCACCTAACACAGAATCCTGAACACGTGTTGATGTTGATGGCACTGACGAACACGAAGCAGTGCTTGTTGAAGGCACTGACGCCGGGTCATGCTCAGGGCCGATTCTCGTCAATCTTCCCCTTTCTTGCGAAGCTTTGCACTGCCTTGCATACGCGAGGTGGTTTTTTCGCTTCGACTTGCTTTTCTTAGCCGACTGAATAGTAGACTTTTTTACACGAGCCATTTTTTTAACTCTGGTCTTCGATCGAACACGATGTAAACAACCGCCATTTGCAATCTCGAGGGTGTCACGTGACCCGAATCAACGAATCAGGCGGCTCGTTTCCGCGTCATTCTCCATATAAGGAGAATGTGGTCATATGCTAATGATCTAAAACGACTTCCAGTCGGAACTGAGTGGAATTTGGTGGAAAATGCTCTGCTGTATGGTGTAGGGGAGACAATCTAGTTTCCTATGATGTGCGGCATGACGAGGTTCGGGAAGAAGAAATGCCTGTCACTAGGGTCGGAAAATCATCATTTTGACAACTTTTATGACACAAACGAACGCAAACACGAATGGGTTAGGGTTTTAAAAGCATTTTTATTTCAAAATCACATCATTTCAGTGCAATTCAAGTATGGAATATGAAAATAGACATGTTGTAGTTAGTAAAAATGTGAAAATCTAAAAATAGCCAAAATGACCCATTTTGACATATTTCACTGCCGCACATTGCCTTAAGAGTACAAGGCATCATCACTTACACTGTGGAGGAACAAGGGGCTTGCCCAGGGTAGCACACCAGCCCACAGGATGCACGCTAGGGAAACCAGGTTTACCCAAAAGTCATGGGACGCGTCACTGCCATGCCCTTCATACCGCATCAGTGCGGTAAAACCTTCAACAAAAAAATTAGGGGCCATCATCAGTCACAGGTAAACATGCAGAAAAACCTTCAACAAAGAAAGTAGGGGCCATCATCAGTCACAGGTAAACATGCAAAAAAACCTTCAACAAGAAAGTAGGGGCCATCATCAGTCACAGGTAAACATGCAGTAAACCTTCAACAAAGAAAGTAGGGGCCATCATCAGTCACAGGTAAACATGCAGTAAAACCTTCAACAAAGAAAGTAGGGGCCATCATCAGTCACAGGTAAACATGCAGAAAAACCTTCAACAAAGAAAGTAGGGGCCATCATCAGCCACAGGTAAACATGCAGTAAAACCTTCAACAAAGAAAGTAGGAGGCCATCATCAGTCTAGGTAAACATGCAGTAAAACCTTCAACAAAGAAAGTAGGAGGCACCAGCCGCCGTGGCGAAGTGGTTAGCGTCGCGGACTCCGGCTGGGAGGTCGTGGGTTCGAATCCCATCAGAGTCATGTGGGTTTTTTCTGCCCCAACCGGCTACCTACCCAGAGTTGAGTTTGCTGCGGACTCAGTTGGGAAGACTGGGACCACACAGTTGAGTTTCATCCACTTAATGGATGCGTTTCTGAGAGTGTTGCTCAAATTTCATGACCAACACTGCAGGTGCCTGTATTTCTCGGGCCTGGTTGACGCCAGGATATATTATGAAAGGAAGCGTAGAGTACAGCCCTGTCATGTAGTCTCAGACCGAAATGGAAATCCGTAGCATCATCTTAATCATCCTCATTCCCATTGATCAGCATTAAAAAAAATGTCTCAAATTCTGTGGCCCTTCATGCCCTGCTCTCATGGTGACCTCAATTTCGATGTCCTCTCCGTGTCTGTGGCCTTGGTTTGCTTCCGTCGGGGTCACCGGTATCGGCGAGTCAATGGGGGCTGTCGTTGGACGGACGTGGTGGCGCCCTCCGGAGGGAGAGCTCACTCACGCCGGCTCCGCGACTAAGCAATTATTGTCGTCAGTAGGGGGCTTAGTAGGTGGTGTCCTGCGTATGTTAGATCAAACAGGCGCCACTGAACACCACCGAAGTGACTCGGCAGCAGTGCAGTGTCTCCTCTCGGTGGTTGCCTCTTGACGACTTGACATTGACTGCTCCCTGTGGATTGCTGGTGCCGGGGCTGCGGCGGGACTAGCCGGGCTATGGCTGTGGACGGGGTGTCGGAATGAGCGGCGTGGGTGCACTGCCTCTGAGGCAGCGCAGAGGTTGGGACAGCAAAAAAAAAAAAAAAAAAAAAAAGTAGGAGGCCATCATCAGTCATAGGTAAACATGCAGTAAATGTTTCAACAAAGAAAGTTTGGGCCATCATCAGTCACAGGTAAACATGCAGTCAAACCTTCAACAAAGAAAGTAGGGGCCATCATCGTCACAGGTAAACATGCAGTAAATGTTTCAACAAAGAAAGTTTGGGCCATCATCAGTCACAGGTAAACATGCAGTAAAACCTTCAACAAAGAAAGTAGGAGGCCATCATCAGTCATAGGTAAACATGCAGTAAAAGTTTCAACAAAGAAAGTTGGGGCCATCATCAGTCACAGGTAAGCATGCAGTCAAACCTTCAACAAAGAAAGTAGGGCCATCATCAGTCACAAGTAACATGCTGTAAAAACCTTCAACAAAGTAAGTAAGGGTGATTATCAGTCATAGGTAAACAGACTTACAAGTAAACTGAAGGCAGAGCTTGCAAACCGATATTAGCTGTCACTGTTTACATGAACTTTCTGGACATCAATTTTCTTCTTTTTTTAAAAAATCAATTTTTTACACGTGGATTAGTATTTATGTTAAAAAGAAAAGAACAGGCACATGTGTGTTAAAAAAGAGTAATT
>CM031601.1:48664330-48694111 GCA_018398815.1 Conus ventricosus
GCCTGAAATGTGATGTGAAGGACAGTAAATGAGAAACTGACTTGCAACTGCTGGAAAATTGTGTGACTATTAGCAATGGAAAATCACCAATCCTGTACAATGGTCTCATGATTTCCTGACAGACATCAATGGCGAAGGTGAGAAAGTTTTTTTTTTTGTAGGATCAGGTTATTAATACTTTTGAATACTTTGGTTGTCTCAGATTGATGATTTTTGCAGGTTTTAAATTCTAAAAAATCTTCAGATCTTAGGGGGCTTCGCCCCTGACCCCCTCCAGGGGCCTTGCCCCTGGATCCCACTGGGGGCCTCAGCGGGTGGGGGGGGCCCAGACCCCCGCAACTTTTTTTTTCCTCCTTTTTCACTTTTATGAGTAATCAATCTCTGATTAATGGACATTTGGTCCTTTGACAGATTGCTTTGCAAATTGTTTGTGTTGCATTGTGGCAGAAACGTGGGTCCCATGGCATGGTACAGAAGAGAAGAAGGCCAGGAACACAGATCTTACAAAGGGACCGCGCAAGAGTAAGTTCCTGTTGGCTGTGTCATCTGCAGTTCATCCACTCTGTGTCACATTTTACAGTGCTTGTGGTATTGACAGATTTTTTTTTCTTTTTGTTATCCAATGCAAAGACGGTACTGAGTGACCAGCACATTGTTGCTGTTATGGACTGTTAAAATCACCTTTTTGGTTACCTCAGTGCCTTCATTTGACATGATAGATTTTGTTTTTTTTGGTATGTAATGTGTTAAGTCCCTTTTCTTAGGGTTTCAGACCTGTGTCTTTTGTTGTAATCAATTAAGTATTTGATATGTCGTTTTGTTGTTTCAGACATGCGTATTGTTTGGTAAAATTCCTTTTGTTCATAATAAGTTGTCCTGCTTGTATTAACCTTAAACATAAGAAAGTCATATTATTTACATCTGCATTGGTTTAAGTAAAGTCTCCATCACCTCTGGCAAAGAATACTGTGTACGGGGAAATGATGTTGCAAAGTGCTCCAAGGAACAAATGTCCTTTGTTCTTGGGGGTTGTTATGCATGATAGTCCGTATCCACTGTAGGGTAAATCAAATATTGGTTGTAAATGGTTTTGTCGTGTGCACTAGCCATATGACGATGTTGAGTGAAAACTGAAAGTTGGGGGGGGGGGGGGGGGGGGGGGGGGGGGGGAGGCAAAAAAAAAGTATGCTTGTTAAGGTTTAATGTGATCAATCCAGAAGTATTAAAGATGTGCCATGGGAAGTGGTCATTGAGTTCACGCATGTCGATGGGAGTCTCTTAACATTGCTCATGAATGTTGCATAACGGGTTGGTCCCTGGGTGGGGATGGATCGCAGTCGTATTCCAGTTTATTTGGTCAGAAGTAGACTTATATGTGACTTTTAGTCCATGTAGATAATGGAAGGCCAGGCTATGAACAGACCTGTTTACCCATACAATTTTGCCGTAATTTTACAGAAAAAAATCAAAATTACGGGAGTTCCCCCCCCCCCCCCCCCCCCCCCCCCAAAAAAAAAAAAAATTACAGGAAAAAATTCAAAGACAGAAAATTGTTAAATGTAAAGTTTCGTCTGCTACCGTTTCAGTCAAAAGCAGTAAAAAGACATTTCCCAGCATGCCTTGCGTCTTTTACCTTGTCAGAGATCACGACGAAGCAGTCTTATGCGCCAACGGCCGGCTCTTCCAGATCTTCAGAAGTTGCGAAAGTATTGCGATTATGAAGATTACATTTGGGGTTTTTTTCAAATTGCAGGTTTTTTATCCAAGATATTACAGTACACGAATTTGGGGTAAACAGGTCTGCTATGAACATCACAACAGATGGGTTGTGACAGGTCTGCATGGTTGTTAAGGTTTGTGTTTAGGTGTGACTGGGACAAAAGCGTAGCCTGGATTCCAGTAACAGATCATGCCAGTTTATCATGAGAATTGTAGAAAAAAAAACCCTTAATGTTTTGGATCATTCACCTTCTGCTTTTCTGATGCAAAGTGAGACCTGCCTTTGGAAGACAAGAAAAAGTCCGGTAGGGGTTGAATTTTTCATCAATGAAAAAACAAAGATGGAATTCAGATTTGACCTTCGGCACAGCTTACATGAATGAAAGGAATGTTCCAGAGAGGAAGTCCAAACCTGGAGTGGGGGGCAATGCCATTCCTCCAGGCTATCGCTTCCTGGCCTCCAGCCAGTGGGAGAACAGGACAATTACTGGCACACCCCAGCCAGCAAGGGGGGCGTGGAGCGGCCCCCTCACATGCCGCTACCTCCGGAAGCTGTGGCAGCCAATCTGCCCCCACTGGCCGATCGGATCTTCCTGAAGCCAGCAAGAGAAGTAGGTGACAGGTGTAGTGACCTGTAAAGACTTGTCATGCCTTGGTAAACAGACTCCCAGTTTACATCATGTTGATCTGTCGGGACTAGATAGTCCTCCCATTTCTCCCTCCCCCCACCTTTCACATTTGTCAGCATACATCCTTTGCCAGTGCTAGATTGAATCCCTATAGGTACAGTAGTTGTCAGTACACACACACACACACACACACACACACACACTCACTGAGTATATACACTTTTTTTCACTGCTAGATTCATTTTATGTCTACATAAAATTATTTGTCAATACTAGATTTACCCCGCTCATTACATACACCCTTTGTCAGTACCGGATTTAACCCCTTGCCCCCCTTCTTCCTTGTACACACTTTTATCAGTTCTAATTCTCCCGTTTGTACATCCACATTTTGTCAATACTAGATATATTCCCCTCTAGACATTCACCTGATCTCCACACGCCTACTCCCTCAGCTTACACCTTTGTTCAGTACTAAATTCACCCCTGCTGTATGTATACCTTTTTTTTTTGTGTGTGTTTTTTCACAGTACTTGGTTTATCCCCTGTCTGAGAATATCTTTTGTCATTACAAGTAGGTTCTCCAAACCTTACCATGACTAAGAGGCAGTGGGCTGTTGACTCACATGCGACTGTTATTTTCTCAATATGTTTCCAAATGAATCAAAAATGTAAAATAGACCTGACAAAATCTGTTACTTATCTTTCATTTCCACACATTATCAGGGTTCGTACGCCCCTTGAAGACCCTTGAAAACCCTTTAAAAATACAACTGGGTCAAAAAGGCCCTTGAAAACCTTGAATACTGCAGATATCCCTACCATCCCTTGAAATCCCCTTAAAAATCGTTTTCGGACCAAAACTGACCGTAACATTTGAAGACGAATCGGAGAACAAACGCGAACAAGACTTCGGACATCGTTTTCGCCTCTCGAATCGTTCTGTGTGTCGTCTGCTTTTCAAGCAAAGGAAGCAATTCAATAGTTGGTATCGTTTGCGCATGCGCAGTTCGACTTCCGACAAAGTGCGCCATGCTTCCTAATCTTCGGTGAATGCGAACACTGTTGCGTCAGTCATCATGCCCAAAGGAAATTGCGCATTTGATCTGTTGTGGTTACAGAAGGAAGAATATCGAAGCTGGATCACTGAATGCAGAGACAACAAACATGCGTTTTTCCGTAAAGTGTGCAAAAAGACCGTTGATGTTCGGGCAGTGGGTGAATCGCGGTTGCAAGTCACGGAAAGAGGAAAAATATGTGGAATTGGAAAACGCGAGTAGGCTGGTAGTTAGTCTTACGGACTTCGTTTGGCAATCATCAAATTCATCAACATCAGGTCAGACCCTTTCCTCAGTAAGAATCGTCAGCCAATCCACAATAACAGCAAGTGGGACAGATGTGTTAAAAGTTAAAAGCTGAAGTGTTGTGGACAGATTCATGTCATCAACAATCATCACAGTTTCCGATCTGCTGAAGACGACACGAAACTGTTTGCAGCAATGTTAACAATTACTCGATTGCGACGAAGTATCGGCGTGGGGAAACTAAAATTAGATATTTTGCAACTTTTGGCATTGCTCCTTTTTCTGTTAGAACTGAAAAAAGAGTGAAATCATATAGGCCTACTGAATCTTCAAATCAATCGTCACGTCGTCTCCATAGACACTAAGTGACTCGTGTGTGCACATTTGTAATTTAAAAAAAAAAAATCTACTTTCTTGTTTAAAAGACAGCATTCATACCATACCCCCACCCCCCCCCCCCCCCCCCCCCCAACTTACCTACCAGCTAGCCTACACACACACCACACACACACACACACAAGACACACACACACACACACACACACACACGCACACACACACACCACCGCATACATACACACACAGAGAGAAAGACGCCACACACACGAGAAAGAAGACAACACACACACACACACAGAAAGAGAGAAGACACACACACCACACACACACACACACCACACACACCAGAAAGAGACAGAGAGAGAGAGAGACACACACACAGATACACACGCACACACACACACCAAACTAAAAAACAGTTCAAAAGGCCACTTTTGCTCCGCATGTAATCAAGATTTAGTATTTTGTGTTACACTACATATGGTTAATATAGGTCTTGTTTGCCCATGTACTCTCCACTGTGTTTTACAGCTTGTTTGTCCAACATCCAAAACTTGATTTAAAGCATGTTACTGAAAGCATTTGAAGTCACGCACAAACCCAACCCAATCTCTCTCTCTCTCTCTCTCACTCCCCACTCCCTCCCTCCCTCTCTCTTTCTCTCTCATACTTTTTTTTCTAGCTTTATATTTAATTCACTTATAATGAATATGATTTCTTTTGTGTATTTGTTATTGTCATTTTGTTTAAAGCAATTTTTAAAAAGTTTAAAAAAAAAGAAAAAAAGTTCAGTGTGGAGCTGCAGAAGGCTACCCACGTTCACCTTTTCAAGAGGGTTACCCCGCTCCCGATCCTGCCCCAGTCCAGGCCCGCCAACCATTCACACACACTTCCACACAACACATACAGTGGCTGTATTTTAAAAGTAAAGTTTGCAGAGCTCCCTCCTGAAATGTCCAGAGAGGGGGCCTCCGCTGCAGCTGCCAGAAGAGAATTAATGAATATGTCATGCTTTTGATGAATCAATGAATAAGGACTTGTAAACAGAAGCAGCTGGACATCCCATGTCAGATACTGGTCCAGAAAGCAGATTGAAAGTTTTCTTTTCTGATTTCTCAGTTTCTGTGAAAAGACTTCATTTTTTATTTTTTGTATATGATATTGAGCATGGAAAAGACTACAGAAGTGTAATCACCTTATCATCATGGCTGGATTACATGTGTAAGGTAATTATTCACTCTTTTTTTTCAATCGTACAGCTAAATTTGCCCCTTTAAAAATTAAAATATCCCCTTTAGAAACCCTTGAAAAACCCTTGAATTTTTTTCCTGTGAAGAAGTGGGAACCCTGATTATCTTTTGTATTTTTGATGGTGAGTGTATTTAAAGAGTGTGTTGAAAGTTTGTACTGTTTACTGATCAGCTGCGAGCATCGGCCGCCATGAGCGCGTCTCACTCCTATCACCGCCTTTGGTTTTCAGCTTTGTGCTCATCAGGACAGCTGTCACTAATTCTATTCAGATTACCTTATCCATGGATGTAATTATTTACTTCAAAAGTTACAAATTATTCGATTTCAGATGAACTTATCCGTTTAATTATTTATTTAAAAAGTTATCAGTTTTATTCAGATTAACTAATCCATTTAATTATTTACTTCAAAAGTTATCGATTATTCTGTTCAGGTTGACTTATCCATTTAATTATCACTTCAAAACTTATCAATTATTCTATTCAGATTAATTTGTCCGTTTAATTATTTACTTCAAAAGTGTATCCTTTATATACAGGCAGTGATGGTGACCCTACAATTAAATTCCTTCTCACTCTCTTTCTTGTGTGTGTCACTTGGCAGCCATATGTTGATGTGGACAAGAATAATAGTTTTGCTTCCCTTTTTTTTTCTTACTCCTACCTGTCGTCTGGTCAATACAGGTGATGCATGTGAGTGGGTAGAAGTGATGGGCAAATTCTGTAGCATGATCACTTGCTATAAAATATGTTTTTATCAGTCATGCTGGGTAATCATGGGGCTTTGGACTTTGGATGGTGTGCAGTGTATGTATGGCACAGTTAACTGTCTTATCCTGTCCAGTGTATAACCAGAGCTCCTGATTCATGTACAGATGTGCTTATTTTGTGGTCTATGATTAAAAAGTATCCTCTGAAAATATTTGGAGTGCACAAGTCATTTATGTATGTGTTCACCGTTTTTATCATCAAAGCTTGCATGAATGACTGTTTATGTGTAAAGGCATTAGACGTTTTTAGAGCCAAGTTGCTTGGGTTTTTCTTGTGCTCACCAGACTTTGTCTGTATCAGTGCCTCAGATGACCCATCCTGTTGCCAAAGGTTAAAATCTTCAAGTTTATCCTAAAGAATTTGATTTGACCATTGGGCGATTGTCAGACTTTGCATCCAATGAGATGGCTTCTTCCAAAATAGCCTTTCATTCTTGGTCAAAAATGGCAACTTGTTCTCTAGACTTCAGCATTTGGGTTAGAATCTTCTAGTGCCACTTTATGTTAAAATGAAAGAATCAAATTCTTCTAGAGAGAAAATGAGAAGGTTGATGGCTTTCCCCCACCACCACTCCCATCCTCCACCTTCTGTTTTTAAACATAAGGGAGAATTGTGCATATCCACTTGGTAAAAGACACTATTTTTTGTGTGTGTGAAAAAGTTCAGCAAAAGCATTTTTTAGAGTAGATGGGTCTGCATTTAAACACTTTTTCTTAACCCTGGTGTTTTGCTTTGCTTTTTTTGTTTTGTTTTGTTTCATATCCTGTTTGATAGCTTAAGGGTTGTTTTGTTTTAAATCCTGAGAGTGATAGATTAAACAAATTGGCCACTACTCTGAAGCACAGCCAGTTTTATCTGCCTTAAAGATGTCAGTCATTCAGCAACGTTTGTTTGGGGTTTTTTTTTTGTTTCTTTCCGAGCATTTGACCTTTTTTCATGTATGAGTTTGACAGCCAGGAAGAGGCACAGCTGGGCTGTGATAATAAAAGAATAGTTGTTTTATTATGCAGCGTCATGTGTGTGCAGCCAAAGTGGAGGGGAACAAAGAGTCCCCCATGGATGTGTCCACTCCCATCACCCCCACCCAGACCATCCAGACCCTCCCCTCTGACAGTCTGCCCACGCTCAGCCCCAAAGGCGGCAATGTGCCGGATGTGAAAACCACTTCCCAGTTACCCCTGGGAGGTCAGGGGGAGTGGGGTCAGCAAAGCAGCTTGTCCAGGGATGGCACAGCTGACGCGCTGAACAACAATCCTGCACATCACAGGCAGCACAAAGACGGTCCCTCGCAGCTGGCCAATGGTGTGGCTGCCTCTGCCAAGTCCAGCAGCACCCCTGGTGCCTCGTCAGAGGCTTCCCCATCCCCACATTCCACTGGGGGTTCTAAGGCTAGCAGTTCACTGTTGTTCACCCCAAGCCTGCAGAAGCGAGCGCCGCAGCAGTGGAGTGCTCAGGACGTGTGTCTGTTCCTCAGTGTCAATGACTGCGGGGCTTGCTCCGAGACTGTCCTCAGAAGGGTGAGTTTCTTTCATGAACATTTTTGCAACTGCCAACTTATTTCTGTCACTGTCAAACAAGCTTGAATGGAACCTTTGAAACGGGGGATACTTCTTTTTAAAATAGTCACCAAACAATTTTAGATGTTAATCATGTGCATGCATCTGTTTTTGTGGTGGTCATGTCTATAGTAACTATTGTGGTCACTGACCTTATAACAGGAAATCTGGAATCCAGTCTTAATGGCAAAGGTGACTTCCAACTTCATTGTCACTTTGCACACTACCTCTCTAGTTTGAACTTGTGTAGTCAATATGACTTTCTAAGCTGCCGTAAGTTTTTTGAGGAGACCTGATTTTTTTCCCCCTGAAGAACATATTTCACAATAACAGCCATTTCTACAGGCCCCATGATATAAAAGAAAGAGAAAACTGGTGGGAGAGTTAATTTGTGCCAAAGTGTGCTGATGAATCAGGTTTGAAAGTAATTTGTTATGGGAGAAACTATTTCTGCTGTAGTTATTGAACAGTCAGCAGGTATCCTACCCTCGGATAAAAGCATCTCACCTGAGGTGCTGGATATGTTCTCAGTTAAGTAATGCATGAATTCATGAGCTCAAAACAAAACAAAACAAAAACGTTACAACTAAATTAATGAGACACCACATAACAATTCCACTTTTCTATTGCTGCTCAGGTTGTAAGACTTTTCAGGTGGGGCTACTTAGCAGGTTGTGATGCTGGTTGTTTATAGACCCCAGCTGAACTCTTGGATAAGTGTGTGTGTGTGTGTGTGTGTGTGTGTGTGTGTGTGTGTGTGTGTGTGTGAAGTATCACAGTATAGGCACACCAGAAAATAACCTGGTCATTGGGTGCATGACATGGGGGGAGACAGTTGGTTTTAAGTCTTTTGGAATCTCTTGTCTATCTACCCAGCCACACCCATTAGTGGAGAAAGTTTGTAACCCATGTATGATGTGAAGTGAAAAAAGGCTAAAATCCCCTAGCCTGATGACTTTAGGGACTGTGAGCTATCATGGATGCATCATGTCCGGGGCTCACCATGATGAAAGGCAATGCCCATCCCTCTCCTTCAGCTGCCTTTAACCATCCCTTCAATGGATCGGGTTCCCATTTACAGTCAGGTGGACAGTTTTCAAGCTAAGAAAAATGGACCCCATGACTGGTTCTGTCAGATTCACAGGCAGACACTCTGGGCATTGGACTTGGCATCCTTCATGTGTATTCTTATAGAATATCAGTAGAGGTTGTCAGTGTTGTATAATATCTGTAAAGGTCGTTGGTTTGTTACCCATGTGTGTTTTACTGTTGTACTATATCTGTAGAGGTCGTTGGTCTGTTATCCATGTGTGTTTTACTGTTGTAGAATATCTGTAAACGATGTGGGTGTGTTATCCATGCATGTTTTACTGTTGTAGGATATCTGTAGATAATGTCTTTGTATTATCCATATGTGTTCTACTGTAGTAAAATATCTGTAGAGCATGTCGATGTGTTACCCATGTTTTAAATAAATGTTAGCGAACCGCCCAGAGAACGTGGACAAACGAGTTACAAGACAAAACACGACGCGTTTCGACCTCTTAGGTCTTCATCTGGTGATAATTAAACGAATAAACAACGAAAATTCACTTAGCTTTGGTCGCTTCAGATTGCTCAGGCTTCAGCGCAAGGAAGAAGGCGTTGAATGAGAACGAGGCTGTTGGAAGGGAAGTAGTGAGTGAGTCAAAGTCGTAATGATGATAATAATATTACTGATAGGAATACTATTAATGGTCAAAATATTGGGGGAATTAAAAAAAAAAAAAAAAAAAAAAAAGGATCAATCTTGGTGTCAATAAGTATGTGTATGGGAGAAAGGAGAGTGGGTTAGAGGATTCTTAAGCAGCAGGGTTGCCGTGCAACAGTCCCAGAGGATGGTGATGTCAGTGCTAGGGTAGTATCAATACTAGCAATAGTATTACTGAATGATATTGCTAACAACGATAGTGAAGGTTAAGGAAAACGAAAGCATGATACAGAAATATATTTAGAAAATACATTTTTATAATAATCAAATAAATAAATAAAAGAAACATTAAAAATAATAATAATAATAATAATAAATTTAAAAAAAAAAAAATTAATCATAATAAATGCATAAATAAGATAGCTATAAGTTATGTGTGAGGTGAATAGTGGGAGATAAGGTAGTATGTGTGTGTGTAACTGGGAGGATATTGTGGGCTGAGATTGATATATATATATATATATATATATCTTTCCCCCCCCCCCCCCCCTATTTTTCACGACCAACGATAAAGGAGCTAGCATTCTATTCATTATGTGTGTGTGTAGTGTGTGTGTGAGAGTGAGTGTGTGTGTGAGTGTGTGTGGGTGTGGGTGTGTGTGTGGTGTGTGTGTGTGTTCCATTTGTAATATCAGCCTTATTCATTGGTTACCCCCACCTCCACCCCCAACAACCGCCATACCCACCAACATCCCTACATACATCATTACTAGGGCAGGGTAGGTGGGGGGGGGGGGGGGGGTAAGTCGATTGATGTAGCAAATGGAGAGACTCAGAGAGTGTAGGAAAAGGGAAGGGAAGATAGCTGCAACCTATCTCTGAGGTAAACAGAGGTAGGGTGTGCGTAGGTGGAGGATATTTCAGGCTGGAGCTGGAGAGATGGAATGGCACATACTACTTTTGGACGTTGATGCCATGAGGGTGCACGGTGCCCAGTTTGGCAATGAGATGAGATTCCTGCATAAGGCGTTCAAAGTTGTCACTCTTAGATTGCCAAAGTGCCAAGACTTTGACATGGTTGATGTTTGTTTGGGCATGGTTGAAGTGTAGAGCGACTGGTTTGGCCGATGGTGGCGGATGTCGGCCAGTGTTCAGAGATGCGCGTCTCAAGTGTGCGAGATGTCTCACCTACATAGATCTTACCGCACAGCTGACAGTGGATGGCATACACAATGTTGTGGCTCTGGCAGGAGAAAGTGCGTTTAATAGTGAAAGAGCCTGTGGGGCCATGTAGGATGGTGTCTGGTTTGGTGAGAGAGCAGATTTTGCAGTTGGGTTTTGAGCAGGGGAAAGTACCTGGTGGCTTAGGTGTGAAGATTTTGTTCAGCTTAGAGCGCACCAGTAGGTCGTTGAGGTTTTTGTCACGTTTGAAAGTGATCATTGGTTTCGTCTCAAAGGCAGGTTTATGATTTTCTACCATGTGCCAGTTAGACTTCAGGATCCTGCAGATGGGCAGATTTTGAGGATGGAAGAGAAGGCAGGCAGTAGGTCTGTCTGTCTCTTTGGGAGGTTTAGTTTCCAGAGTAGATGTTCTGGATTTAGCTGCAGTGCGGCTGAGAGCATCATTGATGACGGCACTAGGGTATCCACGGTTGGTGAAAAAATCATACAACACAGATCCCACTTTCCAACCCAGCCTCCTCTTTACACTTGACGTCGTCTCTCTCTACACTTCCATCCCTCATGCTGATGGACTGAAGGCCTCGCATTCTTTCTGAACAAACGGCCCCTTAACCACAACACCCTCCCACAGCTACACTGGTCAGACTTGCAGAATTAGTCCTCACCCTCAATACTTTTGAATTTAACAATCACACATTCTCACAAATCAGTGGTGTTGCTATGGGAACCAAGATGGGACCATCCTATGCCTGCCTCTTCATGGGACACCTAGAACACCGCTTACTAACCTCTTACACAGGCCCTACACCAGAGCTCTACAAAAGATACATAGATGATGGATTGGGAGCCACATCCATGCCAGAACATGACCTCCAGAATTTCCTCAACTTTGCACAGACCTTCCATCCATCCATCCAGCTGACCTACACCATTTCACAGTCAGTTAATTTCCTGGACATCACTATCTCCCTCAAAGATGGACTGCTTCAAACCTCAGTCTTCTACAAACCTACTGATGCACACTCATACCTGGACTACACATCTTCCCACCACCAGTCCACTAAAAATAGCATTCCTTATTCTGAATTCCTTCGCCTACGCAGACTCTGCTCTAGCGAAGAAGATTTCACTATACAAGCAGCCAAAATGTCTGATTTTTTCACCAACCGTGGATACCCTAGTGCCGTCATCAATGATGCTCTCAGCCGCACTGCAGCTAAATCCAAACATCTACTCTGGAAACTAAACCTCCCAAAGAGACAGACAGACCTACTGCCTGCCTTCTCTTCCCCTCCTCAAAATCTGCCCATCTGCAGGATCCTGAAGTCTAACTGGCACATGGTAAAAATCATAAACCTGCCTTTGAGACGAAACCAATGATCACTTTCAAACGTGACAAAAACCTCAACGACCTACTGGTGCGCTCTAAGCTGAACAAAATCTTCACACCTAAGCCACCAGGTACTTTCCCTGCTCAAAACCCAACTGCAAAATCTGCTCTCTCACCAAACCAGACACCATCCTACATGGCCCACAGGCTCTTTCACTATTAAACGCACTTTCTCCTGCCAGAGCCACAACATTGTGTATGCCATCCACTGTCAGCTGTGCGGTAAGATCTATGTAGGTGAGACATCTCGCACACTTGAGACGCGCATCTCTGAACACCTGGCCGACATCCGCCACCATCGGCCCAAACCAGTCGCTCTACACTTCAACCATGCCCAACACAACATCAACCATGTCAAAGTCTTGGCACTTTGGCAATTTAAGAGTGACAACTTTGAACGCCTTATGCAGGAATCTCATCTCATTGCCAAACTGGGCACCGTGCACCCTCATGGCATCAACGTCCAAAAGTAGAATGTGCCATTCCATCTCTCCAGCTCCAGCCTGAAATATCCTCCACCTACGCACACCCTACCTCTGTTTACCTCAGAGATAGGTTGCAGCTATCTTCCCCTTCCCTTTTCCTACACTCTCTGAGTCTCTCCATTTGCTACATCAATCGACTTACCCCCCCCCCCCCCCCCTACCCCCTGCCCTAGTAATGATGTATGTAGGGATGTTGGTGGGTATGGCGGTTGTTGGGGGTGGAGGTGGGGGTAACCAATGAATAAGGCTGATATTACAAATGGAACACACACACACACACACACACACACCCACACCCACACACACTCACACACACACTCACTCCTCACACACACACATACACACACACATAATGAATAGAATGCTAGCTCTTTATCGTTGGTCGTGAAAAATAGGGGGGGGGGGAGGGGGTGGGGGGGGGGGGGGGGGGAGATATATATATAATATATATATAATCAATCTCAGCCCACAATATCCTCCAGTACACACACACATACTACCTTATCTCCCACTATTCACCTCACACATAACTTATAGCTATCTTATTTATGCATTTATTATGATTAATTTTTTTTTTTTTTTTAATTTATTTTTTATATTATTATTATTTAATGTTTCTTTTATTTATTTATTTGATTATTATAAAAATGTATTTTCTAAATATATTTCTGTATCATGCTTTCGTTACCTTAACCTTCACTATCGTTGTTAGCAATATCATTCAGTAATACTATTGCTAGTATTGATACTACCCCTAGCACTGACATCACCATCCCTCTGGGACTGTTGCCACGGCAACCTGCTGCTTAAGAATCCTCTAACCCACTCTCCTTTCTCCCATACACATACTTATTGACACCAAGATTGATCCTTTTTTTTTTTTTTTTTTTTTTTTTTTTAATTCCCCCAATATTTTGACCATTAATAGTATTCCTATCAGTATATTATTATCATCATTACGACTTTGACTCACTCACTACTTCCCTTCCAACAGCCTCGTTCTCATTCAACGCCTTCTTCCTTGCGCTGAAGCCTGAGCAATCTGAAGCGACCAAAGCTAAGTGAATTTTCGTTGTTTTATTCGTTTAATTATCACCAGATGAAGACCTAAGAGGTCGAAACGCGTCGTGTTTTGTCTTGTAACTCGTTTGTCCACGTTCTCTGGGCGGTTCACTAACATTTATTTAAGATTTGTTTAGATTTCCGCCTGCAGTCGTCTCGCTTTGCAACTAGTGTTACCCATGTGTTTTTACTGTTGTAGAATATCTGTAGAGGATGTCATTAATGTTATCCATGTGCATTTTGCTGTTGTAGATTATCTGTAGAGGATGTCAGTATGTTATCACAGTGTGTTTTTCTTATAGTACAGTATTTATAGAGGATGTCAGCATGTTACCTTATTGTTGAAATTTGTCTGTGTGTGTGTGTGTTGTACTGTTGTGGAACATCTATAAGAGGATGTCGGTGTGTTGCATTCTACAGTTGTAGAATGTTTGTAGAGGATGTCAGTGTGTTATTCATGTGTGTTGTGCTCTTGTAGAATATGTTTAGAGGATGCCAGTGTGTTATCAATTTGTAGTGTGCTGTTGCAGTGGGTTATCTGTATTGTGCTGGTGCAGTGTATTATCCATGTGTATTGTGCTTGTGCAATGTATGATCCATGTGCATTGAGGTGCAGTGTGTTATCCATGTGTATTGTGCAATTCCAGTAGTTATACAGGTATATTTGCTGTTGATATCTGTGAAGGATGACTATGTATGTCATGCTGTTACAGTGTGTTATCCATGTGTAGTATCAAGGATGAGAACAGCTCCGCCGTTCTCCGCCGTTCCGCCGTCTTAAACAAAAATGTCCGCCGTTTGAAAACATCTCCGCCGGAAAAAAAAAAGAAAAAAAAAAAAAAAAAAAAAAAAAAGCTATCGCGATTTTCTTTGCTCCCAATCTCGGCGAGACGCCTCCGGCGAGATTACTCTAGGCTTATACCCAAATGGGCTGGTTTTTATTCGGTTGACTCGGCCAACCACTGCACATCCGCTTACAGCGCCGATCGGCCGAGTGTCATCTGTGATTCATGGCGTCGAACGAAATCGCAAAAAAAAAAAAAAAAAAAAAGAAATCCCAACCGTTGGAAAGAAAACTGGCTCGAGGAAGAGGTGTGTGTGTGGGAGTAGAGTTAGAGATAGCATATGCAAAAGCAGTGACGAGCAGGCGTTATGTCTAGCTTGCAACAAGAAAATCAGCTTCGGAAGTCGTGGCTTCATTACGATTGCTGACCACATGAAATGCCTGGTTCACAGCAGCGTGTCGCTGCATTGAAGAACAATTAAACTTTGGAAAGTAAGCTGTTGGTGATTTTGCTCTCTTCTTTGTTATATTTTATCATTCATGTGCAATGGTCAAACTATCTCAGTTAGCTGAAACATTCGTCATTTGACTTTATGTTGTGAAACAAAACCTAGACGTCTAGTTACTAATAATAGAACCAGGGCCAAGGGCAGGTAATTTTCGGAAAAAACCCATTTCTTACGTAAATCGACCAGCCACAAACCCAGAGAGCCCTGTATTAAATCCATTTGCATGTTTGACAAAAAACAAAAAACAAAAAAAAAGAAAAGAAAAAAAAAAAACCTCAGAATTTGAGGTTTGAATTGAAGGCCAGAAACATATTTTGATTGTTTTAAATGTGGATTTTTATATTTAAAAAATGCTTCAGCTTCAGGGGGCGCTGCCCCCTGACCCCCCGCCCCCAGACCCCCAACAGAAAAATCTCCTCTGCTTTTTAAAAATCTGTTCTCATCCCTGAGTATGCTATTGTAATGTGTCATCTGTGTATATTGTGCTGTTGCAGTATGTTATCTGTGTGCCATGTTGTGTGCTGTTGCAGTATTTTCCATGTGGTTTGCACCCTTGATGTGTGTAAAGTCCTATTGTTATGAGCTGTTGCCATGTATTACTCGTATGTAGCGTGCCGCTGCACTGTGTTATCAATGTGTATCATGCTGTTGCTGTGTGTATAATCCATGTATTGAGTGTTGTTGCAGTGAAGTGTGCTGTTGCCATATGTTATCCATGTGTGGTGTATTGTTGCAGTGTCTTGTGTACATGTTATTGGTGTGTTGTGTGCAGTTGCAATGTTATCTGTGTGTGCTGCTGTTCTGTGTTATTCATTTGTTATGTGCTGTTGCAGTGTTGTCTATGTGTGCTGCTGTTGTGTGTTATCCATGTGTTGTGTGCAGTTGCAGTGTTGTGTATGTGTGCTGCTGTTGTGTGTTATCCATGTGTTGTGTGCTGTTGCAGTGTAATCCATGTGTGCTGCTGTTGCGTGTTATCCCTATGTTGTGTGTTGTAATGTTATTCCTGTGTGCTGCTGTTTTGTGTTGTCTGTGTGTTGTGTGCTGTTGCGTGTTTCAGCCATGTTCTGTGTGCTGTTGTTATGTGTCATCCATATGTTATGTGTTGGTGCAGAATATCAGTGGCGGTGACCTGCTGTCACTGAGTGCTGAGGAAGAAATCAGTTTAGCTGGCACCAAGGTGGGTCCTTCGCTGCGCATCACCCAACTGCTGCAGCAGCTGCGATCCTACGTCAACTCTCGTTCCTCTCCTGCAGCCTCCACCAGTGTGCCTGCGGCCATGGAGACAGACTGAGACTGGGCTTCCTCCATGGACAGACATTTCCAGCACTGCCATACACTGTACCCTTGGCATTCTGACCAGAAACACATGTCCATCTGTCTGAGGCAACTTGTGTCCGTCTCTGCCTGCCTTCTTCCACTGGGCTGACCTGACCCGCACCATCCCCATACACTGGACGAGTGTCATAGGTATCTGTAGGTCACATGGTGCATTACTCGCCTCTTGGGGTCAGCATCCATGTGTGAGAGTGCAATCAGCATTTTGGTGGTTAATACTAGGGGGAAGAAGGCAATGCCCTTTTGATTTTTTGCCATGCCATAATCATGCAAACTTGTCTTGTTCCGCAGTCTCCAAGTGTTGCTTGCTAAGTTGCCATGACGATAACGTCTTTCCTCCTATTACATGAGGAATTTCACTCCTTTCCAGCCCCTTCCAGTATCACTTAACATGTAGCAGCATACATACAGATACATACACGCATCTCTCTTCCATCCTTTGGTCAGTTCCTTCCATCCTTTGGTCAGTTCCACATTCTGCTTCTTTGAACCCCAGGTGGATAGCGGCCGCTTTTTGAGTGAATGCTGAGTGAGTGATAGGAACGGGAGAAGTGTGGAAGTGGTGTGTTTGGTCATTTCGGAGACTTTATGCAAACATGACATTGGAAAGTTACTGAGCAAGAGCATGTTTGTTACATTGGTGGGTTTTTTTTTTTAAAGCATGATCACCATTGTTAATCATTGTCCGTTAATAGCTGTATGTATACTTGTAATCTGCCTTGTTTTATTGATATGTATTGCAGCCCTGAAAGGATCATGTGTGGTGGGCTGAGCTATGAAGGAAGCATATTTAAAACTTCATATGGATTGCCTTAGGAGATGTTTTATGCGGAACCTTTATTTCTTGTAGTAAGTCAGTGACGCTCCATTATGGACTCTAAATAATCAAAAGTATATTTTCTTTAGTCATAGAAAAATGGAACAGATGAGGAAGAGGCTTTCTTAAGCTTAAATCAACAGTGAGGGACTCTTTAGTGAATGTGGGCTATGGTCGTGGCATTTCCGAGGTCTTTTGGAAACAACTCGGATTTTAGAGTTTGTTAGCTTCTACTAGTGGCTGTAAGGATGCGTTCGTTCACAGATCTGAAACATGTGCATAATGAGTTAGGAGTTAAAAGACTTTATGAAGTTACAACTTTTCTGCATGCTCAAGAAAAGTTGGTTGTAAACTGAGAGAAGTTTTGTTTGTGAAATGGTCATTTCCAGTCTTGTGTCTGTACAGGCTTGATCCCTGAAAATGTCCACAAAATCAACAGGTAGCAGCTTTATGACAGTGCTGTGTGTTTGATTGAAGTGACTGGTGACTGATCTCAAGTGGTAATGCAATTGTTGCAATTAAAGAGGACAAAATGCCACATTGTGTGACCTTTTTTTTTAAACAGTGGTGTATATTAATGGTTTTGTATGCACCCTTTAGAAGGCATTACTCCCATCCAGCATATTCCTCCCTCCCGTGCACAGCTGCAGCAGCCCCAGAGAGCTCTCCATTTATGATGTTATACTGTCTACACAGGACATTGCCTCGAGACTTAAGTATGTCAGTAATGCATATGGGACATGCCATTTAAGCTAGGAGACTTGAGTGGTGTTTTCCATACGTGTAGGACACTGTCCAGCTGTTTAGACACTTCAGTGGTGTCTGTAATATATGTTGGAATCAGTGCAGCAGCCGAGACACTTCAGTGGTATCTGTAATGCATGCAAGTGATGTAGTGCTCTCCACGTAAGCTAAGAGATTTGAGTGGTGTCCCTGCGCTACTTTGAGGTGTCAGATGTGTCTGTAGTAATACATGTAGGACACAGTGCAGCAGCCAGAACGTTTCAGTGGTGTGTGTACTGCTTGTATGTCTTGTAGGACACCGTATGCAAGGTAAGAGATGTGAGTGGTGTCTGTAATATGTTTAGGACACTGTACAGTTTCACAGACCCTTATGTAGTGTTTATAATACATTAAGATTCTGGGCAGCAGCCAATAGACTTTTCAAAGGTGTTTGTAATACAAATCAGATGCTGTCCAGTAGCCGAGACACTTCAGTGATGACTATAATACATGCAGGACGCTGTACCACAGTGGAGACACATTAATGGTCTCTGTTATACGTCTAGGACACTGTACAGCAGCAGAGACACAGAAGTGGTCGCTGTAATATATGAAGGATACTGTACAGCAACTAAGACACTCCAGTGGTGACTGTAATACATGTAGGATGCTGTACAGCAACAGAGACACTTCATAGGTGACTGTAATACATGAAGGACACTACAACTGAAACATGGGGAGTGGTGACTGCAATACATGAATGGCACTGTACAGCAGCTGAGACTCTCCAGTGGTGACTGTCATACATGGAGGACACTGTACAGCAGCTGAGACACTCCAGTGGTGACTGCAATACATGAATGGCATTGTACAGCAGCTGAGACTCTCCAGTGGTGACTGTAATACATGGAGGACACTGTACAGCAGCTGAGACACTCCAGTGGTGACTATAATACATGGAGGACACTGTACAGCAACTGAGACACTCCAGTGGTGACTGTAATACATGTAGGACACTGTACAGCAGCTAAGACACTCCAGTGGTGACTGTAATACATGTAGGACACTGTTCAGCAGCTAAGACACTCCAGTGGTGACTGTAATACATGTAGGACACTGTACAGCAGCTACGACACTCCAGTGGTGACTGTAATACATGTAGGACACTGTACAGCAGCTACGACACTCCAGTGGTGACTAAAATACATGTAGGATACTGTGCAGCAACTGAGACACTTCGGTGGTGATTGTAATACACTTGGGACGCTGTACAGCAGCTGGGACACTTCAGTGGTGATTGCAGTACATGGACACAGTACAGCACCTGAGACACTTCAGTGGTGATTAAAATACATGTAGGACACTGTACAGCAACTGAGACACTTCAGTGGTGACTGTAATGCACATAGGACACTGTACAGCAGCTTGGACACTTTAGTGGTGACTGTAATGCATGTAGGACACTACAGCAGCAGAGACACTCCAGTGGTGACTGTAATACATGGACACTACAAAATCTGAGACACTCCAGTGGTGACTGTAATACATGTAGGACACTCCAGTGGTGACTGTAATACATGTAGGACACTGTACAGCAACTGAGACTTCTGTGGTGACTGGACTGTAATACGTGTAGGACACAGTACAGCAGCTGACACACTTCAGTTGTGACTATTATACTTGCAAGACTGTACAAAAGCTGTGACACATAGTGTCTGTATTGCTTGACAGAGCACAGCAGCTGAGACATCGCTAGTGTTCATAACATGTAGGACATTGCACAGCAGCTGAGCTACAATGTATATTGGCTACATAAAGGACATTGTCCAGCAGATGAGACATCCCTAGTGTCTGTAAGACATGTATGACACTGCAACATATGATATCCATAGTGTCTGTAAGACATGTATTACAGTGTGCAGCTGAGGTGACATCAATAGTGTCTGTAAGACATGAAGAACACTGCAACAGATGAGACATCAGTAGTGTCTGTAAGACATGTCGGACACTGCAACATATGAGACATCCATAGTGTCTGTAAGACATGTATTACAGTGTGCAGCAGATGAGACATCCATAGTGTCTGTAAGACATGTATTACAGTTTGCAGCAGATGAGACGTCCATAGTGTCTGTAAGACATGTAGGACACTGCAACAGATGAGACATCAGTAGTGTCTGTAAGACATGTAGGAACACTGCAAAATATGAGACATCCATAGTGTCTGTAAGACATGTACTACAGTGTGCAGCAGATGAGACATCCATAGTGTCTGTAAGACATGTATTACAGTTTGCAGCAGATGAGACGTCCATAGTGTCTGTAAGACATGTACTACAGTGTGCAGCAGATGAGACATCCATAGTGTCTGTAAGACATGTAGGACACTGCAACAGATGAGACATCAGTAGTGTTTGTAAGACATGGAACACTGTGCAACAGATGAGACATCTGTAGTGTCTGTAACACATGTCGGACACTGCAGCAGATGAGACATCCATAGTGTCTGTAACACATGTCGGACACTGCAACAGTAAGACATCCATAGTGTCTGTAAGACATGTCGGACACTGCAGCAGATAAGACATCCATAGTGTCTGTAAGACATGTCGGACACTGCAGCAGATAAGACATCCATAGTGTCTGTAAGACATGTCGGACACTGCAACAGTAAGACATCCATAGTGTCTGTAAGACATGTAGGACACTGCAGCAGATAAGACATCCATAGTGTCTGTAAGACATGTCGGACACTGCAACAGTAAGACATCCATAGTGTCTGTAAGACATGTAGGACACTGCAACAGTAAGACATCCATAGTGTCTGTAAGACATGTCGGACACTGCAACAGTAAGACATCCATAGTGTCTGTAAGACATGTAGGACACTGCAGCAGATAAGACATCCATAGTGTCTGTAAGACATGTCGGACACTGCAACAGTAAGACATCCATAGTGTCTGTAAGACATGTAGGACACTGCAGCAGATAAGACATCCATAGTGTCTGTAAGACATGTAGGACACTGCAACAGTAAGACATCCATAGTGTCTGTAAGACATGAAGGACACTGCAGCAGAGGCAACATTGATAGTGTCTGTAAGACATGTAGGACACTGCAGCAGACATGACATTAATAGTGTCTGTAAGACATGTAGGACACTGCAGCAGAGGTGACATTAATAGTGTCTGTAAGACATGTAGGACACTGCAGCAGAGGCGACATTAATAGTATCTGTAAGACATGTAGGACACTGCAGCAGAGGCGACATTAATAGTATCTGTAAGACATGTAGGACACTGCAGCAGAGGCGACATTAATAGTGTCTGTAAGACATGTAGGACACTGCAGCAGACATGACATTGATAGTGTCTGTAAGACATGTAGGACACTGCAGCAGACATGACATTAATAGTGTCTGTAAGACATGTAGGACACTGCAGCAGAGGCGACATTAATAGTGTCTGTAAGACATTTAGGACACTGCAGCAGACATGACATTAATAGTGTCTGTAAGACATGTAGGACACTGCAGCAGACATGACATTAATAGTGTCTGTAAGACATGTAAGACACTGCAGCAGAGGCGACATTGATAGTGTCTGTAAGACATGTAGGACACTGCAGCAGACATGACATTAATAGTGTCTGTAAGACATGTAGGACACTGCAGCAGAGGCGACATTAATAGTGTCTGTAAGACATGTAGGACACTGCAGCAGAGGCGACATTAATAGTGTCTGTAATACATGTAGGACACTGCAGCAGAGGCGACATTAATAGTGTCTGTAAGACATGTAGGACACTGCAGCAGAGGCGACATTAATAGTGTCTGTAAGACATGTAGGACACTGCAGGAGACATGACATTAATAGTGTCTGTAAGACATGTAGGACACTGCAGCAGAGGCAACATTAATAGTGTCTGTAAGACATGTAGGACACTGCAGCAGACATGACATTAATAGTGTCTGTAAGACATGTAAGACACTGCAGCAGAGGCGACATTGATAGTGTCTGTAAGACATGTAGGACACTGCAGCAGACATGACATTAATAGTGTCTGTAAGACATGTAGGACACTGCAGCAGAGGCGACATTAATAGTGTCTGTAAGACATGTAGGACACTGCAGCAGAGGCGACATTAATAGTGTCTGTAATACATGTAGGACACTGCAGCAGAGGCGACATTAATAGTGTCTGTAAGACATGTAGGACACTGCAGCAGAGGCGACATTAATAGTGTCTGTAAGACATGTAGGACACTGCAGGAGACATGACATTAATAGTGTCTGTAAGACATGTAGGACACTGCAGCAGAGGCAACATTAATAGTGTCTGTAAGACATGTAGGACACTGCAGCAGACATGACATTAATAGTGTCTGTAAGACATGTAAGACACTGCAGCAGAGGCGACATTGATAGTGTCTGTAAGACATGTAGGACACTGCAGCAGACATGACATTAATAGTGTCTGTAAGACATGTAGGACACTGCAGCAGAGGCGACATTAATAGTGTCTGTAAGACATGTAGGACACTGCAGCAGAGGCGACATTAATAGTGTCTGTAAGACATGTAGGACACTGCAGCAGAGGCGACATTAATAGTGTCTGTAAGACATGTAGGACACTGCAGGAGACATGACATTAATAGTGTCTGTAAGACATGTAGGACACTGCAGCAGAGGCGACATTAATAGTGTCTGTAAGACATGTAGGACACTGCAGTAGAGGCGACATTAATAGTGTCTGTAAGACATGTAGGACACTGCAGCAGAGGCGACATCAATAGTGTCTGTAAGACATGTAGGACACTGCAGCAGAGGCGACATCAATAGTGTCTGTAAGACATGTAGGACACTGCAGCAGAGGCGACATCAATAGTGTCTGTAAGACATGTAGGACACTGCAGCAGAGGCGACATCAGTAGTGTCTAAGACATGTAGGACACTGCAGCAGAGGCGACATCAATAGTGTCTGTAAGACATGTAGGACACTGCAGCAGAGGCGACATCAATAGTGTCTGTAAGACATGTAGGACACTGCAGCAGAGGCGACATTAATAGTGTCTGTAAGACATGTAGGACACTGCAGCAGAGGCGACATTAATAGTGTCTGTAAGACAAGTAGGACACTGCAGCAGAGGCGACATTAATAGTGTCTGTAAGACATGTAGGACACTGCAGCAGAGGCGACATTAACGTGTCTGTAAGACATGTAGGACACTGCAGGAGACATGACATTAATAGTGTCTGTAAGACATGTAGGACACTGCAGCAGAGGCGACATTAATAGTGTCTGTAAGACATGTAGGACACTGCAGCAGAGGCGACATTAATAGTGTCTGTAAGACATGTAGGACACTGCAGCAGACATGACATTGATAGTGTCTGTAAGACATGTAGGACACTGCAGCAGAGGCGACATTAATAGTGTCTGTAAGACATGTAGGACACTGCAGCAGAGGCGACATTAATAGTGTCTGTAAGACATGTAGGACACTGCAGCAGAGGCGACATTAATAGTGTCTGTAAGACATGTAGGACACTGCAGCAGAGGCGACATCAATAGTGTCTGTAAGACATGTAGGACACTGCAGCAGACATGACATTGATAGTGTCTGTAAGACATGTAGGACACTGCAGCAGAGGCGACATGAATAGTGTCTGTAAGACATGTAGGACACTGCAGCAGATGCGACATGAATAGTGTCTGTAAGACATGTAGGACACTGCAGCAGATGCGACATGAATAGTGTCTGTAAGACATGTAGGACACTGCAGCAGAGGCGACATTAATAGTGTCTGTAAGACATGTAGGACACTGCAGCAGATGCGACATGAATAGTGTCTGTAAGACATGTAGGACACTGCAGCAGACATGACATTAATAGTGTCTGTAAGACATGTAGGACACTGCAGCAGACATGACATTAATAGTGTCTGTAAGACATGTAGGACACTGCAGCAGACATGACATTAATAGTGTCTGTAAGACATGTAGGACACTGCAGCAGACATGACATTGATAGTGTCTGTAATACATGTAGGACACTGCAGCAGAGGCGACATTAATAGTGTCTGTAAGACATGTAGGACACTGCAGCAGAGGCGACATTAATAGTGTCTGTAAGACATGTAGGACACTGCAGCAGAGGCGACATCAATAGTGTTTGTAAGACATGTAGGACACTATGCAACGGATAGGCCAGTAGTAGGGGGGACATGCACTTCCACTGTGCAACCAGTATGTTCAGGATAGCTGTGGGTCGGCGTATCTAAAGGAAATGCACTTCTGGTTCTGACATGGACTTTTTGCAAGTGAATTTGTTAAAACTGCTTTTGCTGACATTCAAAATACTTGCGAGGATCATGCTCTGTCTTTCTTGGTTGCAAGGCTTAAAAAGTGACTAACAACAACCTTTGCTTCCCAGAAATACCAGATGTAAAACAATGAATGGATAAACTGACACTGAGCAAAGTGTCTTCTTAAAAGGCCTCAGTTCTGGTCAAAAATTAATACAAATAACCAGTTGAAAAAGACTCGGTACACTGACCAATCGGAACACAAATACATACCAGACACTGTAGTTGTTGACTTGTTAATGTTTACCACCACAGTCATTAATACATTCAATGTACATGATAATAAAACCACATTCAGCCAATCCTACAGAGTAGTTGTGTCATTGACCTGTTCATATGACCTGTTGAGGGAGAGCAACGATGTTCTTGCATCATTTCGCACATTCACTTTTGGAATACAGATTCAAATAATGTGTTTTGAATGTTCATTTGTATGTTGACTTTTTTCAGCAAGGCTGCAGTCAAATCTCAGAGCTGCCAAGTGCTGTGCTTATGGGGTAGTGGGTTATGATTTCGTTGACAATGTTACGTTTTGACAGTTTGTGACCAAGTACAGTGCAAAAACAAAAAATGGGGGGAAAAGAAGGTAAAAAGCACATATTCAAGGACTTTGCAACAGCTTAACACAACTGATAGAATGTAGATCTTCTTGCTGTTAAGAATTATTTTGTTAACCACAACAAAAACAGAAAACAAACAAACGAAAGCCAAGTTCTTACTGAAAAGGAAAAATTAGCACAAGAAAATTCACTGAAGATGATCATGATTTTGACACCTTACCAATTGTTCTTTTGTCGGCCGTTTTGAATTTTGCAACTCAAGTAAAGACCATGCAATAACTATTAAAGATTTCTATCAGCTTAGTCGGCCAGCATGTCGTTTGCAAAGCGAACTGTGACTGAAAGTGTTATTGAATCTGATTGGTGATATGGCGTACGAGTGCTACACTTAAATTTGGAATGCTACATGTGAAATGCTGAAATCCTACACTTTGTGCTTTTGAAGCCTTGGCAGCTCAGGAGTCTTCTTGTCGTTAGTTAATTTATCAATTTGTTTTGTGTGTGTGTGTGTGAGCAACTGTTAGCAACAACAGTTGCTCACACACACACACACAAATTGAGATATTAGGACCCCAACCAGTAATAGTTTACCAGTACATTTATAAGTTTTTTTCTTTTATTAATTTAAAGATATTTGAATTGTCTCAGCAAGACAATGGATACAGTCCATACTGATAATGTCATGACCAGAAGTAACTTTCCCTGCTGGTTGTTTAAGTGGCACTATCCTGGTGAAGCATGCTTGCCGAAGTTGGGTGTCCCCCCTACTGCTGTCCCAGACAGCAGCTAAGGTACATCAAAACATGTCTGTAGTACATGAAGGAAATTGGGGCAACAGTCCAGGTGACAACAGTATTCATTGTGTGGTCTTGATTTTCCCATTGGAATGTATTATACACTGAAAGGACAGAAGTCTGTGTGTTGTCCTGGTTTTTCTCTGAGTGGACCTGGTTAGGTGATGTGGTCATTTTCCCACTGGACTTCATTACATATGGCTCTGTGTGGATCTGATCAGCTGATGGTATTCGGTTTGTGATCTGATTGTACTTCATTCCAAGCTCTGTCCCGAGTGTGGCCGATAAAGTCATGTTTATAGGCCTAGTAGACTGTGGAGGCCATTCGAGGTGTGGTCAGCGTCAATGAAAGTCCACAGTAACAAACCTCAGAGTGAGATTCAAGTCACTATCTCTGTTCAAGATGCAGCTTAGAGGTCATTTTATTGTGCTGATTAGAGGCATCGAGACTTACTGATACTCCAGGAGGCATCTTGATTTAAGACCATTAGGGTTTGGAATGAGTATTTATTGTTTATTATTCATTCATTTACATGTACTCCCTATCTTTTATTGCATCATTGTTAAACACATGACAGCATGACCTTGCAGTTTGTTCTGTTTTTTCCACTTGCTTTGAAGAATCTTCGCTGCTTTCACTTTCATTGCCAGTTCTGTCTGATATCAAATTTTGGATGTGTCCATCCATTGGCATTGTGTGGAGCTTTAACAAATATGGACTGATGATGTGGAGTCAACTATTAGAACATGATCGACATGAAGAAAAGGCAGGTAAGCCAACCCAAACCACACAGATGATCATAGTTACGGTGGATAATATGAGTTTAATGAATCTGCCTTGACATTGAGCAAAGCATTCAAGCATATTTGAAGAAAATGAGCAAATATGAAATGGGATACTGAAATTGTTTTCATTTTTTTCAAGTTGATTTTGTTTTGATGGTTGGTTGGTTTGGTCAGAAAAATTTTCAGTTTTTTTAACTGTATTTCTTTTCTTTTTTTTTTAGCGGAAAGATTTCTTTCTTACTTTTCACATGCTTAGTAAGCAGAAGAGTTGTCATGGACAAGTTATTGACTCAATGAGAAAAGAAAGGTATTTGAGTTTTTGGCACGGGAGTATGCTGGGCCGAGTATGTTTGGATTGAATTGAAAGACATTGCCATCTGTGCTGGAGCCGATTCCATGGCAATCACAAGGCATAGCAATAGGACAGGAGAAACACAACCTATTGTGTGTGCCGTGGGTTAGTGCTGGCAGCTTTGTTGAGCAACTGTGGAAAACTGCAGGTTCATCATTATCATTGTAGTGTTGTGTAATCCTGACGGTGCTATTGTGGCCTTGCAATGGAGGACTGGTGATTGGCAAGCTACTCTTGTGGACTTGGGGTGTGTGGGATTGCTAGGACACACCAAAATTGTGTAAAGTAAATGTGTACAGTGTACATTTCATAGAAGTTAAATCCTGGCCGATGAGGGCATTGAAAATTTGTATTAGACCATGTTCGTGCAGCTAACAGCTGCATTATAAAAATTATTTTGTGTTACTGGGTTTCCTTTGACATTGATTAAAATGTGCATGCCGCCCGTGTTTGATTAAGACTAATACAGACCAGACTTTCTGATCTTTGTTATACTTGTTTGCTAGTAATGGGTGTGACACCGAAATGTCAGGAGTGTGTGGATTGAAGTCATGAGTTGTGTCCCGAGTTTCAGACTGGTATTTGAGAAGATAAACTGATCAACACCCATCCTACCTCCCTCCATTAAAATTAAGTAGATGCCACATTTCAGGCTCAGGCCAGAAATGGGGCTTAATGAAAATTTGTGCTGTTCAGTTCAAGCCTGGGGGAAATTCCCTCCGACTTTTTCCGTCTTCATGTATTTTCTTACTTGACGTGCACCTACCGGAGCTAGTCGTTTGCTTGAGCCTTATCCGCTGTTTCGCATGGATAAGTCTGCATGATTTTTTTTTTTTTTAGAAGTCACTGATAGTCAACAAACCGCTTTCAGTGTTCATTCAAGGACCAGTTTTTCCCAGATTTGCAAAATTTCCTGGCAATGAATTTGTGGACAGGAGCCACCGGGAGGTTCACCATTTGGCAGCAACGAAAAATAGTTCTGAATGGGAGACATCCTTTCATTATGAGCCTTCTGTTAAAATGGAGGGAGCTGCTGCCACTGCAAGAGTTGGTTTGTACAAAGACCCATTACCCATCCATTTTGCATCCCTCCTTTTGTGAGGCAGGCAAAAAAACGAGGAACAGGATTGTACTCTTACTGTCATCAATTCAGTGAATGAACTGGAAGATCATTGATGACAGTAAAAGTACAATTTGTGTTTGAAATAGCTTTTTTGGGGTCATTGCAATTTCTCAACGAGGTGTGGAAAAGTCCAAGAATGTGAACTTGTTGGCCTGTTGCATGTAGAGAACTTTTTTTTTAGCACTGCATTAACATGTTCTGGGATGCACATAAATTCAACTACTACATATCATTGAAATGTTGGTGACTTTTCAAAAGCAACAATCAAACTTGGTCCGATTAGGTTCATCATACTCGGTCCAACCCACTCACCAACCTCTCCCCTTTTTCGTCAGGTCTTGAGCAGTTCCTTCCTTATTGGAATTCTGAATCTTCTTTTTTTCCCAGTTGCTTTCTCATTGCATTGCTACTTTTTCAGTTCTATCCGAGTCTTTTAAACATGGAGATGGGGGGCTTTTGTCTGGTTGGGTTGTACCCTTGAACCAGCTAACGTTTCGTTTTCAAATCTCTAGTGTTTAGCTATTCCGGAGGTTAGTTTTAAGAGATACTTTACTGATTTTATGTTTAAGGAGCAAGTTCATTTTTCTGTTTCAGGCACATTACAGATTTTGTAATGAAGAGTTCACAGCTTTGTAAATATTTTTGCCCCTGAGGTAGCTTCAGGAATGTCTTTATCAGTGGGCTACAAACATGTATCACCAACTTTTGGTGACAAGAGGATTATTTTGTATATTATGGAGGATCATTCAGAAACATGCAGGTGGCAAGACAAAGAGGCTTATTTGTTAAAGTTGTGATGGCCATGAATAATGCCACTCATGTGTATAATTTGGGTAGCAAGAGGATCATTTGGTATAATATGAAGGATCATTCAGCAAAATGTGGGTGGCAAGAGGAAAGGACTCTTTTTTTTCTGTTTTTTATTTTCATTCTGTTTTTATTTTCAAGTTTTGATGGGAAGAAAAGCTCATTCGATTTACTTTGGGTGGCAAGATGAAAACTCATTTGCTACATTTTGCCCTCATGTGAAAATATCCTATACATATTGCAAGTTTGAGGGGGGGGGAAATGATTGTGTTATTTTTACTATTTTTTGTGAAATGAAATGCATATAAATCAGGTCTGTGCCATTTGATTTTGTGAGAATGAGTGGTACTCAAATACGATAAGCTGTCATGTTGCTGCGCACTTTAGGCATCAAATTCAGGATCCAGAGGATAGAGGGAAGTTTGGCACAGTACGGTAGTACCACTCCCAACCACTCAGTGGAAGATTTAACAAAATGTGTGCAGTTGCCAGTTTTCATACAACGTTTCTGTAACTTTTGTCATTCCTGATTTGAAAATTCTATTTGATGGGTCTTTTTTTTTTTTCAAAATAAGGGAGGCAACTATAAGTTGTTTTGCTTTTCGTAGAAAAGAAAAACAAGTGAAAGATACATGTTAACAATGAGAGAATTGCTTCCAGCAGAGCTCCAGCTGCCATGGGACTGCAAGTTTTTTCTTTCTTTGGTGTTTTTACCTGGCACCGGTGGAGTTCATGTCTGTATTTATATCTTGGAAAAGTGCATGAAATCTCATCCGAAGAGCTAGGCATAGCAAGTCTGTGCAGATGATAAATTCCAAAGAGAAAATCACATCCAATCAGGCTGTCTCAAACGCAAGTAGAAAGACGTATCTTGGAACAAGAGTTGGACCCTAGATCCTCTAGCAACCAAGTCCCTTCAACATCATTGCAGACTGCAGCTGGGAGTATGAGAGCATGGGTCAAAGTGGTCCAACACTTAACGGTACACGTCTTTTATCCCAGCAGTTCCATGGTAAATAATAGCAGCTTTTGATTTAGCTGTTGTCATGTCGAGATTATACTTGGTAGGGGAAAAAACTTTGACATACTGGTGCTTTAATTTCCTGTCACCACCACATTTTATCCCCCCCCCAAGATCACTACAGTCCCAATCGATGCAACATTGTTCAGTGTCACCCCCATACATCCTCCCCTCCCCCCTGGAATGTAGGAGGACCAAAGTATACCTCTCATACCCAAGTCATTTCATCCCCAAAGCACTTCTGATACCCATTGCAACCTGAATTTTTTTTTCAAAAACTATATATGACTGGGTTAGTTTCCAGATGGGGGTAGAATACTGTGACAGTACAAACCTGGTTTTATGTGCATGCGCAAGAGAGGGGTTGGGTTTAGAGGGACATACTGTACAGGACCATGTGGTTATGGCTGGATTAGCATGAATG
>CM031601.1:48694211-48817367 GCA_018398815.1 Conus ventricosus
AACTATCCATACAAACAGCTGCCTTACAAGTCACTTTGAGCTGAACAGTGGTAATAGTTTTGTACGAAATGTATATAACGAAATGCATACAGCATATCTACAGCAAACAAACAATTCTGTACATTTCATACGAGTGCATGCATCATTTCATGTTCAGCTTTATATAAAATTGTACATACAAAAAGAATCTTAATACTAGGCAAAAACAAGTTCCTAAAGAAAAAAAAAGTACAAGAAATAACCCAGACAAAAGTGTGTTCAAGCCTAAACACACGAGATACAATTAAAAGTAAGCACTTTTTCCAAAAGCTCAACCAGAAGTTAACATTACAATAATGTTAGTTACAGGCTATATGTGAAGAAAACACATCAAGTTACATAGCTGCCAACCTAACAGAGGCAAAATTCAGAAATGAGAATGAAGGGGATGGGCGGAATGAAGAGGTGTGGATGGGCATTTGACTGAAAGCATTTCTAACCCAACTGAGTTTCAATTAACAAATGTGGAGGTTATAAAGAAAATGCATATTCCCTTACATACTTGTCAACATCCACATAACATCCTTTGGACTTTATTCTGTGATACTTTATCATCCCTTTTCAACAAATGCTCACCTCCAAAGCCCAACATTTTCAGACAAAATTTTGAAATTCTGGATTTTTTTCCCATCAAATTCAGGATTTCTGGAATAACTTCTAAATTTGAAAAATTCGGGAAAAATCAGGAGGGCTGGTAGCTAGGAAGTTAAACAACAATCAAGCAAAATATTTCTACATTGCTAGTAATCTCCATTTCCCAAACTGAAACAGAAAAAATCTGTGTGAAGGTCACAAAAATATCTAACGACATACATGGAAAAAAAAATGTTGGAAAATTAATTCCCTAGGACGACTCCTGTGTAAACAATCTAGTTATGTTGTGGTGTTGGAGACAGATACATTTTCATTTATATGTTACTTCTGCAGATTCATGCCGACAAAGATGAAAGGGTTGTCCTTTTTAATATTCTCTCAGTGACCAACTCTCAAAAGTTTTCACAGTCATTTTCATGTGATATATCTGTTTGGATGCTCTTGTATCTCTGCATAAAAGAAGCACTTGCTTTGTGAGGCATGGTTGAGTGCATTCCACGTTCAGTCATAGACTGCATTCAACACTACAGTGCTCTATAATCCATGCCTTGATACTGGGAGGAATCTCAAACACAAATGTGGAAAGCATTCAAGGAAAGTTGTCACTCAGCATGTCCACGAATACAAATAGATCAACAGTCTTATACACATGAACACACAGAACATGGTGGGAAGTAATACTGGTTTAAACCACATGAAATGGAAGTGATAATTTTCAACAAATATGTCTTTTACAGACATTACAGACAACAGCCATTAAATGCACAAAACAATGCTCCCCAGTAGGCATGAGAATGACAGTACAGAAAAGAGGAGTGGGGAAATGAAGACAAATCAAAACCCGGGGCAGGAAAGGGTGCAGAGAAAATAGAGAGAAAGGGCATAGAAGGACAGCAAGGTGTGAGCCGGATCACAACCCCAAAAATGTGTAAAAGTTGTGTGTGTGTGATTGTGTGCAAAGGAACGGTGCATAAACATACATCTCCATGAAGTTGTGTATTCGTACACACCAAATCCACAGTGAATATGAAGCAAAACAACTGCCTAAACTCAACGAAAAAAGACAAGAATTTCCATTTCACACACTCACTCAGCTTACGACACACTAACCGCAGCAGAGAAACAGTATACGAGGAACACACTAGCCCATACATGTGTTCAACCTAACACCACCATGTTAATCTGAATTGCAAATTCAACAGTTTGTATGAATTTACCAAAACTGGCAGTGGTACTGGGCTGTTATCACCGACGTCATCTATTTCAAAAGATGCCAGGATGTTAATCATGTTCTGTCATCACACAAGGTTAATTCCGACTCCTTAAACTTCAAAATTCATGACCTGAGTATCTACAAATGCCTTCCCACAACAGCTGCTCTGCAAGATCGCCCTGTCATTAATAAAACATGAAACAATAATGTTAACATCATGAAACTGATAATACTATGACTATTGGGCAGCAGAGTAAATCAACAGGTGAATTCCAATAGGGCTTCCTCAGCAGTGCAATAACACTGGAAACACACAGAACACAATACGCTTAGGTGAACAGAGAACTCAGAAACCACCAGCACTTCCAGAAGAAAAACCAGGGTCACGTTTTATAAACAACCATTAGCTAGTAGTGGAAACCTGTGCAGCGAGTGTGGACATTTCTCTGCAACCTTTAGTGGAGAGAGTTTGCTAAATATAGCAAGCATCTGGCTACATGCCAAACAAAGATGGCGGAACACTGGTCTGATTAGTGTCTGAGCTTAGACCTTGTCAGGATGAAATGTCATGAATCGCTCACTGCATGTGGATATGTGAACTAGTTGTGTCAGTAAACTGTTTAACATTGCTGTTATCACACCTATTACACAAAAGTGCTAAATTCATTGCGTCTGAATCTAGATTCAAGAACAGGTCTGCAGGAAAAAAAAACCATCCAATCAGCTTCTACCCATCACTGCTTCTTTCTTTGGACTGTGTCATTGCTAGCAACCTTACAGCAAAATATCCGTGTCCGAGTCACTGAAATGTTCTTGCTACACTTATGGATTATCTTCATTCTAACAGCCTTGTTTAGCCCCTTCAGTCTGCCTTCTGCTCTGACCATAGCACTGAAACTGCTCTTTTTAAAATCTGAAATGACTTGACGTCTGCTGTCAAAAACAACAATGTACCAGACCTCTCTGCTGTCTCCGATACAATGTACCAGACCTCTCTGCTGTCTCCGATACAATGTACCAGACCTCTCTGCTGTCTCCGATACAACAATGTACCAGACCTCTCTGCTGTCTCCGATACAATGTACCAGACCTCTCTGCTGTCTCCGATACAATGTACCAGACCTCTCTGCTGTCTCCGATACAACAATGTACCAGACCTCACTGCTGTCTCCGATACAATGTACCAGACCTCTCTGCTGTCTCCGATACAACAATGTACCAGACCTCTCTGCTGTCTCCGATACAATGTACCAGACCTCTCTGCTGTCTCCGATACAACAATGTACCAGACCTCTCTGCTGTCTCTGATACAACAATGTACCAGACCTCTCTGCTGTCTCCGATACAACAATGTACCAGACCTCTCTGCTGTCTCCGATACAATGTACCAGACCTCTCTGCTGTCTCCGATACAATGTACCAGACCTCTCTGCTGTCTCCGATACAACAATGTACCAGACCTCTCTGCTGTCTCCGATACAACAATGTACCAGACCTCTCTGCTGTCTCCGATACAACAATGTACCAGACCTCTCTGCTGTCTCCGATACAACAATGTACCAGACCTCTCTGCTGTCTCCGATACAGCAATGTACCAGACCTCTCTGCTGTCTCCGATACAGCAATGTACCAGACCTCTCTGCTGTCTCCGATACAACAATGTACCAGACCTCTCTGCTGTCTCCGATACAGCAATGTACCAGACCTCTCTGCTGTCTCCGATACAACAATGTACCAGACCTCTCTGCTGTCTCCGATACAACAATGTACCAGACCTCTCTGCTGTCTCCGATACAACAATGTACCAGACCTCTCTGCTGTCTCCGATACAACAATGTACCAGACCTCTCTGCTGTCTCCGATACAACAATGTACCAGACCTCTCTGCTGTCTCCGATATCAACGACCATTCTACTCTTATCCCCTGTATGAGTAACTCAGTTGGTCTTTCTGATACAGCCCTCAACTGGTTTTACTCCTACATAACTGACCATAATCAAGTTTGTCAGTAGTTCTACTTCAAGCCAAACTCCCTTGCTGTATGTTACGCCTCAGGCTCAGTCCTTGGGCCTGTACTTTTCATTTCATATTTATATCTGTCCGGCCTCACAATTACAAATCCACATTCTCTTTTCCATCAAACATTTTCCACTGACAATCAGCTCTATGTTTCTGGATCTCTCTCTTATCTTTTCAACAATAATCAATTTCTCAGTCCTGTGTGTCTGACCTTAAAACTTGTGACCTTAAAACTTGGATATCAGACAATAAACCAAAACTGTACGAGGACAAAACTGAAATGATCTTTCCACCAAAGTATTTTAATCATTTCTCTATTCTATCATCTCCCTATTCCATCTTCTGTTGATCTCACCGACTCATCAGTCACTCTGTATCTGTTCTCCACACAGCCTTAATGTGGCTCTTCATCAACATCTTTCTTTTCAACAGTATGTTGCTTATGTTGTTCGGTTTCGTTTTCTTGCACATCGTCCTATTGCTCCCATCCATCCCCTTCTTTCCATGGATGCCACCAAAACTCTTGTCTGTGCTTATGTACTCTCTTGTTTCAATCACAGTCACACTTTCTTGTCTGGCTCCCCTTGCTGTCTCATCAGCAAATTTCTGATAGTCCAAATTCATGCTGCCCACTCATCTCTTGCTCCTCTTCATTAGGACATATCATCCCACTGGCTCCCTGTTCAGCAGAGAATTCCCTATAAAGCTGCACCTCTCTGAAATAAATCCATCAAATCCTCCTGTCTTAAATACATACATGACTGATCTGTTGCCCCTGTTTATCCTGTCACATGAACTCTGCTCTTCTTCTGATACTGGTCTTTTTCCCCGATTCCCTCTGTTCATACTAAAACTTCTGGTCAGCTTTCCTTAGCCAGTCAACCCCATTTTGTTTGGAATCAACTTCAGCATCAACTATGGTACTCTACCTCACTGCATTCTTTCAAATCAAATCTGAAAACTTTTTTTCCCTTTCTGATTCTTACAGTATATGCTAGTGTTATTTGGGAGTATTGTACATGCTTGGACACCATGCTTATTATTTTATTCATGATAATTTTCATTTCAGAGGCAGGAATGAATGGAGAGAGGGAGAAATAGGGCCAGACTTCGTGGTACTATACTTTGATGCAATGCGAGCATTTGATTGCTGCTTGCATTTGGAGTATCACTAATTGCTCTAGCTTGTTTTGTAGTTTGATGTAGGTTCTTGCAGGTGATGCCTCGAGGCATTCCACTGATTAGGTGTAAAAATATTCTTCATAATAACTAGTGCAGGCTTGCACTAAAGAAACACAGTTCAGGGAAGCTTGAAGATCAAGGTAGAACCATCAGCTTTAAATAAAAAGGTTTCTGATCATACGATGGAAATCTTGCTTCCAGGTCAAAGGCATCCATGAATACTGAAGAATAGTCCACAACTGGCATTTTTAAAAAAAGCCCACCACAATGATTATACTTTATAAATTCACCGTGGTTCAATGCTCATTGACTGGGAATAGCGGACACACACTTTCTGGACAATCTTTTACTTTAAAACAAATTCAAAAAAAGAAGGAAAAAAAGGAAGAAAAAAATTCCATTCCTTCCATATCCACTACAGCAATCCAATCTGAACAAAAGCCATGAAAAAATCACTTCCAACAGAGTTTTTTCAGAGTGTAAGTGGAAGGTGTGTGCATATATATATATGCACTATATATATATATAAGTAATGTGTGTGTCTGTCTCTGTGTGTGTGGTCGGAAGTTGGCGGGGAGAGTAACACACAACACCTGCAGCCAATTGTATTACAGCTCTTTCATTGTTTAATTCATGTCCATCTCTTTGATGAAAGATAAGATAAGATAATGTTGCTTATAGCCCAGCCGACCGCAATGGGCCACATCAGGGCTGTTCTTTGATGAAAACAGCTGTTTCAAAGGACATTGTACGGAAAACAGCCTTAAAATTCTGAAGTGTTAAAGATCTCTACACAATCACCGGTTCAAAGTGTTGCAGAAACAATTCAATTATGTTTGCATACAGATGACTCACTGAACTGGACAGAACATAACACCACAAGCTACAAAACCTGGGATAAAAGATGTTGAGTATAAAAAGTAAAATATATCTGAATGTAAAATGTTACAGTGTAAAAAATCATAAAGAAGAAGCAACTATTCAGCATTACAGTGCCTGGTGATTTGATTCTATATGCCTCGTCCTGTATGGGCATTACAGACTTCTGGGTGGGTGGGTGGGGGGAAGAAGAGGTGTTTCACCTTCCATGTCTTCACAGTGCTATTATTCCCATTCCGTTTCCCCCCATGCACACCCACATCCAGCATTGTCCAACTGTACCCTCCACCCTAACAGTCCATCAGAAGCAATGGATAGCATACCATTATGAGCCGACCCACAGTTAACTTTATGTCTCTCACTAACCATCGTCAGCCACATGAGTCAGTTAAGGGGTTTACAAATATCCTGTGTTGCTCTGTGCCTGCTTCCCCCTTTTCCTGTGTCGACGGGCTTCACACAGTATGATTTTACCCTAGCAATGCAAGGTAACAAAATGTCATATCATTCTTTTCAATATTAGAAAGAGCAGCAACAAATATCTGTTACCGAAATACAAAAAAAAAAAAAAGGTCAACAAACAATACTGGCGGATATGAATGGGAAAACAACCAAAATCAAAATAGAAAAGAAAAACCTCCACAATATAACTGACTGAAAGAAAATCTCTCCACACCAAACATACAAATAAAGGCACAACCAGGACCAACACACATGGATAACAAACTGGAGAATAATTCCTTGCCATTTAGTTTCACTTTGGATAACATTCTCTCTCTTTCCAAACACACACAGACATAGGAATGCAAATCAAATTGAACCTGAGGTATTTCCTCTGTTTGCAAGATGCTACTTGACCTATCCCACATAGGAAAGTGTTTAGGCACTGACTCTGTCTTGCTTAACAAACGGGTTAAAAATTTAAAAAAAAAGAGACATACATATCTTTGGGCATGCAATTGTTCTACATATATATTCATGCATATAACCATGCACAGCTGTATTCCCATGTCTGTTACATGTAAACTGCTGTGCTGGGTAAAAGCGCTTTGGCCCAACATCAGGAAGGTGGATGGAGGAAGACTTTCAGCAGTCCTGGTTTTGTGTCGGTGTACCTGCAGCAGAGAAACACAACAAAGCAAATAACACAATGTCAGAGCATTTTGACCTTAAAAGAAAAAAAGTTCCCACAGCCCATCTGCCAAAGGGGCAGTGACCTGTGCGAGGTTTGCTCTGTCTTGGCCATGGTATGATGGAAGGTGGAGCCCATCCCTCTCCTTCTCCCGCCTTTAACCTTCCCTGAGCTGAATCAGGCGCTCATTTACTGCTGGGTGGACAGAGTAGGTTTCAAGCTGAGAAATTCTCACCCCAGACCTGTTTACCCCCTTGGCTACCCAAGTGTAATCCCAAATACTGAAAAGTGTAATCTTATGGGGGAAAAGTGTAATCGAAGGCGCGAAGCGCCGAGATAGCTAGGGGGGTCCGGGGGCATGCCCCCCCCGGAAAAAAATTTTTGGGGAAGCAAAATGGTGCAATCTGGTGCACATTCTGGTGCACATTCTAAGGTTAAATTTCATCATTATGACCATGAAAATTCAACTCAAAATATAACAAAAACAAATTAAAACTCACCAACTGCCATTGGAACCACTTTACTTGGTCAAAGGATGTCTGCCAAGTTGGAGGATACCAAATAAATAATGTATTTAAAATTATTTTAAAAAAACATACACACATCTGAAGTCTTCAGAAAGTCCCCTTGTGTACAAATCCTGGAAGCAAATGTTCTCACACAAATACACAATCAGTCACTCTGCCAGTGCCTCCACCCCCACTGCCAAGCATGAAAAAAGAGAAAAAAAAAGAGAGAGAGAGAGCCAGAATCATCATGCTTGCTCTGGATCATGAAATTCGCGATAGATTTCTGCTTTCCAGCTGCTTCGATGAACTGCTTGTGAGAAGCCGTGCCCACATGTCTCTTACAATCAAACATTCCGCCATGTTCACAGCTGAAGTCCGACTTGCATATGCTACAATGCACATATCCCGGCCCTTTTCTTGATGGGAAAAGACAGTTATACTTGTCATGGTATACCTGGCGGTATTTTTGAGTAACTCGTGCCTTTTTTGGTTTCTCAGGAACTGTTTTTTCCGTAACACGACAATCAGAATCGTCGTCTGTCTCATGCTGAGCACGCTTTGACGCCATCATTGATAATGATGTCAACCCGCGAAAGTTATCTCCCTTATAAAACGTTCAACCTCATGCCTGCCCGCAATGCTGGCTTTCGGTTACACTGATATGAAGGAATAACTGAACACTGTAACTTTCGCAGGCGGCACAGTGAGTGAACGTGCCATCGCGTTGTTGAACCGACGAGAATGATTGCTTTCGAAAAGTGTAGTTTTGACGATCCGCGTGGCGGAATTTAATGTTTGAAGGCGTAATGGCGTAATTGGAGGTTTGAAATCGTGATTTATTACGCCAAAGGCGTAAAGTAAACAGGTCTGTCACCCCCATGTGTGTTCTGAACTCATGACCATCAGCTCTGTAGATAAATACTCTGACCATATGACTACAGGCCCCTCCATTTTAACATTGTTTTTGTTATTATTGTGACACAATACGCTGCTCCCACCCTGAACTACAAGAGGAGTCTACCACCATTAGAACAGATGAAACCCAGTACTGATGAAACCTAACGTTCAAGTCAGACTAAGGTAATGACCAAATGTTATGGACCTCCATAATGGAAAAAAAACAAATTTGATTTATAAAGTGTACTTGAATATTTAACTTATACGTCTGCACACATGGCTACTTTGATACTTCAAACGAAGAATGCTAATGCTCTGGATTTGTTTCCATGTATGCAAAAAGCATGACAGGGCCCAGAATACAGCATCGTTTATCTTAAATATGGGCTAATGTAGGCAGCAATGTTTCAAATTTAACTTATACGTCTGCACACATGGCTACTTTGATACTTCAAACGAAGAATGCTAATGCTCTGGATTTGTTTCCATGTATGCAAAAAGCATGACAGGGCCCAGAATACAGCATCGTTTATCTTAAATATGGGCTAATGTAGGCAGCAATGTTTCAACCAGCATTGTTGAATACAGGTTGGCCAAACAGTTACCTAAGTAAGAGATACCGCAAAATTCAGTCAGTATTAACAAAAGACAGGTGGAAAAAGTTTTAAAATGTGTTCAGAAGAACAACATATTTTTCTTCTGTGATCTCTTTCAATGAACTTGATCCCAATCGCTAACAGCCCTGATATGGCCCTTTGCGGTCGGCTGGGCTATAAGCAACATTATCTTATCTTATCTTATCCCAATCGCTACAATGGATAATTCTTAATCCAAACCATCAATATTTCAATGATCTGGAGTTCCCTCCCATACACCCTTCCTCTTTTCCTTTCTCCCATTCTTCTTCACCCCCACCCTTTCTGCCACCATTTATTCACCCCCACCCTTTCTGCCACCATTTATTCACCCCCACCCTTTCTGCCACCATTTATTCAATAGCGAAGCAAAATATGCCTGGCAAAAACATGAGACAAACAAGAAAAAAAAATTAAGCAAAGAACAAAGTTTTGGCTTGGCTTTGCAGGAAACTGTTCACCTTCAACTGGTGAGTAGGAAGTGTGATGACTTAATTTCTCTTGGGTGATGAAAAGTACAGACCGGGTCAGAAGAAAGAGGAAAGAATATAGGAACGGGAGATGATGTTTCTGTACTGTCACATGTTCATTCTACTTGTTTGGCAGTCTGTCAACATAACTTTTCATCACAGTGATGCATCATTATATTACACTGAAATACTCATGAAAATAAAGTCAGTAATGCTTCATCAGAGTGTCAGTGTAATACTTATTTGGCATGGAGGGGATGGGCATGTGTCTTAACATAAACAAACAAACAAATCTGCCAGTTATCTATCATGTCAAATCATGACAGCTGGACAGACAATGAAAAAAGTCAAAGGTATATAAAAAAAAATCATATCAAACGGAAAAGTGTAAACATAAACATTAAAAGGACTGGCAACCAATGTACAGAGTTAAAGCCACCATTGATCACACACACACACACACACACACGCACACACCACACATTCAGTCATGACTTTAAAAAAGGATAGACAAGACTTTAACATTTTACACTGTGCCCATATGCAACTGAGCTGTACTCGAGAGAAACCATGCTGAGCAGATGAAACATTCCATAAACCGCAACAGAAAATAAAGCTCTTCTATGGCCAGAACAACATTTGATGTCAATGCTATTTATGAATTGTTTATACAGTATTTTGTATTGATTTTGATCAGGATGTTTTTTTTTCTGCTTTGTGGAAGATCTTGGCAAGCACTTGTTCCGATGTTCGCTTAGCAATTTATGATTTAACTGACCAATGTAGTGTAAAAAAAATGAACTTGTATTTGGTAAAGAAAGTGTGAGTGAAGGGCCACAATCAACAGCATAAAAATGACTTGGACAATTGCAACTTTCGTTTTTAATTTCACAGTCTTATGTTGATGACTTTCAATTATTTTTCAACATAATTCAAAAGTTTCTATAACATTCGCAGTCAATTTTGTGAAATTCTCTATTAATGATATTGCCATTGTCAAACTGAGAGCCAAGGGTGGTGCGTTCCCTTACCAAGTGTGGAAAGTGACACACAGCTCACTACACAGAAGTGACCTGAGAACTAAGGGAAGTCACTCTGGAAGTCTGAGTAATATTGAGGTAATACTGAGGGACTGATTTGGTTCCCTTCTCTCCCTATGTATTTAGAAGGGGCATCTTGATCATCTACAGTGATATTCTTGCCAACTGGAATAAGGAATTTGTTTGAACAAGTTAAAGTGAGACAATCTGTTTCTTACTTTCTGACTGAAGTCAAACAATCTGACTGTTCATAATACTGTTTTCTGTTTTTTTTTTTCAGACTTGACTGTTAATAATCTGTTTCTTATCTTTGAACTGCTATTCAAGGATTCGATATATATCTATCATCTGTTTCTTTTCATAGACTTTCATCAGTGGATTTGGTTGTTTATAGTCAGTTTCTTATTTACTGATATCAAAGGATTTTTCCATTTACATTAAGCTTCTTGCTTATAGTCAATTTCTTCTTTACTGATATCAAAGGATTTTGCCATTTATCATAAGCTTCTTGCTATCAGATGAACATGAACAGATATAGCTGTCAATGTTCTTGTATTTAACATAATGTGTTTCTAAATCTTGTTTCTAAACTGCTATTCAAAGAACTGGTCTACCTGTAATCAGAATTTCTTGTTTTTTTTACCAATTCTCAGATTCTGTCAGAAAACAAATGTAGGTTGCACGAAATAATACTGGATAAAACATTTATCAATATAATAATAACTAAAAACAAAAATATGTCAAGCACCTCCTATCCTTAAAAACAAAATTAAAAGCGTGAATATTTGTAACTGTTTTCCCACTGAGAACACACACACACAGGTACACACACAAACATGTATGCACACTCGTGCGTGCATGCGTGCACGCACACACATATGCATGAGCGCACACACACACACACTTACATGCACACACACTCACTCACATGCACGCACATGCACAAGCGCACACACACACACACACACACACACGCTATCTCTTACTTGTAGTTAGTGGCCTCAAGGTGGGCGATAATAGCAGGACGTAGCCTGGACACCCCCTGGTGACTGTGCTTACCACGGCCGGTAACAACATACAGGTAATGACGATTACGCACTGGCTTTTGCTGGAACTCTGGACACACACACAAATGTAGAAACGTATGAAATGTTTGTTACATTTCAACCATCATCATCTTTAACTTCATAATTACCATGAAACATGTGATCTGATCAACTGTTCCACTGACGTTGATCCAAATGATGGATCTATGCTCAGTTTCCTTTTCAGTTTCTTTCACCACTTACCAACTGCTTCATTCATCTGCCATTGCATGCTCACCACAGATCTGCATGCAGAGGATTCAGTCTACTTTCTGCTAGTGTTGCCATACTGGTTATTTGTGCAAAGTTGAGTATTAAGATTTTTGTCAGGTGGCTTCAATTCCAGTAGCTATTTGCACTGCCTCCAAAACAACTTTTTTTCATCCCTTTTTTTTTCTTTCTTTTTTTCTTATTAACACCTTCTACAGATTTTATCAAACAGTGATAGAGACAATACATCAAACATGACTGCTGATGGTTTAGTCATCCTGGTACAGTTGTTAAACTGACAGTGATAACTCAGTGTAGCATATGCAAATTTGATTGTAATCATATCATGCTACTTGGTAATGACTTTGCAGACCTGCCAACCCCCTAAGAGACCAATGAGTAAGAATTGAAGCTCAGTGAGGCAGAAATGTGTAATTTCTGAGAGCTAAGAGTAATCGAGCGCGACATTTACCTTTTTTCAAACAAACACGATGTGATGAAATTGTTCACACAATTTTTGTGAACTTTACTTTTCTTCAAAAACAAGCTTTTCTTTTAAGTGTCACAAGAAATCTCTACAAATTATGAAAATGTAGAATACACTGGAAACACACAAATCCCCTACACCATCATGGCATGGCACACCAAGGCTTGATAGTGCGCCAGAAACAACCTAAAAAATTGGAAATAAAATGAGGCAGGGAACAGTAAACAATAAACAGTAAACAAGTGGGGTAACGTTTGCTCCCATTTTATAAGGAAACCTAACACAAAGTAACTTTTATTCAAGACTGGCACAACCTTTTAAACTTGAATAAGGTCAGACAAATACGCATAGACGAACAATCTTATCTAATAGTGGGGGAAAAAACAAGCGCAGGCCAACAACTCAACTGTCTTGATAGTAATGACTTGGCAAAGATTTGAACTTGAGGAGGGGGGGGGGGGGGGGGGGGGGGGGGGGGAGTTTGAAGATGGAGAAACTGGGAACATGAAATTAAGAAAATACATAACCTAAAAAATGTTCTCCCCTGTTGATGATTCTGAGCATGTGGGGTTGGCTATCAGCTCAGTGGTGATTGTGTCATTTTTTAAGTATCGCACCACCCCAGGAAAGAATTTGTCCCCTACGCCACCCCCTTCATGACTTCCATCAATCCCCACACAAACGGTCCATTCTGCAGTCGAGATGCAGCAGCAGTTAAGCCTTCCATGAGAAGGGTCCTTACAATGTGTGTTGTCTTTGTTCGACGGCTCTTGAACTGTTTGGCGATCTCCGAATCTGAGAACGCTTCTGTAAAAAGCTGGGATGCATGGTCGGCTGCGCTAAGAGCGTTGTTGTGCTCGACGAAAAATCCGGCCACCAATGCTTCAGCCCCAATTACCCTTTTCCTAATTTCATCCTCTTTTGAGGTGTCTACAGTCTGAAAAAAGTGTTGATGCTGGAAGAATTCGGCGCGTTAGAGGAATCGATGTGCTTGCGTGACTCAAGGTGACGCTTCACATCCACCATCCCGCCATTGGAAATTGTGAAGTCCGACTCACAAGTGGTACACCGTCCACAATTTACACCTTTAGCCAAAGGTCGTATGCAGGGGAACTTTTCCGAGTATTCTTTTCGGAACTTTTGACCAAATTTTTTCTTTTTCGCATCTTGTCCAAAATTTTCTACTCCACGTTTCGACATTTTCGTAGCTAAAACTTCAAAAAGACGCCAACTTCGCTGAATGGTAAAGATGGTGAAACGAACTGCGCATGACCGGAAACGCTTCTTGAAGATTACTGGTTATACGCACGGCGCCGTGCGTGTCTGTACATAAGCTGATTTTTTTCGTCCATTTTTTGACCAAGTTTTTTCTTTTTCGCATCTTGTCCAAAATTTTCTACTCCACGTTTCGACATTTTCGTAGCTAAAACTTCCAAAAAGACGCCAACTTCGCTGAATGGTAAAGATGGTGAAACGAACTGCGCATGACCGGAAACGCTTCTTGAAGATTACTGGTTATACGCACGGCGCCGTGCGTGTCTGTACATAAGCTGATTTTTTTCGTCCATTTTTTTTTTTTTTTTAACTTTCAATGCGTAATTTTTTGGCTAAATGCATAAGGGCGTAAGAATTATCACTTGGGCGTAATAATTTACGCGAAATGCGTAATGGTTGGCAGGTCTGACTTTGTAACCAAGTCAGGCATACACATGCTGAGCCATTGCAGTGCAGATGAGAAATCACAATTATTAGGTCAGTCATAAACATCAGTTATGTTCGATATGACACCAAACTATACCCACTATCAGATTTTAACCACACACAAAAAAAATAGTCTGTGTGATTTGAACTAGAAGATTTTGTTGTGTGTGTGTGTGTGTGTGTGTGTGTGTGTGTGTGTGTGTGTGTGGTGTGTGTGTGTGTGAGTGTGCATGTTTAAGAACAACATCACGCTTTTTTTAGCTCAGAAAATCAGTCTCTGAGTTTGGTCAATTTAATTCAAAATGGTTTGGTAGTGTATTGTTAAGGAGGCTGTTATAATTCTTGAAGTGGAGTAGTTCCTTGCTAACTAATCCATAATCACATCATGAGCTCACACTATGCCTTTGACAAAAGACTGACGGAAGAGATGATACATAAAGGGGAGACAAAATTGACATCACCTTGACCTATGAACAGACCCAAGGCACAGGTCAGGCCCAAAAAGCCTGAGACTGCATCCAAGAACCATGTTTGAACATTTCTTGCCGAAAATGAAATATGTATGATCAGAAATTGAAGCAGTGGAAAAGAACATCATAAAAATCATTCAAAGGTTGTTATTAGTAAAAGGTTTCAACTGGAAGCTCTCTCCCTTGACACGCAGAGAGCCAGGTGTGCATAAACATTAGAAAGTCTGTGTCCATCTTTTCGGAATTCAACTTTCGAAATCTAGAAAAAAGCTACTCAGCAAAAAGCAACCCATGTTATGAATTAATAACACTGAAGAAATGAGAACAAGTGACCTGCAAGCATATATTTTCAAGGAAGAACCACTCAGTGTGAACTAGTCCAGAAGTGCAAAACCTAAGCTACATGATGGTTAATTCTTTCCAGCCGAACGCGGCACAACGGCACGATTCCCGGCTGCCGCGCACAGCGCACATTCCCTGCTGACGCACAGATTTGGCCACTTTTTAATTTATTTTTACGGTAGCTCTACAACAACTGACGGTCTTGTGTTAGGTGTCACAGGAAAGAACAAACACTCAACTCCAATCATCACCAGATCCACTTTGTAATACGATTTCAAGCCTTCATTGCGCGAGAAATCGCTACCACCCCTTCGCCTGCCCGACATTTTTTCTGGCACAGGAAATACGTGGCGCGCGCCACGTGGCTCGCCGTCAGTTCCTTTGTTTCAAAGCTCTGGGTCAGCCAAGTTCACAATAGGCCACTGAAAGTATGGTCGACAACTCGTTCCAACATCCCCAAGACTAGTTACAGAGGTTATTTCCCTTGGACCATTTCATGGAAAGTGTAGGAATTTTTTATGTTCCCGTCGTCTGATTGTGGACGACACGGCAGAATGTAATGCTGTCTGTCCGTCGTCCGGACTTGGACGACGCGCCTCAAGGGAGAGAAATCCTGTCGTCCACTTTTGTCACGACTCGGCTGGTAAAGGTTAAAAAAAATCTGAACTGACAAATGTAAAGTTCTGATCAAAAGACAGGATGGAAGCCTCATGGTGGAATCTTTTTTTTCCCCCAGTGTCTCATCTTCCCGGGCCACTTCAGTGACATTACCCCCACCCTGCTCATTCCACTTCAGTGGCATTACCCCCACCCTGCTCATTCCACTTCAGTGGCATTACCCCCACCCTGCTCATTCCACTTCAGTGGCATTACCCCCACCCTGCTCATTCCACTTCAGTGGCATTACCCCCACCCTGCTCATTCCACTTCAGTGGCATTACCCCCACCCTGCTCATTCCACTTCAGTGGCATTACCCCCACCCTGCTCATTCCACTTCAGTGGCATTACCCCCACCCTGCTCATTCCACTTCAGTGGCATTACCCCCACCCTGCTCATTCCACTTCAGTGGCATTACCCCCACCCTGCTCATTCCGTTTCCCCGTCCACAGCCACACCCTGGCTCATCCAGACAACAATCCCAGCACCAGTAATCCACAGAGAGCACTCCATGTCAAGGCATCACGAGGCAACTCGCCAGAGACAGCGCTCCACTGCTTTGTCACTTCAGTGGCGTTCAGAAGTGCCTGATTTGATCCAGCATATGACACCACCTACTAAGCCCCCTGCAGATGACCATAATTCTTTTTTTGGCGAGTCAACCTGAGTGGCCATCCCCCTCAGTAGGGTGCCACCATGTCCGTTCAACAACAGTCTTACTGAACTTGCTGATACCAGCGACCCTGACATGAATTTACCCAAGGCACAGACCCAGAGAGAGATGCTGAAGCCTGAACTGTATACCAGTCCAAAGTGCTGGCACAGTGGCAAAACGAAAAGCACAGTACCTTTTTCTTTCTCTTCAATCACTCTCTTCAGCACAGCTATGGCTTCCTCAACATGGAACCCATGGAGGTCCAGCGTCATTTCCTGCTGAATTTTCTCATGTCTGAAAAGAAACATAACCACAAAAAAAATCAATGTTTTTTTTTTTCATGTAAAGTAAGAACTTTAATATCTTTTCTAACAAAACAAAAAATCATAAGTGCAAATAAATCTATCATACAACACATGTATTGGTTCCACAAGTAGAGAATATTTCATAAAACAAATATGGAGAGTTTGTATTATACTCCCTGTTTGGCTAGTATACTTACCATGTCAGACCATAGCATTCCACGGCAGTTAGTTAGCTCTGCAGGCCGAGATTTTTTGTGGCTAATGCAGTAATAAGACCATCACGTGACGTCCACACTACTTCCACCAGGGAAAAAAACGGTGTAAACTTCCTGTTCCTCATTCAATGAGGCCTATGCGCAAGGTAACCCCGAGAACCATAGCGCTAGCGGGGAAGGTAGGGTGGGCATAGAGTCTGACATGGTAAGTATACTAGCCAAACATGGAGTATAATACAAACTCCCATTTTAGCGTCATGTACTTTACCATGTCAGACATAGCAGAATTCAAAGGAATCAGAGGAGGGCTTAGTGCCCTAATGGTTCTTGGGGTTAGCAGAGGAATAGATATGGCTGCGTTAGCCGCAAAGAAGTCCCTAGAACCATCAGCCCTGGTCATTGCGGACACCCCTAAAATAAAGGCTTATGAAGGGATTTTCCGGATGCCAGTAGGCTGCCTCGAGGATGTGGTGCAAAACGACAGAGCACTAAATCGCTGTGGAAGTGGCCAGCGCCTGCCCTCATGGGCCCGGGGAGATAAGAAGGGGAGATCCTTATACGCCTGGGCGTAGGCCGATCTGCCCATCTTGGAAGCATCTAGAGAGGACTGGGAGGAGCGCCTGGGACGCAGGTTCCCAGTAGCCCCGAATGGAGCCAGCTGAGAGCCTAACGAAGAAGATAGGAGAGATAGGAACTACCTATCTGAAAATTGGAAGGCCAGATGGAGGAAAAGAGATGAGCCCAGAAGGCCATCTCTCCCCTTGGAAAAGGGCTCACCCTGTGGGGGATTGGGAATGGAGGGAAGGCGTATGCTATGAGGCCAGACCAGGGAGGGTGAGCGACTCTGGGCCTGAGCACTGTTCTCCACTGGGCTGAGGGTTAGCCTGCTGAGGGTCCCTTCACTCAGTGAGGAGGAGGAACCCCGCTATGTGTGTCGCGCAGAGGGTGAATCCCCGCATGGCAACAGTGGAGAGGGGCCTCTATTCGGGGGAGAGGAGGCTGAGGGAGCGAGCCCCTTCCCCACCCCCTTTTTTGTTGTTGTTGTTGACACAACAAGGCACCGAAGTGTTGTCCGTGGGCAGGAGATCAAGTCGGTGCGGACTTGGAGTTGGAAGCAGGGGAAAGGAGGGAGAGGCTGAGGGAGTGAGCCCCCTTCCCCACCCCTTTCTGTTGACATAAACAAGGCACCGAAGTGTTGACCGCGGGCAGTGAAACAAGTCGGTGCGAGGTCTGGGGTTGGAAGCGGGGGAGGGCAGCCTGCCAGTCGCTCACTGTGCGTCCCGCACTCCCGAAGTATGAGGGTTCTCAAAAGGGGACAGCCCGAGATGGAGGGGGAGTGTAGAGGTTGAACTAGTGCCACTCTCCCTACCGTCCGCTTGTAAAGACAGGAACACGACACGAGCGTGTATTTAAGATACTGAGCCATGCGCTTTTTTTTTTTTTTTTTTGTGGCCATAGTCAGCATGAGTGTGTGGTTTGTGAGCCCATAGATGCCAAATGAGGCGATCTTTCGCACACAGAACATAATGTTTTGGGATCCTAACAACCAGTACTGCTTACCTTGACCCCAAGATCCTGAAACGCACACTTTCCTGACATGTCGATTGCCTTGAGCACCGACGGGAAAATGGCGGATGTAAGTATCGCGTCTTCACGCGAAACGAGACTATACAAAACTAGGACGAGACCTTGGGAAAATCAATACTTCAAGGCGAGTGTCGTCTGCTACGCTAGGGCCGTTTGTCGGAACCCATTACGAACATATTTCAGTGTAAGTAGGACCGCTTCCCAGATTTTCTGGAACCCCGATCTTGCCAGGCGAGAAGTAGGTAGCGTCTGTGAGATGGGGGTATAAGGATGGAGTTTCCCCCAGTCACCTTAGGGACTGTGTCTGCTGGCCGAACCAAATATTCTGGTAGGATTGTTTAGGTTTCGGCCTAGAGGGGATTTAGGGCACTTGGCGGGCCATGCCTTAAGCGCCAGGGGACGAGAGGACCGTGCCAGCACGGCAACTCTAGCTACCAACAGGCAGTTAAAGTGGCTCCTGGCTGCGCTGTCCGCCGCAGCTGAAAAGTGATGTGAGATCCTGTTGACCAGGGTCGTATAAATGGGTCGCTGAACAAGAGAGTCCGTCTCTGGTGTGTCTCGGAGCCTGAGTCCCATGACACTGGGACGGCACCGTCCTCCTCCGGCTTGCGCACCCTGGTGCAAGTTGCCGGACCTTCCCAGATGGAGGTGAGGGACTGTGGGCGATGATCCTGGGTTCAGATCGCTGGGCAGGGGGCGGCTCGGTGATGTCCGTGAAAGATAGGACATTGTCAGAGGGTGGGGCCTCCCTCACAACCAGGTCAGGGCACACCGTTCCAGGGTGCGCACATCGTACAATGAGGAGAAGGCTAGTTCTTCCTCATCTTCAGCCTCAGGGTGGTCTTGTTCCTGGCAGGGTTGGGTGGAATCTTCGTCAGGAGGCAACTTCAGGGGTGCGTGTGGGTCCCGCCCTAGCCCTAGTGGGTAGTGGGGGAATGCGAGGGCGGGTCCCTCGTGGCTCTATGATCGGCGGCCAGGCTAGGTTGGGGGAGCCCGTCCTGCCGATCGGACGGCGCCCGAGGTGGGAGACCGAGGTTCGACCCAGGTGGATGAGGCTGGGTGCCACATTCGACTGTGGAGCTGGTCGTGTTGCGTGTTGGAATTAAGCCACTGGTCTCTCTCGGGGGCATAGAGCCACCGGTCCCCGGGGAGGTAGGCAGGCTGTGGCGGCCCTGGGGTGTGGGCAGGATGTCCCCGAGGACCCGGGTAACCTGCAACACCGGGGGGGGGGGGGGGGGGTAATCGAGGGGCTGTGGCCCGTCGTACCCGCCCAGGGACGTGCACTGCCACATACACGTCCTTGGTTTTGGGCCTGGGAGGGCCTTAGTGGTGGTGGGGAGGACGCGGTAGTCGAGCCCCCTACCCCATATGTGTGGATTGGGCTGGCTGCGGCACCGTGTTCCTTCCCCCAGAGGAATAAGTCAGGTTACCCTTGTCCCGCTGGTAGATCCTCCCCCCGGAGGAACGGGACCGCGGACGTTGCCCAAGTGGGAAGCCAATTAAGTCGACTCCCCAACGTCCTGTACCCCTAGGGGAATATGTGGCGGTCGATCAGGGTTGGTCGACGGCCCTTGTGCATGGACACGACCGGGCTCTTGGCGCGGCATGACCACACGCCCAGAATTATGGACAACGCCAAGGTCGTGCGTCGGGGTGACCATAATACTGCTTCCGGGGTCATGGCGCTCCTCGAGCACAGGTGTTGGCTGCACCTGTGCCGGTGGGGCAGAGCGCTGTGAGTCCACGTATCAAGTTCGGGCGGAAAAGTGAAACGTGGCTCATCAAGGCGAAGTGGCGGGTGGTGATTCCATCCCAGACCCGTCACCCCTGCTGGTCGCGGCTCGGCAAGGTTCCCCAGGGGCCGAGGGTCGCGTGACACAGCATGATCAGGATGAGAACAGATTTTAAAAAGCAGAGGAGATTTTCTGTTGGGGGTCTGGGGGCCCCCTGAAGCTGAAGCATTTTTAATATATAAACAAGAAAAATCCACATTTAAAACCATCAAATGTTTCTAGCCCTTATCTAAATTGAACTAAATTTATCTACATTCTGTTATTAAAATCACATTTCACACAAGGCATTACTATTAAAACTAAACTATATTTCAGTTTTTCACAAAAGGCACATAAATACAAAAACAATTTGGCCTTACCCGCTAGTAGTAGTAGAAGTAGGCCTTTTTCTTTTCTGCTTCAGTGTGTCCTTAGTAGAATATCACACTCTATGCTGGCATTTTGTCTTTCGATACTTCTTTATTTACAGTTCTCAAGAGGTTGATCTGTAGTGTAGGCCTCATACGATCTGTGAAACACCTACACCACTGAATGAAGTCTTTCAATTGAGTCTTAGTCCAAAATTACACCTCTCATTGAACTCTTTTTTTTTTATACTAACTAATGCTATTCTTAGTCAAAATCAACACTAATTTAACACAGCAATCGTAATGAAGCCACGACTTCCGAAGCTGATTTTCTTGTTGCAAGCAACACATAACGCCTGCTCTTCACTGCTTTTGCATATGCTATCTCCAACTCTACTCCCACACACCTCTTCCTCGAGCCAGTTTTCTTTCCAACGGTTGGGATATTTTTTCCTTTTTTTTGCGATTTCGTTCGACGCCATGACTCACAAATGACACTCGGTCGATCGGCGCTGTAAGCGGATGTGCAGTGGTTGGCCGAGTCAACCGAGTAAAAACCAGCCCATTTCGGAATCTCGCCGGAGGCGTCTCGCCGAGATTGGGAGCAAAAAAATCGCGATAGGCCTAGCTTTTTTTTTTTTTTTCGGCGGAGATTTTTTCGAATGGCGGAGATTTTTTTAAAAGACGGCGGAACGGCGGAGAACGGCGGAGCTGTTCTCATCCCTGATGATAGACAGAAGTCTCACTGCGCGTCTGGAGGCTAGAGGGCAAGCCGGCCAATGGAGAAGGGGGGGAGGGAGAATTTCAGTGAGAAGATTTGACTTGGATCAGCCCTCTTGAGGGCAGCCTTGCCCTTAGACTTTCTGGGCAGGTCAAAGAGAGACATTTAGAAATGGCGGCCGCTTGCCTAGTAGCCTTCAGACGCAGCGATCGTGTGTCCGTCGGACGGGTAGAGGAGGAAGGTCACGCGTCCCCTCCGCGGAAAAGTCATCTCTATCTACCCTGACCGTACGTTCTTCCATGAGAACGGATTGCTCTGGATCGGAATCGACCCGCGGGTTCTCCGGGAATGTGAGCGAATTCTGAGTGGTGAAGTGGCTCGACCCGACGGTGTCCTTCACCATGTTGGGCAATGGTGGCAGAGCTAACCTGGAGCACACGATCACAAAGAGGAGACAAAATGGTCGATCGAGAAGAAGTAAATTAATCTCGATCGGCCGTGTGGTGTTGTGTAAAGGAGTCGAGAAATCGACAGAAAACGGGAAAACTACCGAACACGCCACCAACAGCGGAAATGCTGAGTAATGTTAGATATCAATCATGATCAGCGTGTAGTATTACGAACTTGTACTAGGACAAAATTTCTAGCACTAAAGTGGATATTGTGTACTAGTACGAAGATATTGAGCACTAAATCATCTAAGGCAGACCCAGTACGAAGTACAGGCCGGCCAGAAGACAAAATGGTGGGAAACACGACCGGCGAGGGAGAAAATGGTGGCCGACGACCGGCGAGTGTACGATCGTGGAAAATAAACAAAGGGCGTGTGCAGAGAAATACCGAGCAGGTATGTCGAGGAGATAGTTGCGTTAAGCTGGGCACAGAGCACGGAGACAGTGCCAGAAATGGCACTGACCACAACTCGCGGGAAGAAAAACAAAGTCGCGAGGGAAAGAAAAAGGAGAGCTGTGCGAAAATGCACAAAATCGCGAGAGTACCGACGATTGTGAAAGGAGAGAAATCATTCAATCCAATCCCACCAGGAGACTCTCGATCTACATTGTAATAATGATGCATGGGGTAGTAATAAATGTGCACACGTTGGTAGATCAAGAGATCGTCGAGACACCCGATCTACCAGTAGTAATGATAAATGGGGAACAGATAAATGTTACTAATGAGGTACTAATAAGTGTGCACACGTTGGTAGATCAAGAGATCGTAAGACACTCTCTCTACCTGTAATAATGATAAATAAGGTACAGGAAAATATGCCCGGGAAGCCGCGTACGCCACACAAGGTGCATGCGGTCAGGCAATATGGCGGACACGCCAACCGTCGTGGCACAATCCAACATGGCGGATCGATTGACCGGGAAAGGGGATCGATCGTCAAGAGTGGCGCGAGAATAAAATACCCCTGGAGTACCTGTAATAATGCTAAGGAGGTACTAATCAATGTGCACCAGTTGGTAGATGAAGAGATCGTAAAGACCATCAATCTACCTGTGATAAATTAGGTACTAAAACACATGTGCACCAGTAGGCAGATCAAGAGATCGTAAGTCACTCGATCTACCTGTAGTAAGGATACATAGAGTGCCATATAGGGTACAAATAGATGTGGCCTGGGGAAATCCCCGTACCGGCAAGCATGTGCGATCGAAAATGGGCACCATGCGGTGAGGCAATATGGAGGAGAAGCCGATCGAAGTGGAAAATCCAAGATGGCGGGTCGATTGACCGGTGAGGGTTAGGTCATCGAAAGAGAAGCAATGGGTGCGAGAGTAAAATCGACTGACGCACTGAAGGTATACGAGGGGCCGAAAGGAGACTCCATAGAGGGAATGTTAGGATAACAAATGTTTATTATTGGCTTAAATGATTGACGGGAATAGAAAGGCGAACTCTTCTTCTTCTTCCTTTCTTTCTTAAAACACGTCCGCCATCCTAATTTGATGGTACCAATGTGGGTACAAACCCGATCGAACGTACTAGACGAGCGATCGAAGAAGACGATCAGGAGTAGTGATGCAAGGAAAAGGAGATAATAATAGAGGAGGAAAACCCCCATAGCAGTGAAGCGGTACAGAGACCGAGGACGACCACGCAGGGGTCGGCCGAAATGGCGAGAATAAAGATGGCGGCTCGAGCGACCGACGAAGATCGATCGTCGATGTGAATGACCGAGATGGCTATTGGGAATAAAAAACGCGCCGTGATCGATGGAAATCGGTGGAAATGGGGAAGAAAATAACGAGAGAGTGGGTGACGAGGGTGACGCGTTCCCAAACCCGTCGAGTAAGGGACGAATGGAGAACAATGGGGTGAAGAGAAGTCGTGAGCTGTCACGCCTAGAGCGTGAATAAAATGAAATAAAATGCCATCCATAAGCCTCCCGCGGCAATGGTACCCATGGTCGAACGTAAGCCACAACAGAGCAAGTAAAGAAGGCAAGCACACAAGCAATCTCTACACACACAAAAACAGAAGTATAGGCGAGACAGAGCAAAAACCTGTCCTTGTTAGGCAGGAGGCCGTGGTTGAATGAAGGAACAGGAAGTTTACACGGTTTCTTCCCTGGCGGAAGTAGTGTGGACGTCACGTGATGGTCTTATTACTGCATTATTACTGCAAAAAATCTCAGCCTGCAGAGCTAACTAACTGCCGTGGAATGCTATGGTCTGACATGGTAAAGTATATGACGCCCAAAAAACATATCCAAAAGTCAGAACACATCCATACACAAGGCAAACACACACACACACACACTCAAATACACACACAGGCCTGCTGTGCACACATACAATCAGATATGTTAATATATGTACAAATACATGCCATTCTCTGTTTCGTGCATTAACAGGGCAAAAACTAATCAACAAATTAAAACTGTCATACACATGATAAGTACTCATAAAGCTACCATGCTCACATACAAACACACACAAACATGTTTATGTATTGAAGACACCAAGCGTCTCTGTGGAGAGAGAATGTTAACACACTTAACTTTGTTCCATTGTCCCTTCACAATACAGTTTTCGCACGATTCACTTGCAATCAACAGTTATTCTGAAGATGATTTCAAAACCATTATTAACAACCATTCACTTCTTTTCACTCCAGCACAATGTTTTCTTCCAAGTCCCATTGGAATGGTTCTGTAATCTGTTTATCGATTGAAGGTTTAAGAAGAAACTGTTGATTTTTTTTTCTTTTCTTTTTTTTGTGAAGGGAAAGGGATGGGTGGATGGAAACATGCTTATTGTATAGAAACTGTTTTACATCACTGACAATATCAAACAGATTTAAGATCCGTTTAAGAATACTTTTTTTGTGAAAAGACCACAGGAAAGCCTGCCGTGGCGAAGTGGTTAGCGTCGCGGACTCCCGGCTGGGAGGTCGTGGGTTCGAATCCCATCAGAGTCATGTGGGTTTTTCTGCCCCGACCGGCTCCTACCCAGAGTTGAGTTTGCTGCGGACTCAGTTGGGAAGACTGGGACCACACAGTCGAGTTTCATCCACTTAATGGATGCGTTTCTGAGTGTTGCTCAAATTTCCTGACCAACACTGCAGGTGCCTGTATCTCTCGGGCCTGGTTGACGCCGGGATATATTATGAAAGGAAGCGTAGAGTACAGCCCTGTCATGCAGTCTCAGACCGGAATGGAATTCCATAGCATCATCTTAATCATCCTCATTCTCATCGATCAGCATAAAAAAAAAATGTCTCAAATTCTGTGGCCCTTCATGCCCTGCTCTCATGGTGACCTCAATTTCGATGTCCTCTCCACGTCTGTGGCCTTGGTTTGGTTCCGTCGGGGTCACCGGTATCGGCGAGTCCATGGGGGCTGTCGTTGGACGGACGTGGTGGCGCCCTCGGGGAGAGCTCACTCACGCCGGCTCCACGACTAAGCAATTATTGTCGTCAGTAGGGGGCGTAGTAGGTGGTGTCCTGCGTATGTTAGATCAGAACAGGCGCCACTGAACACCACTGAAGTGACTCGGCAGCAGTGCAGTGTCTCCTCCAGTGGGTTGCCTCTTGACGATTTGACACTGACTGCTTCCTGTGGATTGCCGGTGCCGGGGCTGCGGCGGGGCCGACCGGGCTGTAGCTGTGGACGGGGTGTCGGAATGAGTGACGTGGGTGCACTGCCTCTGAGGTGGCGCAGAGGTTGGGACAGCAAAAAAAAAAAAAAAAAGACCACAGGAAAGCACAGCAAAGCTTACAGGCATGCACACACAAAATCAGCACAAACTTTGTTCCCATGAATCTCTGATAATCAGATGTTACCTTGTTTCCAGCATCCTTTCTGAAGCTCTTACATTGGCTTCCTTCATTTTCTCAAAGTGAGCACGACCCTGAGAACAACAATAACATAACAGTATAATTATCGTCATCTTCATTATTGCTGTAATAATAATAACAATAATAGGGGACAAAAATCACTGATCACCGTTATCTTCCGGGCCAAACATTCCTTCCCCATAAACTATATATGCATGTATGACTCTGTGTGTGTCTGTGAGTGTGCATGCATGCATTGTGTATGTGTGCAAGTGTGTGTGTTAGCGCAAGTGTTTATGTGCGAGAGTACATACAAGCATACGCCACCTCTCCCTTCACCACCCACCCACTCAAACACACACTCAACAATTTAGTTGATTGGATAATTATTTCCTAGAAACTGGAGGGTCAAATTCTGCTTGAAAAAGTCATTTCCAAATTTTGCTGGGAGTCACACAAAATATTTATGGGGTCATACTTTATAACACTAGATAATGTACAGAAAACACACACACACACACACACACAGTGCGCTCTGACTGGCTCACACTTACAAACACACAGAGGAAGAAGATTTTCTTTCTTTCTGCGTACGCAGGCTGATACTCCTGCGGACACTCCCTGTATAGCCAGGCAGTGGAGTTTTGTGTGTATGACCCTTTTTTATCCCGCCATTAAGGCAGCCATACTCCATCTTCGGGGAAGTGAGGAAGAAGATGACACTGGTTATTATAAAGTTGAAATATAAGGAAGAAAGGAAATGGAAGCAGGGAAGCAGGGGCATTAAGTAAATCATAAAAAATTCTCATACAATCACACACACGAATACAAAACATCACTCACACTTATGTGCAAACATGTAAACTCTCAAACAACTTTCAAAGCCTTGAAAATGTCAACCCCTCCCCCACCCCCCACTTTTTTTCTTTAACTTCTAAACATCTTACATGTCTGGTGCTTTCAAACAACACCAACCTAACAATCATCACCAGTGATAATTTACTGTCTGACGAATTGGAAATCAGTCCAGTACATCACTAAAACGTACCAAAATTTACTGTGAGGCAATGATTTTCTCCTGTACACATTGCAACTCCGAGCAGTGCGTCACGTAAAAGCACTTTTGTTCAATCTGCCTCGATCGCAGTTAATAAAAAAGTAACTTGTCTTAACGTTCCAGAATATTCTGAATCGATGAAAAACTTCAGCTTGAGAATTCTTCTCCACTGTAAACCAACAAGAGTCATCAAATTAGACAACCAAGTCTATGACTGGACCACAAGATCAAGAGATTTGGCCAAGTGCGAACAGCATGGAAAACTGTACAGACCTGCCAACCCCCTAAGAGACCAATGAGTAAGAATTGAAGCTAAGTGAGGCAGAAATGTGTAATTTCTGAGAGCTAAGAGTAATCAAGCGCGACATTTACCTTTTTCAAACAAACATGATGCGATGAAATTGTTCGCACAATTTTTGTGAACTTTACTTTTCTACAAAAACAAGCTTTTTTTTTAAGTGTCACAAGAAATCTTTACAAACTATAAAAATGTAGAATACACTGGAAACACACAAATCCTTTAAACCATCATGGCATGGCACACCAAGGCTTGATAGTGCGCCAGAAACAACTAAAAAATTGGAAATGAAATGAGGCAGGGAACAGTAAATAATAAACAGTAAACAAGTGGGGTAATGTTTGCTCCCATAAGGAAACCTAACACAAAAGTAACTTTTATTCAAGACTGGCACAGCCTTTTAAACTTGAATAAAGTCAGACAAATACATAGATGAACAATCTAATAGTGGGCGAAAAAAAAGCGCAGGCCAACAACTCAACTGTCTTGAAAGTAATGACTTGGCAAAGATTTGGACTTAAGGAGGTGTGGTGGGGGGGGGGGGGGGGGGGGGGACTTCGAAGATGGAGAAACTGGGAACATGAAATTAAGAAAATATATAACCTAAAAAATGTTCTCTCCCTGTTGCTGATTCTGTGCATGTGGGGTTGGCTATCAGCTCAGTGGTGATTGTGTCATTTTTTAAGAATCGCACCACCCCAGGAAAGAATTTGTCCCCCCACCCCCCCCCCCCCCCCCCCCCCCCCCCCCTTCCTGACTTCCATCAGTCCCCAACACAAACGGTCCATTCTGCAGTCGAGATGCAGCAGCAGTTTAGGCTTCCATGACAAGGGTCCTTACAATGTGTGTTGTCTTTATTCGACCGAATCTGAGAACGCTTCTTTAAAAAGCTGGGATGCATGGTCGGCTGCGCTAAGAGCGATGTTGTGCTCGACGAAAAATCCGGCCACCAATGCTTCAGCCCGAATTACCATTTTCCTAATTTCATCCTCTTTTGAGGTGTCTACAGTCTGAAAACACTGTGTGATGCTGGAAGAATTCGGCGTGTTAGAGGAATCGATGTGCTTGCATGACTCAAGGTGACGCTTCACATCCACCATCCGCCATTGGAAATTGTGAAGTCCCGACTCGCAAGTGGTACACCGTGCACAGTTTACACCTTTAGCCGAAGGTCGTATGCAGGGGAACTTTTCTGAGTATTCTTTTCGGAACTTTTGACCAAGTTTTTTCTTTTTCGCATCTTGTCCAAAACTTTCTACTCCATGTTTCGACATTTTCGTAGCTAAAACTTCAAAAAGACGCCAACTTCGCTGAATGGTAAAGATGGTGTGAAACGAACTGCGGCATGACCGGAAACGCTTCTTGAAGATTACTGGTTATACGCACGGCGCCGTGCGTATCTGTACATAAGCTGATTTTTTCGTCCGTTTTTTTTTTTTTTTTTTTTTTTAACTTTCAATGCGTAATTTTTTGGCTAAATGCGTAAGGGCGTAAGAATTATCACTTGGGCGTAATATAAATTACGCGAAATGCGTAATGGTTGGCAGGTCTGACTGTATGTACTTTGGCTTTTCAGAGATAAAATGGACAGTTCTCTGTGGCTTGCGGGCGATAATCCAGCGAATAGAATGAAAGCCAAGTGATCTTTGCAACATGACTCGTTCGGATAATGAAAATGGCTCCATTATGGACGTAGGAATGTGTTGCGCACAGTTCAAGAGTGGCCAACCTACATAGTATCATGAAATATTCCACGAATATTCATCACTCGCCTCTTGTTTGTCACGGGCTCCAATGATCATTGCAAGGCAACAGGAATATGGTCAAATAATAAAATTTGTCAGTACCGTCGGAATTGGCTCATGTTGTGTAAATTCTGTGATGATAATTGCAGAGCATATCCCAAACATTAAGTTTCACTTTTTTAAATCTTAAAATTTTAAAACTTTAAAACTTGTTAAAATCTGGGTAGTGCAGGTATTCACACTTATTCACTTTAGTTAACACTTTACTAACATCCAAACACGAATCTAAATGAATAATGTTACCATAGTCTGGGGTGTTTTATTAACTTTGTTGATAGCACCTCTTCTCCATTTCTGTCTAATTCATTCTCTGTGTATTTATGTGAGAAACAGTCAGAACATGCTCTGTGTGTGTGTGTGTGCGTGTGTGTGTGTGTGTGTGTGTGTGTGTGTGTGTATGGTTTTCAGTACATTTACAAGCAGTTATTTAGGTGTGACCCCCTAAATTTTTTGTGACCCCAGAAAATTTGGAAACAAATTTTTCGCTCTGAGTCTGACCCCCTAATTTTCAGGAAATAATTATCACTGATCACCCCTTTTTTATTTCAAACTCCCAAAGATCATACACACACAGGGTTTCCAAATACACACCAACCAAACACCTATAACATTTTTTTTTCATTTCAAAATGGAGTGACTGATGGCGGCGAACGAAGTAAAATTTAGAAATAGAGTTTGTTTCTTACCGCCAATGACATTGACAAACAAAGCACATGACAAGACACGATGCATTTCAACCACTTGGGTCTTCTTCAGGCGAAAAAATAAATCACATTTAACATTTGGGACAGTACAAACAAAGAACGAAAAACGAAAAAAAGAACGAAAAATGACTCATCCGTTGTTGTCCATGTGGTGAGGAGAATAGCCGGTAGGCGGAAATGACATGGGGGATTATGGGAGAAGAAAAGGAGGGGGGGGGGTGGGGTTGCGTAGGGGGAGGTGTGTGTGTGTGATATGATAGGGTTGTGTCTAGTTTATTGGGATGGTGTGATATCTTTGTGATGGTTGTGGTAATGGTGGATTGATAATAATGGTAAGGGGAAAAAGGGGGGGGGGGGGGGAACTGAGGGGAAAAAAAAAATTTAAAAAAATGGGGAGTTTGTATTATACTCCCTGTTTGGCTAGTATACTTACCATGTTAGACAATAGCATTCACGGCAGTTAGTCAGCTCTGCCAGGCCGAAGTTTTTGTGTGGCTAATGCAGTAATAAGACAGTCACACCCAACACAACATCGACCATGTCAAAGTTATGGCACTCTGGCAGTCACAGAGTGACAGCTTTGAACGCACAACTCAAGAATCCATCTCATTGCCAAACTGGGCACACTACACCCCCAAGGCATCAATATCCAACAATAACCAAACACACATACCCACCACTTCCACATCAGTTGGCAATATCCCCTACCAACACACACACATACATACACCACCACCACATCCCCTTCACTCACTTCATACAGTAGTTACAGCCACCCTCCATCTATTTAATCTTAATTTTGTTTTATCCTTCCCCTTAAATCCCCCCCCCCCCCCCACTTTACTTTTTTTTAATTTTTTTTTTTATCCACCCTCCTTCATCTTTCACTTTCCACCACACCCCATGTTCTATACCAATCAACTACCTACCCTCTGATCTACCCGTACTCCTCCTCCCCCCTCCACCACCCACTTCCCCCCCCCCCCCTGCTCTTTCCTTTCCCTTCACCCCCGCATCACCTGCATCCCAACCCAAGTACATGATTACACGGTCCACCACTGCAACAACAACCACTATTATTCCACAAAATCACACACACACACCCACACCACACTAACTTGCAACACACACACACACACACATTTTTCCCCTTCCCACTGACCACTTCTTTCCTTCGTCCCCATGTACCCTGTATCTCATGATCACCCCTCGACATACAGGTATGCTTGGATGTATGCACATGTGGTTGTTGGTGTGTGTGTGTGTGTGTGTGTGTGTGTGTGTGTGTGTGTGTGTGTTCCCAATATATGACCACCATCATCATTACATTATTACCACCACTCATAAGATACCCTATGTATCTTTTTTTCTTTCTGTGTACGCAGGCTGATACTCCTGCGGACACTCCCTGTATAGCCAGGCAGTGGAGTTTTGTGTGTATGACCCTTTTTTATCCCGCCATTAAGGCAGCCATACTCCATCTTCAGGGAAGGTGCATGCTATGTGTCACGTGTCATCCATACCAACGGCCAAACTGGCCTTCTCTTCCGAAAGTTGGTGATGGGATTTTACGTGTGTGCAAGGTGTTATGCGTGCGTTCACACACGGAACCTCGGTTTATAGTCTCATTCGAAGGACTATATGGGGAATGGAGTCAGAACCAATGTTAACTCCGAGGGAAAAATCCCCTATACCGAAATTCGAACCCGCAACCCAGGATCACGAGTCCGGCGCTCTACCAACTGAGCTATCCGGCCCCCAACCCTATGTATAACCCCCCCTTTTTTTTTCTTTTTTTTTCTCCCTCAGTTCCCCCCCTCCCCTTTTTTTTCCCCTTACCATTATTATCAATCCACCATTACCACAACCATCACAAAGATATCACACCATCCCAATAAACTAGACACACAACCCTATCATATCACACACACACACCTCCCCCTACGCAACCCCCCCCCCCCTCCTTTTCTTCTCCCATAATCCCCCATGTCATTTCCGCCTACCGGCTATTCTCCCACCACATGGACAACAATGGATGAGTCATTTTTCGTTCTTTTTTTCGTTTTTTTCGTTCTTTGTTTGTACTGTCCCAAATGTTAAATGTGATTTATTTTTTCGCCTGAAGAAGACCCAAGTGGTTGAAATGCATCGTGTCTTGTCATGTGCTTTGTTTGTCAATGTCATTGGCGGTAAGAAACAAACTCTATTTCTAAATTTTTTTTTTCAGTTTTAAAGGAATTTACACATCCATTGTATCCAGTCACTCACCAACCTGACACCTATCATTTTTCCTTTTTTTCAATTCGGAAGGAATTTATATTTCCGGATAAACCTTAAAAGTTTATGTAATAAATCCGCCAAACATGAACAAACAAATCACAAGACAAAACATGAGGTGTTTCGACCTCTTAGGTTTTCTTCAGGCAGGATAAACAACATTCGGGGACAACGAAAATGAAGAAAGAGCAATCACTTATCTAGTCAAATTCGGCATAAGGATGGTGTTGAATCGGATTCATTATTTAAATAAACTTTTTACGATTTCCCTTGCAGTCACCTCACTTTGCAACTAACTTATATACTCAAAGCTTCCAAGCCCACACCAAGTGGACACCTCACCTCCCTTTGGGGTAGAAGTCGGCCACATCTCTCATGCCTGCGGTGGGCATCATGGGCTTTCTGGAAGCACTCCTTGCGCATGTAGTGGTGCAGCAGTGCCTCCTGGCGGAGCTCCTGATAGTTCTGGTCAGGCTGGCTGAAAGCGTCCACTCTCTGGAATTGGTCACTGCCTTCGGCTGACGCATCTTCTACAAGTGGAGAAAAAAAAAGACATAACAGAGTGATGAAACCTGACGTACAACGCATGGAACTTGTAAGGTGTAGCGCTATCATACCAAGGCTGGAAAGCTCTGTAGGTTTCTCTTCTGAAATAGTCCTACGTGATTGCAAATGAAACCATGTGAGCAGCAATGAACATTCAGTGTCCTTGGCGGTAACTAACCCCTCTCTTTTCAAATTCAGTTTTAAGATTAAACAAAAAAAAGACTGTTCTTACTGCTGTCTGTTGTAGGCCTTGCAGTCTTAGCTAAAGAAAGATTTTGAAATTAACTGAAATTTCACTGTCTATTGAATATCTGCTGTTTCTACTATTCAACAAACACATCTATAAGAATGTTACAGGGTTCATACAGACACCCAAGAACAAAATTCAAGGAGTTTTCAAGGAGTGTTTTTTCTATTTCAAGGCTACAATACTTGTGTAAAAATTGAAAAAGGAATGGCAGTTTGATTTTTCTGTGTTAAGGTTGATGAAAAAAATTATGTAAAAACAATTTTTTTTTATACAAAGAAAACAACAAAAAAATTGTTTTTAACAAACCCAGACTCTTTGCATTAAACGCCAAAACACTAAAATCAGCAAAAATATGTCCATTTGTAAGAGAACATACAGACTATGCATAGTGTGTAAAGAGACTGGTTGGAGGAAAAGAAGAAAAAAAACTAGTTAAAAAAAAATTGCAAACATTGTTGCGTGCGTTAATACCAAGGGAGATAATTTGTAACTTCAAAATTGATGAAGTTACAAATTACCTCCCTTGGTAATAGCAGAAGCAATCCAGGATCGCGACAATGTCAAAATTTGTTTTTCAATAATTTTTCATTAGCCAAAACTCAGAAAAATCAAAATGCCATTTCTTTCTGCCACATTAAAAATTTTTTGGAGCTGATGGCTTGATTTTCAAAGGTTTTCAAGGAGGTTTGGTCAACAGAACCACATTTTATTGATCTTCAAAGGTTTTCAAGGTCTTGAAATTCACTTTCAGAATTCAAGGAGTTTCAAGGAGTTTCAAGGAGCATACGAACCCTGATGTTAACCATTTTGGCACAATTATTTTGCAGATAGGTAAAAACGTAGCTCATTACCAATGTGACAGGCAAACAGAGCGACTTTTTTTTCCAACCTATTGATACAAAAATATAAAAAAATTAATAGAGGGTGCTCATGCAACACCTGTTTTTCTTCATTCACCTCTTTAGACATTTGCTTTCATCCCACATGTGCTCTGTAACTTGAGAAACTGACCATGGGAGCAAACAATGTTTATCAATAATGAGAAAAAACAGTTCGAATCAGGATATCCATGAAAATATAATTCATTTTGTTTATGCTTTATGGGGAAAGAAAAGAAGCAGGGATCATAACATAGATAAGGCACCACTCACTCAATGACATTTTCCTTGAGATCAAAAATAAATAAATGAAAATAAAAGAGGCCACCAACAGTTTCAGAACTATTTCTGTATGACTTCTCCAAGTGACGCCCTATTGAAAATTATATCAACAGTTGTTAATTTCAATCAATCGGCTGGATTTTCTTTAAATAAAACCACTGGACTGTGTCGATTTTATGGATGTTTAAAAGAAAATACCAATTTACAAATCTAGTATCAGACAAGCCTTTTGAAGAACTATATAAATCCCCTGTTAACATTATTTTCGGCAAATATTTCATACAACATACCAATACCAGTTTCACGATTCAAAGATCAAATCAACACTGGTGACCTTGCATACAATCTGTAACTTCAAAAAGCGCAAACTGACATAAATGTACAAAATGGAGCCTCAAAAACAAAACCGTTAATTCTGCCAACACACACACACACACACACACACACACACACACACACACACACAAAGTGAAGGACGTCAAGTTCTGATAAAGGACGCATATAAAAACAATGCTGCATTGATCCAGATGAAAAGTTCTGATAAAGGACGCATATAAAACAATGCTGCATTGATCCAGATGAAAAGTTTGATAAAGGACGCATATAAAACAATGCTGCATTGATCCAGATGAAAAGTTCTGATAAAGGACGCATATAAAACAATGCTGCATTGATCCAGATGAAAAGTTCTGATAAAGGACGCATATAAAACAATGCTGCATTGATCCAGATGAAAAGTTCTGATAAAGGACGCATATAAAACAATGCTGCATTGATCCAGATGAAAAGTTCTGATAAAGGACGCATATAAAACAATGCTGCATTGATCCAGATGAAAAGTTCTGATAAAGGACGCATATAAAACAATGCTGCATTGATCCAGATGAAAAGTTCTGATAAAGGACGCATATAAAACAATGCTGCATTGATCCAGATGAAAAGTTCTGATAAAGGACGCATATAAAACAATGCTGCATTGATCCAGATGAAAAGTTCTGATAAAGGACGCATATAAAACAATGCTGCATTGATCCAGATGAAAAGTTCTGATAAAGGACGCATATAAAACAATGCTGCATTGATCCAGATGAAAAGTTCTGATAAAGGACGCATATAAAACAATGCTGCATTGATCCAGATGAAACTATCAAAGTCTGAAATATTGTGGATCCTTGGCAACGGTGGTCAAGGTGAATAAAATAAACCAATGAAAATCCCATGAAAATGCTTTACCACGTCCTGCAGACTCAGCTGTTTGGCCGCTTCCATGGTGTAGTGATCCTCCTCCTCAGCCTTAGAGTCTGCCTGCATCTCCAGCTTGTGGGAAACGGGCTGTCTTCCACCCAAAGCGGTAGAGATGACACTCACTGTTGTTTCTAGGCAATACCTGTGACAAAAATATGTTTCAGTATCTCCCAAAATAATAAATGAAAATATCTTTGGTCACCGAGGCTAGAAATCCAGTAAATCAGTTTCATTTCATAATGTATCCATTTGAGGATATCTCATTTATCGATGCACATTTCAGAAATGTATTAATGGCTGATGTTAAATGCATGTATAGCCAACTTACTATTTCATGCAAAGGTTTTAAGCGATGCAAAGGTTTTGAACATTGTACCTACATTTTGGGAACTTGAGGCTCTCTTTTAAAGATGATGAGCATGAAAAACACATCAATGCCAGCATTTTGTCTCTGTTAAGCGAAGAACACTGCAAATCTTTACTAAAACATCGTTCAAATTCATGTGTTCCGTGTAATGTATTTTGGAGACTGTTACTATTTTGTCAACCTTCACTGCGATGAATTAAAAATTTTCATTATTATTTTTTATCTGTTTTTCTCAAAACGCAAAACAAAAAACAAACAAAAGATAAAAAAATTAATATTTACAACAGGCACATGGGAGATTTAGTCTTTGTCTTAAGTGAGTTAAAAAAAAAAGCAATTTCTTTTAATCTAAAATATTTTGAACAGTAAAACAGAAAACAGTTATACACACAGGAAAACAGGGAAGCACATGTGTGCCTGCATGTACACAATAGTACACATACACAGAAACACAAACACACTCCAGTAAAAATATACATTAAATGTTACTGCAGTCTTGAAATCATATCATATTTTTTAAACGCTTATAAAGATATTGCTCTGACCATAAAAATCAGTTACAAATACAACCTTAGAAAAAAAAACAAAAATAAGCTCAGATTTAACGTATACTGAGCCGATCCCACACAGGACGTTCTGACCATGCCGCACGCGGACAACACTCTTTTAAACATAGAATCATGAAAACGACCGCAGACAACACCGTTTTAAAACACTGTGGACAACACTGCTTTAAACATAGCATCACGGAAACCTGGACTGGAAAGACTGGATATGGCACCAGACTCCGGGTGATCAAATAAATGTTTAATGATTTTTTTTCCCAGTGGTTCCCCTACCCTCCCCCCCCCCCCCCCCCCCCCCCCCCCCCCCCCCCCCCCCCTACCCCCCTTCAGATGTTCGCTTGTCCTCCCTCTGATGATCATGTGATTTTCTCAGAAATCCTCGGATCCAAGAAGAGTTCTCCAGCCTGATATTTACGCTAACAAACACTGGGTGAAAAAAAAAACAAGTCTTGTATGTACTCACTCATTAGCCTCGAACATGTCTTCCAAGACATTCTCATCTACCCCCGGAAAAATCTGCTGCAGTTTCTTTCGCTTCAGTTTGGTCGCAATGGCTATGTGGTCACCTCTTGCTTGAAGTACTTTTGCCTGCAACAAATAAGCCATACAAACTGACAATGCTGTCTACCTCTAACACAAACATAATCATTCATTCTCTCTCTCTCTCTCTCTCTCTCTCTCTCTCTCTCTCTCTCTCTCTCTCATAATGCTTCCAATCTTTCTAATAAAAATATAATTGTTCATTCATTCAGGTTCTCTCTCTCTCTCTCTCTCTCTCTCTCTCTCTGCTTCTCACTCTCTCTCTTGTGTGCAACAATCTGATCTGGATGCACACACACACACACACACACCACACACACACACACACACACAGATCCTGTTTCTTTGAAGAGGCAATTCTAGCTTGTCTGCCCTCTCTCCTTGCCTCTCTTCCCATCCAACTCTTTCATGGTGCATCACATGTCAAAATAATAAAGCTCTCCTCTCCTCTCTACCTCCCCCTTTCTTCCTCTCTCTCTGTACCTGGCTCATTCAGTTGCCAGTGCATCTCTCTCTTTCTTCTCAACTCTCCCTCCCTTATCAGAGATTCTAGTTGTTGTTTTTTCTCCAGCCACAGAACAGACAGTGTTGAAAAGTTTCCATCATGGCAGACTTTTACCTGTCACTGGCCCTAGCCTTTTTGCAGTACTTCATGCCTGACAACCAAGTACCACAGTGCTTGCCAATCCCTGCAAGCAACTAGATGTATGATATGGAGGCATGTTAGTACTGTGATTATGAAGAGCTTTCAGCCCTCAAGTTCCAGACTTGCTCATGATGTATCACAAGAACCTTACTCATTTGGGTGGAATGCAGCAATGTGCCCTGTCATATCAATTACACTTCCTGATATCTTTATCCTGTCAAGTGCCTGTGCTAGATGTTGCTGTCACCGACTCCGAATTCCTGATCTGGGCATGTCAGCGTAGTGCTTTGCATCTGATTCTGCAGCTCAGCTCTCTCGCCCTCCTTCCATCTCTTTCTGAGCATAAAATATCACCTGCCACTAAAACAGATGGAGCTGGTGATTTTCTGTCAGGCTCAAAAATTTCTCCGTTGAATCCCAAGGACGATCAGAACGAGGGCAACAAACTCTCACATATACATGATCAGAATTCGAAATAAAGCCCCCAAAAAGTCAATGCCCCCACCCCCTCTCCTCTGTCATGTTTGTGATCAGAGTGAAGGGGAAAAAAACTCTCTCCTGCATACACGATCAGATGAGTAAAAACTCTCTCTCTCTCTCTCTGTCTGTGTCTCTGTCTCTCTCTCGCTCTCTCTCATCTCACAGGTTTTGCCTCCACCTTTTGCTTCCCCTTTCACTACTAGATCTTCCATAGTGGCCTGCATGCAAGTCTTTAGGAACAGATGATATACCCAGGCCCTGCTTGCTGCATGCTTCAAGCATGTTTAACAGAACCCATCACCAAAAATGAAGCTGTCCCTGGCCTAATTCTGAAGAGGAAAAAAAATTAAACATCATACATGTGAAAGAAAGTGGGTTTCAAAGTGGGGTGATTGCAGGCAGAAACTGACACATAAAGACCAAAAAAAAGAAAAAAGAAAGAAAGACCAAAAATAGAATTACTGGGCCATGAAACAAAGGAACACAAACACAGAACAAAACAGACACAACGCATTTCAACCTACTGGTCCTCTGCAGGCTGGACAAAAAACATTCATCACAATGAAAACAAAGGACAGACAATCACTTGCCTTCTGATTCCTTTCTAACTACTCATATAAACATTTTATAACAATTTAACAAGGTATTTCAATAGTCACATATCTGACATCTCAAAATGCCTGGCTATGATGAAATACACTATATTTCTGCACTCAGCCATAAATCACACTATCAGTCAGGTCTTTTGAAAGCTTTCGTGATGTAAGCAGGATCTGAGGGGGAAAAAAAGGCTTACTGAGCCAGGGTTCAGAAGTTCATGTTCCTTGCAGACAACAAAACACAGCAGACTGATCAAAACTGCCAACAAAAGTGAAGATTACAACAACAACAAAAAACAAAAAAAAAAAACAGCCAAAAGAACACACTGTGTATGAACTGCTGTGTCACCACGTCTCTGTCACAAGGTCAGGGTCATGTCACCACATTCCCGCACAGTTCTCTCATCACGACATTCACACAAAACACAATTCAAACGCACTAAACACACCCACACACTTCTCACCTGTTTTTCATGCCTGTGCTGTCTCTCCATCTCCTCCTCCATGATGTCCATCAGGTTCACAGGTTTGGGGCGAGGTCGAGGCAGCACCGAGGTCCGCTGGAAGTCCACAGCGATCTCTCCAGGGCGAAGGGCGTGGTGTTTACGGGGTACGGGACTCTTTGGCGGGAAAGAGCCAATGCTCTCCAGAGTGCGGTCCACTTCCTCCTCTCCCTGCAGCCACTGCGCCAAAGCTTCGTCTACAAAACAGGGGCCTGTATTCTTGAGTTTAGTGCACAGGGGAGGCATAGCTTGTGCACATGTGGGTAATAAGCATTTGCCAGAATGTGAACGAGGACTGTGCCTCATCTGGTTTAGCTGGGATAGTGATCATCTGTACGTTTAAGTGAGAGCATGCATGTGCATGGTGGATGATGTACTTGGCTGCATGTATACACCCATCATGAGTACACATGCTAATATGATGCATATAGGAATGCATGCAAATATGTATGTGTATGAATGTGTGTGTGTGTGTGTGTGTGTGTGTGTGTGTGTGTGTGTGTGTGTGTGTGTGTGTGTGTAAGTAAATGTGTGTGTGTGTGTGTGTGTGTGTGTGTGTGTGTGTGTGTGTGTGTGTTTGCATGTGCATGTGTAAATGTAAGAGAGAAGAGAGTGGATATATGTCTCTATGAACATGCATGCATATATACACACATATATGGCATTTTCAATCTTAGTCAAGAACAAATGAAGAAATCACTTGAATAAGCATACAATAATGCTAAAACCTAAAATATTTGCTGATTTTAGCCGATTCTGTTCACCAGCTCAACACTATTAGGGTTACCTGTCTATACATTCATAAACTAACTCCAAATCATCGAGTGCATGCCACAGAATAAGAGGACTGAACGTATGGCCATTTTTTATCTTCAAAACTAAGGCAGCCATGATCAGTTTTCTGAGAATTTAACCTATTTGTAGGACAATGAAAACTGCTGTGCTTGGCACTTACAATGGCTGAAAATAAAGCAAATAATTTGAGGCAACAGGGTTTCGCCTGCATGAAAATAATAATACTGGACAAGGACATAAAGTTTCCCAGCACACACACACACACACACACACACACACACACTCAACACATACACACACATTTGTGTGCGCACACTCACACACACACACACACTCAACACATACACATACACACGCATGTGTAAACACGCAGGCACACGCACACACACACTCACACACATGCATGCATATGCACACAAACATTTACACACACACACACACACAAATGCCCACATGCACACAAACATACACCACACTTACACACACACACACACTCACACAACCTCCTGCAACTGTAACCAAGCACGGTTCAATGACCAGTGATAAATAAACACAGCATACTTATCAACTCTGAGACATCCACAGTCACTTTCAATCAGCTGTACGCTGAAGGTGAACATCAGTCCAATAAAAAGCCTGCAGCACACAATGAGTAGTCTTCCAATTCGTACTCAGCCATAGCAGGTTGAAATCATTACCAAACAGGCAAAGTCAAAGTCACATGCTGCGTGTATGCAGCATGGCTGAATTCGGTCAGACGAAACCATTAGCACAGATCTGCATAGTCCCTGTTCAATAGGTATAAAATGGAGATCTATGAACTGTGTAGGATGAAACCAATACCACACTGCCCCTATGGAAATGAACAGTCGGATGAAATACACAAAATTAGGATGAACTCTGCCAGTTGAACCGTTACCATACTGCTTCATGCATCATCTGGAGATGATGTCGGTTGAAACCCTTACCATACTGCCTCGTGTATCAAATGGAGATGATGTCGGCTGAAACCATCAACTACCTTGTGTATCAAATGGAGATGATGTCGGTTGAAACCATTACCATACTGCCTCATGTATCAAATGGAGATGATGTCGGTTGAAACCAATTCCATACTGCCTCGTGTATCAAATGGAGATGATGTTGGCTGAACCATTATGTCACTGCCTCATGTATCAAATGGAGATGATGTCGGTTGAACCATCACCATTCTGCCTCATGTATCAAGTGGAGATGATGTCGGTTGAAACCATCACCATTCTGCCTCATGTATCAAATGGAGATGATGTCGGTTGAAATCATTACCACACTGCCTCATGTATCAAATGGAGATGATGTCGGTTGAAACCATTACCACACTGCCTCATGTATCAAATGGAGATGATGTCGGTTGAACCATCACCATTCTGCCTCATGTATCAAATGGAGATGATGTCGGTTGAAACCATTACCACACTGCCTCATGTATCAAATGGAGATGATGTCGGTTGAAACCATTACCACACTGCCTCATGTATCAAATGGAGATGATGTCGGTTGAAACCATTACCACACTGCCTCATTTATCAAATGGAGATGATGTCAGTTAAAACTATCACCACAATACCTCACCTATCACATAGAGATAAACTCTGCCTGTTGAAACATTACCTTACTGCCTCATGTATCTAAGGCAGATAAACTCTGTTGGTTGAAACCATCACTTCACTGCCTTATGTTCGAAATGATGATGAAACTCCACCTGTTGAAACCATTATCTCACTGCCTCATGTATAAAACAGAGATGAATTCTACTGGTTGAAATTACTACCACGCTGTCTCGTGTATCAAACGGAGATGACTTGTGTCCGTTGAATCCATTACCACACTGCCTAATGATTAAATGTAAATAAGCTTTGTTGGTTAAAACCATTTTCTGATTGCCTAATGTTTCAAATAGAGATGAAATTCTCTTCACTGATACCAAACTCCCACATCCTCACCTTTAAAATGAAATGGAAATTCTGTCGGTTGAATCCATTACCACATTCATGTCTCAAATGAAAATGAAATCCTGTCCATGGAAACCAATGCTGCATTGCGTCACTTCTAAACCAGCCGTGAAATCCAGTCAGCTGGAGCCATTTCCTCACCGTCTCATGTATTAAATGGAAATAAACTCTGTGGGTGGAAGCCATCACCATACTCACTGCTTCAATACTTTAAAAAAAAAAAAAAAAGTGATGAATTCTGTCCGTTGAAACCATTATCACACCGTCTCATGCATAAAAGGGAGATAAGTCCTGTCGGTTGAAACCATTATCACAATGCCTCGATCAAAATCATGCACCCTGTGTATATTAAAAACAAAACAAAAAAGCAATAAGATGGCATTCTTCGCAAGCAAAATAACATATTTTTTTCTTTCTGTTAACTGTCAATAAAGAAAAGAAAATATTAACTCTTGCTGCAGGGATTCTCATGAGATATACCATTCTTACCTAGGCTGAGCAGATTCCAGTACAAGTTAAGAACTGGTTAAGAAATCTTTATGCCACTTAATACAATTAAACTCAATTGTTAGATTGTTAAACCACTCTCATTTGCAATGAAAACATTTTTTTTTAAGTTCCAAGTCAAAAAGAAAACCAAATCAATTCAAGAAAAAATCTAATACTGTTTGGGAATGTGACTGCAATATGCTGCATTAAACTTAATCTGGTGGAAAAATTATGAGTCATTTATCTGTATTGGCAGTAACATTCCAGGCACATGTAGTTTATGATGGAACAGCTTTGACATATACACCATGTATCAAGAACTCACCAGAACAAGGTCATTTAAAACTGTGCACAAATGATTTGATGTGCAACTCTACCAGAACAGCCCTAACAGCCATTTCAACAAATGGCCAAACAATCAAATTAAACCAAACTTCAAATTATTTCATCCCTGTCAAACAACATGCTGAAACAAAATAAACAGATAACATGGATAAATCCAATGACTGATCTCCATACTCAACCAAAGCAGTACACATGCACTTTTTTTTTTTTACCTCGTTCAAGAAAACTTGAACTGGCTTCAACGCATTTAAATTGAATGTATTGAACTTAAATGTGAGAGGGTGAGGAAGAGTGCAGGAATGAGGGTTCATCAACAGTGTGATGGAATAAATAATATTACTGTTATAAAACCTGACCCTTTGGATACAGCATGTCAGATCAGAGAGAGCGAGAATGTGGGTGAGGAAGTCGCCGCACAAGGAACAGGGCACAGTGAGCAACAGCGAGCAGACACAGCTGTGTAGCCAGAATCAGCAGTTACGTGAGATGCAAGTCCACAGATCTGGTGGTGCAACAAGAGGAAGTGACAGAAATAAAGAGATCTTACAAGCTTGTACTTGGATCTATGGTTTGTGGTTGTGGCTGGCCGCACACTGACAATATCACATGAAGATGAAAGCGATGCAGAACACTTTTATCGCACTTGAATATCCGCACCCTCTGTTCTTCAAAGAGAAACTGTACAGAGTGTGCAACTCTCCCAGGGTTTCTTTTGTTGTTGTTTTTTTTCCTTATGAGACTATTTTCCCTTCCTGAACTTTGACGACATATGCCTGTTCCAGGCAAGTAATAAGAAAAACAGATCTCGCTCTCTCCTTATCCTGAACCTTCAACCTCTCCACAACCTCCACCATCATCTTTCTCAACATTTCCTTTTTTTTTTCAAACAAAGGAAACTTCAACTGGCAGATCAACTTTGGATCAATGATTGAACGACATTTGAATAAAACCCAAACTAAGTTTTAAAAAAACAAACAAAAGAACACACACAAAAAAGGGGGGAAGGGAACTAAGTCCATCCCGTCAAGGAACAAAGCACCAATGAAATCTTCAGAACTGCAACAAACTGTAAGTATTGAAATACATACGTGTAATTGTTTGTTGGCCACAGGAATGCCCTAAAATTGTAGGAAACATATTGATAAAGGTAGCATAGAAACCACTTAAATCCATATCCCATATGAAAAGCAGAATTGAGAGTTATTGGTTCTTTCATAGGCTCTGTAATCAAGTTGTATTCCTACCAGTCATCATTTGGGATGAGGCATTACATACACAGGCAAATCAGTTTACACAGGAGGCGTGGGGTGTGCCAAAACTGAATTAACTCATGTTACAATCAGCCAAATGGTTTAGACCATTTACTTCATATCATTAAACTACAGCAGTTGGGAGCCACAGTAAGAACTGCATGACGCAGATCTACATCAATTTCCCAAAGGAACTAGTAAAGAGAGGGTCTGGACATACCTGGTCCAGAAGATTCTAAAGCTAATTTCAAGAGGTCCTGGTTCAACAGGGTTTTTGCAGAGTTTCAAGGACCATTTCGAAGACTCTTTATCCTGTTTTCAAAGATCTCTCATGCAAACTCAGTGTGTTACGTGCTTTCCCCATTGCTGACAAAGTAATTCACTTTTTACAGTGCCCAAGAGACTTGCCTCTTTGTCAGTTCCAGAATTCAGCCTTCTCAAAACACTCATCACTCAAGCAATGATGAATTGCCCACACATTTTCAGGGCTAATTCTTTCCAAAACAATTGCCGTCAGACTGGTTGCCAACAACTGTGAAGGGATGCAACTCTGTTATTCAAGAAATAACTTTCATTCCAAGAAAGAAAAATACAGTATGGGGCCAAAACTTTTTGTTGGGCACATGATTGTAATTTTGGGAACAGTTAAGAGATTTTTCTGCATCTATGGCATTTTCTTGACCCCTTCAGGATTTCCAAAGATTCCAATCATTTTTCAAAGATTTCCAAGGACTCAAAAACAGCACCCCATTTCTCAGACGCCTTCAAAGATTGTGCAAACCGTGGTTGATAATAATGGAGAAATAACACATTCATCTACATGTTCTGTTACTTCCTCTATCCCAGTGCACACACTCACATAAAAGGGGTGTAACAGAATTCAGAATCAGACAGTTGCTGACACTCAAAAAAAAAAAGGTAATAGAACATTCCAGTATTATCCTGTGGAAGATCTAGGTCTGAACAAAACTCTATACACGGACTTACCGTCTTCTCTGAGTTTGCTTCTACACATTCATAAAAGTTTTGCTCATGCAAGTCAACACACGTTTCATGATGATCTGAAAGTCAAGATTAGAGAGCACCACAGCGCAACTTTAACTCTTTACACACACTTTGCTCCATACCTTCTCTAAGCTGCCTCAGTCTGTCTTCTTCCCGGACGGTTTGCTGGACACAAAGTGACTGGGACAAACACTGGTAAAGGTTATAGGCGGTGGTGTGATCCAGCTGTACTGTCAAGGATGAGGCAGTGTCTGAAGCAACATGTAAAGATAAATAATGACATGGCTGATCAATGTTACACTGCAGCAGCGCAAGCAAAAATAATGGATAATGGTCAATTTTTAGAACATGTCGTTAACAACAAAAAAAAGAAGGAAGAAAGAAGACAATTATGAACACACACACACACACTCACATGCACACTCGCATTCACACACACACACACGCACAACACACACACACACCACACACACACACACACACACACACACGCACACACACAGAGAATTGAATCACTGTTACTATTAGTATCTGAGATACATGTGCATAAACTCTCGAGGTAATACTCACGAGATAATCTGTCACTAAAAATTAGAGGTTCACTCTCAAGTGGTCTTTTTTTTTCTCTTCAATTTCAACAACATGCACGTCACAAAAGCAACAGTGTTATATAACAACAGTGGCTATGATAATTGATTACACAATGGGTGTAGGAACAATGATGAACATTGCATTGTTGACAGTGATACAACAAGCAAAGACTAACATTTGTAACAAAATAGTAATAATTATCAGTCTTCTTGTTTTAATTTATTATCAGATCACCATCATCATCATCATAATCAGCATCATCAACTTCATCCTCATCTTCATCTCATCAAAGACTCACCTCGTTCAGCGATGGGCAAACAGCCAAACAGCTGTTCCAAGTTCCTCACCAGGCCAGCCGGCAGTGGCAAAGTCAGATCCCCTTCTGGAATAAACTGCTGCCTGGGTTCTCCTGCTTTCACTGTCTCTCCAGCACCAGGTTCAGCCACAGAAACCTTGGATCGACTCTGAAGACTGCTAACATGAGGTGTTTCAAATAAACTTTTGTTCAAATCTAACAGCTCTTTGCTGTCTTCTGCTAGCACAGACTGTAGCTCACTTGCTGAACCTATTTCAGATGGATCAGTCGAGCTATCTGACAAATCCCCATCCTGGGCAGAATGCAGGCCTGATGCAGTGAAGCTAGTTAGAGAAAAGTCTGGTGGAAGTCTTGCACCAACCGGTGAGGCTTTGCTGTCTAGAGAGCTCAAGCTGCGAAGTCGCTGGTATTCTGAGCTCTGGATCCTATGTAAGCGTTGTTCACTGCTGCTAATCACTTTCTGCTGAATTGTGTGGATACTCATGCCAGCCTGGAATAATGCATTCATTGACAAGTCCATCAGCCTTGAAGGTGAATTTCTTTCTTTCTGGACACTGATGTCAACAGTGCCCGACATCACTTGGCTCAGTGTCTGCTTTAACAGGTGACGCTTGTCCCGTGGGGTGATGGGGTTGGTTGCTCCCCATTCAAACATGAGATCTATGGCCATGGTCACATCACCATGACACACCTCCAAGACTTCATTCAGATGGGCTTTGGCTACTTCAGGAAACACACTGTACATCTGATCTGCACATGGTTCTTCAGATATGTCCACCATTGTACTTTTGTCATACATGGTCTTATGGCTGTGCCGTGTGAAGATGTCGGTGTTATAATCAGAACATTTGTAATCACTGTTTGCCACTATGGTAACATAATTTTCTTCCAGGTTTGTACTTCCTTTCAGTAATAAGGCAAAATCTTTCCCTTCAGTCTGCGTTGAAGCATGACTGTAACTTTCCTCACCTTGATAACTGTTTGAAAACTCTCTTTCCTTCACGCCAAACTTTGAATCTTGTCCCTCCTGTGCAGTTTTATCCATACCTGCAATCTGCTTTTCTGGCTCAAAGTTTTTCCAGCTGTCTGAATTCAGTTGCACTTTTACTTCATCTCCAAAGAATGGTGCAGGACGCTGTTTGTGTTTCTTTCTCCGCACTTTGCACGGAGAAGCAGGACTTGAGGAATCACTAGGCTGTGAGCTCATCCCCTGCTTATCTTGAGTCGGAATCACTGGACTTCCTGACCTGCTGTGGTCTGTGCTGGAGGACAGCAATGGCCTTGATTCAGAGTCTGACTTCCCAGTGTGAGGCCCAGGACTTGACGACCTGCCTACATCAGACTTAGACAAAAGCCCAGGGGTCGGTTCAGAAACAGACTGCTCATCATTGTCTGCTCTTACTCTGCTGTCAGCTTTACTCTCTTCGGCAGTGTTCAAAACTGCTGTGGAAGCTACAACTACATTCACTGATGAGCTTCTGCATATTCCTAAATCTTCAGAAATTTCCTCTTCAACAGAATTCTCATCTTCTGATGAACTGTAGTCAACCAAGACAACACTTTTGTTCAGGTCTACATCACAGCATTCTGAAGCAGCATTTTCTCTTGTATCCTTTACTCTCCCTTCTGCCACTGTTTGTTGGTCACCTGGAAAAGTGTAAAGAGAGTCGGAACCTTGAACCTTTTCATACTTAACAGATGTAGACTGCCCAGTCTTTTCGTGATTGCCACTAGGCATGGAAGCGGCTGGAACTTCATGTTTTGGTGACTGGTGTTTTACCAAGACAGCCTCTTCTGTGTTGTCAGATTGCTTTTCTGATGGAGAAAGTTCAGTTTTCAAACTTACTGATTCCCCCTTGGGTTCAGTGCACTGCACAGTCTCACTAATCTCCCTGTCATGCTCTGAGATTCTATCATCTTTCCTCTCATCTGTTTTGCTAGTTGATCCAGCTTCTTCTTTAAGCTCTGCATGACTAGCTTGTTCACAGTCTGTTTTAATTTCCAGGACGAATGTCACTTGATCCTTTTCTTCTGACTGGACTAAAGCATTCAACACTCCACTTTCATTAATATTTGTAGACATTGCATGCCCAGATCCACTTTCTGCTTCTGAAAACTTTGAAGCATCTAAATCTTGATTAGCTTTGAACTGTGCCCCAGGAGGACTCACCAAAGAAGACGGCGTCACATGATCATTTTTCCACAGGTCCTCAAGTCGTTCCTCAGCCTCTTCCCAAACATCTGTTTCATCCGTTTCATTGTCAGTGCTATCCCTATGTTCCCCATCTGTCTTTGACACTGAAGTAGAGTCCCTTCTGTCAGTGCTCTCTGAGTTGGGCACCACACTAGAGCCCCTGCTGGCATCAGTCAGGCTGTTATCATCCATCTCTCCTGCCTCAGCACCATCAAAATCTGATTCAAAATTGCGCCGACTGTTGAGATCGATCAGTTCATGCTCTTCTGCCTCTCCTCCCTCAGTCTTTTTCATGTCTGCCTTGAATTTTGAGTTCCCACTCCCATCTGCTGTCAAACCGGGGTCTTCACTCAGGTTGGTCAACTTCACCTCTCCTATTTCCACATGCTCCGACACAGCTGCCAGATCCAAGGCTTCTCCTGTATTGCTCTTGTCATTCATACTGCTGCCCTTCATTCCTGGATTTTTTTCTAACTCTGGAACTAAACTCACTTCTCTTTGGATTTCCTTTATACCTTCTCTCTCATCAGCTCCTGAACTAAGATGAACTGTCAGATTAGATTCACTGCTAGTCTCGGTCGTAAGTATTCCCTCTCTTGCTGCACCTGCTTCTCCTTTGCGTTCACCACCACAATCCGTTGTATCCTTATTCAACAATGCAGTCTTACCTAACTTGTCGGCTTTTGGGGGCAATTCCCCATTGCTCGACCGCTTAGGTAGACTGTCAGACTGCCAAGTGGCCGACAGGTCAGCGGACTTCCAACTGCTAAATACTTTAGTTTCCCCAGTAGATTCCCTGCTGCCCAAGACAGCCACTTTACTGGGTGATACCCAAATACCCTGAACGACTCTTTCTTCAGGTTCCCGTCCTCTCAGAGACCGGGGTACTTTTTGGCTTGGTCCTCTTTGTGGCAGTGAAGAGTCCCAGCTGGTTGGTTGGGCAGTCCCAGCATCCTCCTCTCTGACATCGTGTGTCCTTTGCACACTTTTCTGCTGTGAATCCGAGCCCAACAGGGCACGCTTTTCCACTCGCTGGGGCTGGGGAGTAGCCCAAGATTGGGAATTAGTTGAGGCATTGATAGGCTTGGAATGGCTAGTAGTTTCAACACTGTGTTGCTCTGCTTTTGACGATTGAGCCCCACCCTGATCCCTGTTCCAGTTTGCCTCTAAAACACTTCCAGATGCTGAGGTATCTGTGGACTTCAAATCAAAAACATACTTTTGAGAGGCGGCTCCTCTGGAATCTCTATCTAAAACAGAATTTTCAGAGGTTTTCAGTTTTTTACGATCATCCTCATTATTATTATTTTTAAACTTGTTCAAATAATCCTTAATTTCACATGTTTCATTACTCTTGAGATTTGCCATAAAAATCCATGCATCAATTTCCTCTTCACTAGCACCATCATTCTGCAATTTCAGGCAATGATCTCTGATGCTTATTATCTCTTTGTTTGTTTTTTTATGATGTTTCCTTCCCGAAGGCTTTGGTTTCCCAGCTGCAGGCTGGTTGGGCAGTCGATCAACGTCCTTTTCTCCAGCTCGTTTTTCCTGCTCCACTCGAGAGGCAGGGAGGCCTCCTTGGGCTGCACCAGCTGCTTTTGGCAATGTCCTGGCAAATAAAATGAACATAGTTCACAGACATTCCACTCTATTATTTTCATGTAGCACAATTACACTGTCTTGTCAGTGTTCATTGTGATGGTGGTATTACAACTGACAGTATGTGCATGCAACTTATAGTTCTATACGCATGCAAATGTATACGTTCTTTCCATTAAGAAAATTATTGTCAAAGCCACAGCTGCCATGTTTTGAAAAGTTAGATTAATCATCTTCTTCTTCTTCTTCTTATACTTTCTTTGAGTGTCCACCTTCATCGAGTTGAAGATTCTGACACTTTTGTGTGTATGACCGTTTTTTTTATCCCACCATTAAGGCAGCCATACAAATCATCCTGTTTTTTTTTAATCAAGCTATGGTCAATAGGCACAGGCCTTACAACTGCTTTTTTTTCCTGTAAAAGCAAATGACAAATTGCATGTATGATTGAAAAGCATGCTGGGCTATACTGCATTCACTTCACAGAAGCCATATTTCACTCCAGCTGAGACTTCTCTGGAGTGCAGTTTCCACCTAGTCCATTGCCCTTGTTGTCCTTGCTGGACTGCCTCTTCTGTCTGCAGTTCCTGTATTACGATGTCTCTTTGTTGTACTCCCAGTTCTTATAGAACAGGGAGTACTTTAGAATGGGAACGGAGAAATGCTGTGTGTGTGTGTGTGTGTGTGTGTGTGTGTGTGTGTGTGTGTGTGTGTGTGTGTGTGTGTGTGTGTGTCTGTCCGTCCGTCCGTGGTCAAAATGTGTTCCACTCGCTCCAGACAAAACTACTGGGCCGATCTTTCTGAAAATTTGTAGGTATGTTAATTATGGGTCACGCATGACGCCCGACATTTTAGTTTACCATTATAGCCGTTACTAATGGCTATAACGACCCACAACAGTTTTTCTTTTTTTTTTTGGAATATCTCAGAAAGTACGTGGCCAATCTTTCTGAAAATTTGTGGGTATGTTCATTATGGGTCACGGATGATGCCCGATGTTTTAGTTTACCATTATAGCTGTTACTAGTGGCCGATAATGGTTTTCTTCTTTATGGAAAATCTCAGAAAGTACTTGGCCGACCTTTCTGAAAATTTGTAAGTATGTTCATTATAGGTCACAGATGATGGCTGATGTTTACCAGAATAGCCATTACTAACGGTTACACCAGCCCAAGACAGTTTTTCCTCTTTATGGATTTTCTCACACGTATTCAGGATAAACTGGGAGTACGTTTATATACTTTGCATCTTGTTTTTCTTCTGCCTTTGACCACCGCTTCATTTCTGTTGATCCAAGTCCCCGTCTATTGGTTTATCTATAGATGTGTATCCTGTTATGTCAGCAATCTTTTACAGTCTCATGAACTTTCAATTTCCTGCCAGTCTTTAGCTTGGGCTGGATTTATCTCACAGCCTTGCCTCCTAGGTCTTTTAAACATCTTTAGTGACCTCATCTATCGAACTTTGTACTCCTTGAGGATGGATTACAAGGGTAGCTGCAGCTTTGCTTGGTGACAGCAGAGAGCAACGTCAGTGAGAAAATAGGTTGTAAATTAAAAGATTGAGAAATTTCAGGGGAAGCATAGGCCCTTTAGCCAGGAAGGAGAGGCAGCGCCTCCTTCAAACTGTAGATTTTTGCAATTCATGAGCTCTAAATCAGCTTTTCTTGGGACTCTTAGTATCATTCAAACAATACAAAGGCACTGCAATAGGCATAAACATTTTTTAAAGTCTTGTTTTCATCCTAGGCAATTATTTTCAGTTAATGCTTTTAAATGGAAGAATTATGATCTTGAAAATGCTAAAACAGTTGAAAGAGCTGAATTCAACAGACTTGTCACTGCTGGTTTTAGCGTCACATCAGGTAGGTCTACATATGTATCATAGTAGGTAGCGGCAGCCAAGCCACAGCGCTGCAATCATCTTGCCTTTTCCACTGATTTTGCCGATTTTCTGTGCAGCCGTATGCATTTGTTTTTTAATGTTTTGCTATGAAAAATATGTCAAAATAAAGTTCAATCTTTCCTCTTTTCATCGAGTGTTGTTTTAAGTGTGAATGATTTGTGAAGAAATAAATATCTAAGAGAGAATGAGGTGTGTGTTCAGCTCACTTTCGTTCCGTGTCCAGTGCCCGCGGCGATTCTGTGTCGAGTCGGTTTTGACACACTGCGCTTCCCTACCAAAGATTAAATGGTACGGACAACACTCACACATGTATCTGGTATCAAAATAAAGGGAATTAAATGCAGATTTTAATGGTCTGGGGGGAAAATCGAATGCTGGTCTAATGAAATCACAGGAAGAAGTTAAAGTCACATGCATGCCGATTTTTGCGAATTTCGGACGGAAAAAACCGATAAAAAATGCATGTTTCATGGTATCGGAATGAAGTACAAGCCGTACCCTTTCGAATGAGGTACGAGGTTAATGTATTCATGGCTTGTCCTAGTTAATTCAGCCAATCAAAACATGGGTCTTGTGAACCACATTCCTTCCGGCACATGTTGATTCAACACGAAAGATGGAGCGCGCCGACTCAAACTTCGCACAGCAAAATCTGGAGATTTTCCGCAAGGAACTCGGTAAGAATTGTCCATTATAACACTTATGTATGATTTAAGTGTATCTCTCACAATTTATTCCGTATTTTTCTTTAGATCAATAGTTATTTGCATAAAAACAGGCCACTTTGAGAATGTTAGCCGCGATCATTTCGAGTACTACCGGAAGAACTGTATTGATGACTTGTTTTAACAAATACCATCGATAAATGCCTTATCCAGCACATATATCTTTAGTAATCGAGAAGTTTATGGTTTTTTCTTTCTAGCGTATTTTTTTTTATATAGGATTGTTGTGTTTTCGGTCCGTAAAACAACAAAATAGTAGCCGATCGAGTGATGCCAAGGGGAGTAACTCAATTATTGACATTCACTGACTCGAACGATCAGCTGCAATGAAGTCGGGAGTTTTGATCGAAAGTAGACCCAGACCTATTTCTGGATTAATTGTTACGGTTCCAATTCATATAATTCGATTGATGTTAGACCCATTGTTCAACTATTTTTTGGTTAGCCCTTGCTTGGACAGTTAATACTGACTTCCAACTATTTCAAATTCAAGCCTCTGCACAAGCAGTGACACTGAAGTGAAAGAACTAAACAGTACAATTTGTGTATTTAACTATGAGTTTATCACTTTCATATTCTTTTCGCGCCTCTAGCTGTACAATTATAGTTCTTCTCTGTCTATAAGTCTTTTAAATTACTATAATTATTATCAGTCTTTACGATATCATGAATATGAATTTGCTAGTGGGCTGGAAAAGGGAAATGCATTCCTTAAGTTCCTAAGGAAATTTGGGATGATTATCAATCATTTAATAAAATTGCACACACACACACACACACACACACACACACACACACACACACACACACACACACACATGTGTGTGAATTTTTAAAAATTTTTTTTTCTTAATGACTTGTGAGTTGATTTTAACGTGGTGACAGCCCTGATGTGGCCCTTTGCGGTCGGCTGGGCTATAAGCAACATTATCTTATCTTACACACACACACACATATTCAGCACAGGCGTCTACAAATGCACACACTGTTTTTGTGTGTATGTCAAATGTACCTTATTTTGTCAAGTTCACATACTAGCAAAAACACACGTAGACCTTAGTGACAAACAATCATGCAAGCAACAATTCACGGAATTGAAGTTTTTGAACAAATGCAGTCTTTTGGGTGGGGCAGGAAAGGGGGGGTGTAATTTTTTTGTTTGTCAGGTGTGCGCATTAACTAATGTTTGTAAACTGTACCCGTTTGTTTTTCTCTGCGTGTGTGTCTGAGAGAGAGAGAGGGGTGTATACATCCAGTATAACCAGCATCAGATAGTACACATTTAAACAAAAAAAATTTAACAAAATATCAAATGAATAGACAACCAGAAACAAGACATACCGATGTATAATAAAGTTTATGAAAGAAAATGTAGATAAAATGCAGATCACACACACACACACACACACACACACACACTCACTGACAGGAAACACTGCATAATCAAGAAAACATCCAAGTATACAGCTAAAATTATGTCATGATTAATGTATAACCACACACATGGTGTAGATATCCATACACTCGCATGTTTCAATCGTTCAAACAGTTGTTATAATAGCTTTTTGTGTGTGTGTATGCTACATTTTAACAGATGATCCAGTGTTCGCGAGACTCCGCTCTGTTTTCCTTGCCTCTGGGAAAGGGCGTCGACCAGCACTTCCAGCAGTTCAACTGACAAATCGCTTGCTGATCCAGTTGCTCATCCAGAAGACTGATGGCACAAAGACCTTCGATGACACTGCAGCTTTTTTTCTGCGGCTTCTTCCAGAAGGAACTAGTGCTCCACTAGCAAGACTGCGTTATCTTCTTGTGTCGGCAGAAAAGAAGCAAGGCTTTGAAATTATCATCATGTGATGAAAGGACTGCTTTCTTGACCGAGACTCTTGAAATTGACACTGAAAGTTTAGGGTCTTCGCTTCAAGGACTATGTCGACAGCAGCTGCTGGAAGGACATCCATCAACATCACACAGGCTACCAACATTCCAACTGTTGAGGGACCTTCACGCTTTCAAGAAACGAGACCCAGGTGCCACTTACAAACACATGACCCAGTGGTGGCTTCATCTCACTGGTATATCCCAGAAAAAAACCTCATGAGAGAAATTGAGAAATTGCAAAAGAGAGTTGCCAAACTCCAACCAAATGCTACACGCAACCCCAAAGTAAGGAAGGATTTGGAGGATTTCCTGGCATCCAATGCTTTTTCAACAAATACTGAGTCTCCTCACCAGAGCAGCTGGCCACTCACTTGTTTCTGACAGTTTTTGTGCTAATCCTGGAGAAACTGATTCATCACCTGCCGCATCATCCATCTTACATTTCTCCTGGTGCTACACCAGCTTCAAGATTCTGCTGCTAGAAAGAAATGTGAAAATGACTTTTATTTGTTTTAAAATATGAGTGCAACAACCAACATCAATGTTCAGTAAGGCTCAAGTGTGTATTTTTTTCTATTTTTCTGAAAATTGTTGTTAATTTAATTCATATATTACTAATTATATCAAATGAAAAACAACAATTGTGACTTTTTCCACAAGCAAAATGCATTTCTCACACTGTGGCAAAGTTTCATACTGATATCTATTGGGGTTCAGAAGTTATTGAGGATTATGTTCTAAAAGTTAGCAAAATGTCCGTCGCAGCCCATTTTGCATGATTAAGCAAATTAGAGGTCCTTAAAAGCAAACAAAATATTTGATTAGCATCCTGAAAAAAATTGGGCTTTATCTATATGTTTAGTAGACAAGATATGTATAGTTTTCAAAGGATATAACTTCCATTTCTGAAAATTATTTGTCCTTGAATTTGACACATTGTGCATTTTTGCTCTCGTTCAAACTGCATGAAAAGTAGTTTTTGACGTATCATATCTCTGTTCATACATGCAGTGGTTGACTCATATTTGGTTTTCTATTACAATACAGTACTTTAAGTCCACAAACAAAAGTTAAGTTGATTCTGTTAGGTATTTGTCATGATAGGGCCTGTCAAAGTAGGCCTTCCGAACAAAATTGGCTGTGACGGAAATTCGGCAAATCTTTAACGGATCATAGCTCGGGAACAAATTAAGCTAGAGCAATGATTTTTTTTGCAGTATGCTAGTTTTAAACATACCTTGATGGTGGTTTAATTATTTTTTCAATATATCTGAAAGAAAATTTTGGCTGCCGCTACCTAATCATAGCCAACAGACCCATCCCATCATCAACTGTGACCAAGAATTCTTCAACATATATATCAGTACACATTCATAAATAAAAGAGACAGAATGAAAAAGACCGCTAAACTTAAAACATTATAGACAGCGATTCAACTTTTTCTATGTAAAACCAACATATAAACACAATACTCACTGCCTTTAAGAGCAAGAGGTCGAAAAGAAAATCTTCTGTAACTATGTTCAGCCGTTGTTTTTCTTCTTTTTTTTTTTTTTCACCTATGCATAAAGAACATCACTGTGAAGTGACTGGTAGAGGAAGTGGTCTGCATTCTCACTCTTGTTCACTAGCAGAGAGTGCATTGCCCAGTTACATCTGAGTGAAGATTTTCCATTCTGAAAGGCATTGCATATACCAGAGATGGGATTCTCATAATGTGAAAAAGGAGGACAAAAAGTGGCGGGGGTCCGGGGGCCGCTGAAGGCCCCGGTGGGGTCCAGGGGCAAGGCCCCTGGTGGGGGTCAGCTGAAGATTTTTTAGAATTTAACCTGCAAAAATCAGCATCTGAGACACCAAAGTATTCAAAAGTATTAATAACCTTGATCCTACAAAAAAAAGACTTTCTCACCTTCGCCATTGATGTCTGTCAGGAAATCATGAAGACCATTGATACAGGATTGGTGATTTTCCAGTTGCTAATAGTCACACAATTTTCCAGCAGTTGCAAGTCAGTTTCTCATTACTGTCCTTCACATCACATTTCAGCGAGCAGTTTAGTTTCTAATAGTAATAGCCATCCTTCAAAATACTTATTAAAAAAGTTTACCTGAACACCAATCAAATAATTTCTTATAGTTGTCCTTCAAAATACCACGGAGGATTCTGATTCCTTTATAGAATAATATAAGTGAGAGAGTTGACTAAGGATCATATTCAAAGTGTGCAAATTGTGTGCCCACAAGCAGTTTTTTTTTTTTCAACTTGATCCATCTCTATTACAATAAGAAAACAAACACTTTCACACTTCTGATACTCCTCAACATTAATGATGTCACTTGCTAAATCTAGTCACCAGAGTATAAGTATGCATGCATATCTGCCGGTCTGCTCGTTTGTATGAATGTGTGTAACTGATTTTTTTCCCCCATGATATCTATACCAGAAAAGAAAAGATTTTTGTGATGCGGTGGTATAGGTAAAAATCATTATTCTTATTATTATTACTACTACTACGACTTTTTCCGTGCTATCGTCTCAGGGTTCCCAGGGATTTCAGCTTATGCCAAGTAAGGACCTTGTAAGGACCTATAAGGACCATTTTCTAAATTTGTAAGGACCTTTACATTAACATTAGCAGCATATATATATTACAAAACTTACTTGTATATCTCCTCATGGAAATGCACCAATAACATAACTTGGATGCTGTACTGCAGAATCAAATCACACCGAAAACTGTTCCCTTGCTCAGTCTTCAGTAAGAACAATGTCTTGAGTCTCTTGTCTTCAACGTCAATCCACTCTGTTCACACCTAAAACTAAAACCAGCTGATACTAAAACTTGAGAGTCAGTCTTTCACAACAGAAGAGATTTTATAAATTTAAAAAAAAAATGACACTGAGAATGAGAAAAAAAAACACAAAAAAAACTGTTATTAGTGGTCACAGACACTTTCAGATCCCGTATCTAGATGTTGGAGACAAAAAAAAGAGCACCCACACACACACACACACAGGCCTGAATCAGCATTTTTTCAATTCTGTTTCAACTCTTTTGATGTCTTGTAATGCTGCTGGAAGTAGATGGCACAGAACTTGAGGTTGCAGGACTTGAATCAACTGAGGTTGCTGACGAACCAGAAGCTGATGAAGACGCAATTCCCACAATGGTCTGGCTGGGACTGGAACATGCAGTTGAACTCGTGCCACTCTCCGTACCAGTCCGCTTGAAAAAGTCCGGTACACGAACGCGCGTGTCTTCAAGATACCGAGCCATGCGCTTTTTGTGGCCATCAGTCAGCATGTGTTTTTTGAGCACGCTTTCACCCATCGACGCCAAATGCAGCGATCTTTCGCAAACAGAACATCGAGCATAATGTTTGTTTTTGGGATCCTTCAGCAACCAGTCCTTGTACTGCTTTTCTTTGACCCAACGGTCTTGAAACGCACATTTTCCCGGCATCTTGATTGCCTTGAGCAAGGACTGCAAAATGGCGGATGTAAGTATCGCGTCTTCACGCGAAACGAGACTATGAAAAACTTGGACGAGACCTTGAGAAAAATCAATACTTCCAAGCCGAAAGTCGTCTGCTAGGCGAGGGCTGTTTGTCGGAACCAACTGGCGAGCAGATTTCAGAGTAAGTACCGCTTGGTTCCGAGATTTTCCGACCAGCATTTCGCCATCAACGATTTTTGGGGCTGTCGTAAGGACTTGTAAGGACCTTGATGCTAATATAAGCACTTGTAAGGCCTTACTTGAGGTGTTTCAAAATGTAAGGATCTGTAAGGACCGGTAAGGACCCTACGAACCCTGTCGTCTGTTTGTTTACTTATGCTTTGTTTGCTTGTCTGTAGAATGTCAATAACACCCTTGCAATTTTTTTGTTTTGATCTCTCTCTCACTAAAATAGTTTGTTGTATGCTATTTATTACGTAAAATATTGACTACACAATTGTGTATAGGTCCTACTGTGACATTGATGTAACCTGTTTTTTCAAAGAGAACCTTCATTGCAAAATAATCAGCTTGATGATTGTGGGCATTACATCTATCTGGAGATAACCTGCAATATTATTAATATCATTACTTCAACAAAACAAATAGCATTACTCTTCACAGAGAGAGAGAGAGAGGAGAGAGAGAGAGAGAGAGAGAGGAGAGAGAGAGAGAGAGAGATGGGGTGGGATACTCCTCAACATTAATGATGTCACTTGCTAAGTGTGAAAGTGGTGGGTAGACTCGCCGATGCTCCAAACGATCCAAGAGTCTCGTTTGTAAGACGATCTTTCACTCTTGCTAGGTGCTTTTCAGCAAGAACGTGGTTGATCAATGCTGACTTGCCCCGTGAGCCATACTTGATCGCGTCATTACACCATGTGCAGACTGCTTGTCCTGGATAGCCTATAGGTGATTTTCCTCATGCAGTCTTTCAGTCTGAGAATCACACTGTGGCTGACGGCGCCTTTGGAACTGGTCAGCATCACTTTTGCGCTCACTTCCTCCTCAACCACTTCCAAGTCCATTTGTTTTTAACTGAAGCATCGACTTGCTTCGCAAGAACTTTCTCGCTTTCTGCTATCTGACGAAACATTCTGGTTTTCGCTACTCTCGTCAAACCGAAAGAAAATGGCGTCAGGAAAAAAATTCGCAAACAGTTTGCCGCGTTCTCAAACATCAACTTCTGCTTTGATGGTTTCGGTCAACCGCAGAATGAAAACAAAGACAGCAGTCTCGACCGGCCCAAGCAGAAACCGGAAACATCCATTTGCGAACGGATCAATTGAGAACACAATATCGATCGACCTCTCGCCGTACATTAGCTTCATCACAAACCTACCTCTACCCCCCCCCCCCCCCCCAATTTTCTCAATGGATTTACACTGATCTCAAAAACGACCCCTGGGGCCATCAAAAAGACGGAAATCCGCCAATCGGCGGAAAAATCCCATCTCTGATATACAGTGGTCCCAAGCTAACAACAGGTTCATACAGCAGACGCTGGCAAAACAGCCAGCGAGAAGAAACACTCACTTCTTCAGCTTTTTCATTGCCAGATGCATCAAGGCAGCTGGGTCAGTGCTCTGATATCTCTCCTTCATTTTCTTTATGGTCTCCACGCTGACTCCATGGATGTTCATCCTGAAAAGAAAGACAGACAGTCAACATCCTTTAATGACAAAACCAGCCAACACGGAAATAGTCATAGCAATTCTTTTTCCACAGTTCTGTGGAGTCTCATGCCCTTTCATGCACCACAGGACTCTTAATTTCTCTTCAAATCAAGGAAATGAGAAGAGCCATATCGGTCTATCATCCCAGAGAAAAGTCTAGCGACACTTCAAATGAAATGTAAAGGAGCATCTAATACAACAGGCAGTGAAACTCTTGTGTGCGCCATATAATGAACTCGTCAGCAGTACACCTCTGGAGCAGAAATATTTTCACTCATTCTGACAAGTTGTAACAAGATGGCCATTGCAACCGCTGACTTCCAATATGACTTGGAACGGCCAGTGTAGCCCAAATCCTTTAACAAGTCCAATCAATTTCAGTTAGAACCTAGCTGTCATGTGTATCTGCCCAGAACTACTTCCTTCAGAATATTTACTGTGCTCTGTCACTAACAATCTGGGGATTGTTATTTTTACAGTGAGCATTCCTTTGGTCCATTTTTTTTCCCCTCCAGCAGCCCAGGCCACAGGGTTGAGCTTGTTTTGGCCAGCAAGTCAGAAACAGGTTTAACAGTATAAAGATTACGATACCTCCTTCAAGAATGTTATGTCTTCATCTTCCTCGGTCAGTTTGTTACCTCCTTCAAGAATGTTATGTCTTCATCTTCCTTGGTCAGTTTGTTACCTCCTTCAAGAATGTTATGTCTTCATCTTCCTCGGTCAGTTTGTTACCTCCTTCAAGAATGTTATGTCTTCATCTTCCTCGGTCAGTTTGTTACCTCCTTCAAGAATGTTATGCCTTCATCTTCCTCGGTCAGTTTGTTACCTCCTTCAAGAATGTTATGTCTTCATCTTCCTCGGTCAGTTTGTTACCTCCTTCAAGAATGTTATGTCTTCATCTTCCTCGATCAGTTTGTTACCTCCTTCAAGAATGTTATGTCTTCATCTTCCTCGGTCAGTTTGTCACCTCCTTCAAGAATGTTATGTCTTCATCTTCCTCGGTCAGTTTGTTACCTCCTTCAAGAATGTTATTTATTCACCTTTCTCTGTCAGTTCGTCTCCAATCAGAGGTTGATGCAAACACTACAGAGGCAGTTTTAACGTAATCCTGGTAAAAAGGTGGAGTGCAAACCAAGGACAGACCTGCTCAATTTCAGTGCAGATCCATATCAATCTTGGACAAGATCTGTGCTGATCCCAGCGCTCTTTCAGTTCTTCTTCATGTTTCATTCATTTTTATTTTGAGTTTCTGTCACTATGTAATTGACTCAACCTTGTTGTTTTTTTTTCCTACAGAAAACATTATACTGTGATTTACTTACACATTTCACAAAATTTGACTCTCAGTTTCAAATATTAACATAAGAATTTCTTAATCATACGATAATGCTACTGCTACACATTTGTCCATCTGCGTAACACAGCACACATAGACAGGTATCAATGCAAACATTTGCTGAGCTGCTTTCAAACTAAAAGCATCAAACAAAAAACAAAAATTGGTTAAATCGTTATTTTGAGCTGACCCCCACCCCCACCCACCCCATTCCATCCCTCCTCATTTCCTGTTTCCCTGTTGAGGAAATTCTCTGATGGAGACTCTTCTCCATGGAAGTAACAAAATATGACAGGCAAAAGAGGGAGTATGGGTCTAAAAAAGTACTTCCTCCGCAAATCTTGCTGCTAATCTTGGACTTTGCAAAGCTAACCACACTCTTACACTGGTCTTAAGTCACACTTGGCATCATTACCTTTTAAAGTAGCAGTTCACTGTCACTGGCATTCTACTTATATATACTTGTTTAACGTAGCTAGCTTCAAAACTCTGAAGAATCAGCAGCACTAGTTATGCATGTGTTAATGTTTGTGTCATTTATACCATCAGTACACAATGGCCTGCGCTTTCGAAAGACAGAATGGGATTTAACATGCACGAAAGATTCTTTACAGTCAATGGCCTTGGTGGTAGTATAAGTATTGCTGCTATTATTGTCATCTCTTCATCAGAACTGAAAACGAGATCAACATTGTAGCAGCAGAACCTCTGTCAATCTTCTCACTGAGAGCACTGAAGAAGAGGAATCAATCAATTCTTTTAAAAAAAATTGATGGCTGAATCTGGTTCCAGCAAGTTTTTCAGTGTGCAACCTCTGAATCAAAACTGTGATTGGTTTTTCCCATTACCGATGTAAAGACATGGATACTCAGGGGTTGCAACTCTGAAGTTCATGCATTTGACTGCGTTCATCAACAGAACAGAGTTGCTACACCTCTTGAAGAGTTCTCAACTTGAGACCTTGACAAAGATCCAGAAAAACAATTGTACTTACGACCAAATATAACCTGTGTGTCACTTCGACCCTCTCTGTGAAAATCTGAGCATAAAGTGCCTCCAGCTGTGCATTATAAGGACTGCTGAAAACTGCGCCAGCTTTCGTACCTCATTTATCAAAATACAAATAGATTTTAAGAAATCATGGGGAAAACACAATGACGCCAGAACAAATACACTGAAATGCATTGCAGCAAACAGTACTGCAATGGGATGTCAACATCATATACTGACATGTGAAAAACCCAGGTTCCATCAATACCATGGCTAGTAAGTATAACAAATGAATGCAAATTTTCCAATTACAGCCCTTTTGTTTTGCCCTCCAAAGAAATAAGGTATAATAAAATCACACAAAGATCTGCCGTTAGCTTATTATTTCACAATGATACAACCATCATCTTCACAGCAATTTCTAACAATCTGTCACGGTGTCAGCAACGAAAATATGACAAAGCAAATGATGTAAGATCTTGAAGCCGTTCTACAAATGTTACATTTGTCCATAAACTTAAGGGTTAAACTGTAGACACTTACCAGCACCTCACGCAACCTTATGAGAAAGGAAATGCATACACACTCAAAACCCCTACCCAACATTTTGTGATTTATGTATGCCCAGTGATACATATACACACAAACACACACATACAATGATACATGCACATGCGCATATGTACTCATGCATGCACGTGCGCGTGCACACACACTCGCTACTATTACACATACTTAGCCAAGCGTTTCGGCTGATTGCTCCACGGATTGTTAGGCTCAGCGATCTCAATGGTGTAACCTCGGGTAAGCGCCTATTGAGAAAGCAAAGGAGGCAAAAGCATGGTTAACAAAATCTGACATACTGTCACACTCGTCAAAATCAGATTATATCAATGAACAGCTAACTGCCAGCCCATTTAGTGTAAAGAAAAGTGAAAATAGATCTATTTTAAATTTCCCCTCTCTCTCTCACGTATGTAAACAATCGTGCGTGTGCCCATGCACGTGTGCACACACTCACTTTTTCAGTGCACTCTGTGTTTTAAGAAACATAAAAATTCTTTCATGTTTAAACAACAAACATACCTGGACATAATTATAATAAACAGAAAAAGAGGCAAAGAAGACTGAAAGACCAAATGGTCTGTTATCAAATACTGGGAAATTACAGGCCATCTAAAAACAACCATTCCTTCATATTAATATTCATCCCCCTAAAAACAACCATTCTTTCATATTAAATATTCGGGGGCCGGATAGCTCAGTTGGTATGGATGACACGTGACACATAGCATGCACCTTCCCGAAGATGGAGTATGGCTGCCTTAATGGCGGGATAAAAAAGGGTCATACACACAAAACTCCACTGCCTGGCTATACAGGGAGTGTCCGCAGGAGTATCAGCCTGCGTACGCAGAAAGAAAGAAAGAATATTAAATATTCATCCCCCTAAAAACAACCATTCCTTCATATTAAATATTCATTCACCTAAAAACAACCATTTCTTCATATTTAACATTCATTCACCTAAAAACAACCATTCCTTCATATTTCATATTCATTCACCTAAAAGCAAACATTCCTTCACATAACATTTATGACTTCTTTCTTCCCGTCAGGTCAGATAAATAGATCTGCTACTGGTAGCTGAAGCCCAGTACTACCTGTCACAGCTGAGTGCTGAAGCGGAGGTGTTGGGCCAACATGGCGCACTCTAACAAACCACAACACCACGCACTTTGCCCTATGATGATACGCGGAGACCGATTTAACCGAGATGGTGCTCGCCCTGTGAGGTCCCCCCAGGCAGGTGCAGTGCCGGGCTCTTGGCCTCAAAGGAGCCCACCCTCAGCTACTGGAGGTCCCTTCGTCTTGTCCAGTGGAGCCAGGGGACAAGCAAGGAGAGCGACTGGCCAACAACCCAGAAAGAACAGGGAGACCCCCGACATCAACATCATGCAGTGGAATGCAGAAGGGGTCAGCAACAAGAAAGAAGAACTAGAACACTTCCTTCATGAAAACAGCATCAACATCTGCTGTATACAGGAAACACACCTGCAAGAGGGGAAGCCGTTTAAGATCAGAGGCTACCAGGTGTTTCCGAACGGACGAAAAGGGAGAACAAAGGGAGGAGTAATGACACTGGTGAGAAATAACATCAACGCCTCCGAAGTAAAGAAATTCACTGGTGAAGCTGAATACATAGAAGTCAAGGTGGTCACCCAAGACAGCACGATCAACATCGTCAATTATTACTGCCCTGATGACAAGATGCTGTCCCTTGACACAATCCAGGTCCCAGACAGCGGCTTCCTCATCACTGGAGACTTCAACAGCCGGTCCCAGAGTTGGGGATATGACAACATTGACAACAGAGGAGAAGGAGTTGAAGCTTGGCAAGATGAACACCACCTCATTCTTGTCAATGATCCCACTGATACACCTACCTTCTACTCCCGCCGCTGGCGCACCACCACGACTCCAGACCTGGCTTTCTGCACCGACGACATCCACAGAAAGATCAGAAGAAAGGTTGAAGAACAACTTGGAGGCAGTGACCATCGCCCAGTTGTCCTTACTATGCGTGCTAAAGCACAAGGACAGCCACAACATCCGCGATGGAACTACAAGAAGGCACAGTGGGGCTTGTTCAGCACACGCACCAACGAGCTGACAAGAAGCATAGTAGTTGAAGGGAGGAACATCAACAATGTAGTTAAAGAATTCAACACCAGCGTTTCCCAGGCAGCCAAGGAGTGCATACCAAGAGGAGCAAGAAAAGACTACACCCCCTACTGGACGAGTGAGCTACAGAAGACACATGATGCTCTCACAGAAGCAAGGATAGAGGCTGAAACCGATCCCAGCCAGGAGAATAACATCAAACTCCAAGAAAGAAAAGCAAAATTCTTGCGGACCAAGTTAGAGAGCAAAAGAAGAAGTTGGAGAGAGAAAACAGCAAGCCTAAACATGGAGAAAGACACAACAAAGCTTTGGAAATTGACAAAGGCCCTGAATGAAGAAAGCACCAGTGGCCAGAAGATACCCCTAGATGATGAAGGAAACACACTTACAGGAAGGGCCGCAGCAACAACTTTGCAAGAGCTTACGCTGCAGAGAGTAACATCAACATAAGCCAGCACCAGCAGAAAGAGATACGACAAGAAGAGAGGGAAAGAAGAGCAGGAAAGAAAGAGGTACCAGATGCCATGCATACCAACATCAGCTTGGCGGAAATGAAGAAGGCCATTAAGAAGTTGAAGAAAAAGAAGTTCCGGGACCTGACACCATAACGAATGAAATGCTTCAACACTTAGGAAACATCGCGCTTCAGAAATTGCTGGACATATTCAATCTCAGCTGGAAGCAAGGCCAGGTACCACAGTGCTGGAGAGAAGCCATAATGATACCCATCCTCAAACGTGGCAAGAACAAAAGTAAAGCCCAAAGCTATCGTCCCATCAGTCTAACAAGCTGTGTCTGTAAGACCCTGGAACGCATTATCAACCAACGCCTTCAACTTTACCTGGAGACAGAGAGCATCATTGTCCTGAGCAAGCTGGCTTCAGACAGTATAAAAGTACCGAAGACCAAACCACACACCTCTCACAGGTCATAGAGGATGCTTTCCAGGCCCAGAAGGCAGCCCTGGCGGTCTTTATTGACTACAGAAAGCGTTTGACAAGGTCTGGAAAGACGGTCTCCCGGTGAAGCTTCTGCGTTGCGGCATCAGTGGCAACATGTACCAGTGGACCAAGTCGTACCTACACAACCGAAGAGCCAGAGTGTCGGTAGACGGCCGCTGTGGCCGAAAGGTGTTGCTGAGACAGGGAGTTCCCCAGGGAGGCGTCCTCTCCCCTCTTTGTTCATACTCTTTATCAACGACATTGTAGCAGAACTACCAAGAGGTGTCACGCGGCGCTATATGCAGACGACCTGGTGCTCTGGTGCTGTGAAGAGTATGCAACAACAGCAACTTATAGGATGCGGATCGCCCTGGAGAATGTTGCAGCATGGGCTGAAAGCTGGTGCGTAACTATCAACAGGGAGAAGTCAACTGCCACTCTTTTCACGCTATCCCCAAAAGCCAAGCCTGGAAAACTCACCCTAGGAAACGCCACACTAAGGTATGAAGACCAGCAAACATACCTTGGTGTTACCTTTGACAAGAGAATGACCTGGAAACCTCATATCAACCAGGCAGAGGGGAAAGCCAGAAGGAAGCTGAACATAATGAGGAAACTGGCTGGAACCACATGGGGCGCAACTGACAAGATCCTGAAGTCAGTGTACCAGGGTACAGTAAGACCACACCTTGAGTACGGGTCCACGTCTTGGATGACAGCTGCCAAGACACACCTGCAGACCCTGGACAAAGTCCAAAACCAGGCACTGCGTATCATCACTGGTGCCATGAAGACCACGCAAATTCAGAAGATGGAAGAAACATCAAGCATTCCACCGCTCTCCAGCAGGAGACAGCAAAAGGCAATGACCCAAGCCAACAAGTTCAGGTGCTCACAGAACCACCCAATGAAAGACGACTCCAAGCACCATCCTCACGCAGGCTAAAAAGATCAAGCTTTGCTGTGGAGTCTAGGGCCCTGACCAAAAAATACCAAGATATCCTCCCAAAACAGGTCATACCCCTCTCCTTCTCCCTTGACGCACCACCCTGGGAAGACAGAGAAAACAACATCACTGTCATCACAACCATTCCCCATATCAACAGTAAAGGTGACCATGATGACCAAGTGTTGAAGACCCTAACACTGGCAATGCTGGAAGAAAGATACCCCGCAGATTCCTGGATCAGGGTATACACAGACGGCTCTGCCACCAATGCCGTTAAAAATGGAGGAGCTGGGGTCTACATCCAATACCCCAGTGGAGAACGGACAGAAGAGGCGCTACCGACAGGCCTTCATTGTACCAACTACAAGGCGGAAGTTGACGCTCTCACACAGGCAGCACACACCATCGCCACAAGAGCAGACCACAACATCCAGGTTGTCTTTCTAACAGACGCTCTGTCTGTCCTTCAAGCCTACAACAGTGACAGGCTACCCTCATTGAAGAAGGCACTGAACAACATCAAGAGTCTTCGAACAGTGCTTCAGTGGATCCCCTCACACTGCAGCATTGAGGGAAACGAAAAAGCAGATGAGATGGCCAAACAGGGCGCCGCAAAAGAGCAGGAAGATAACGCTGTAAGCCTTGCAGAGCTGAATACCATCACCAAAGCTCTGTTTCGAACTCCGGCACAGGTCACCATCTTCAGGCTGCGAACAGGGCACAACAGACTAAATAAACACCTCCATTCGAAACTCAAGGTTGTGCCATCCCCAATGTGTCCTTGTGGAGAGGCTGAACAGGACACGCCCCACATACTACAGGAATGCAGGAACTTCCGACGGTTGAGAGAAGAGCTGTGGCCAGAGCCTACCCCCGTCGAGGACAAGCTGTACGGCACGGTGGCGTCCCTACAGAAGACCACGTCATTTCTGGAACGAACCGGTTCTCGCGTGTGAAGGCAACGAGAAGAAGAAGAAGAAGACTTCTTTCTTAATGGAGCCGGAATAGCTCAGTTGGTAGAGCGCCTGACTCGTAATCTTGGTGATCCTGGGGTTGCGGGTTCGAACCTCGCGGGGCGTTTCGGTACAGGGGGATTTTTCCCTCGGAGTTAACATTGGTTCTGACTCCATTTCCCATACAGTCCTTCGAATGAGACTATAAACCGAGGTTCCGTGTGTGAACGCATGCATAACATCTTGCACACACGTAAAATCCCATCACCAACTTTCGGAAGAGAAGGCCAGTTTGGCCGTTGGTATGGATGACACGTTACACATAGCATGCACCCTCCCCGAAGATGGAGTATGGCTGCCTTAATGGCAGGATAAAAAACGGTCATACACACAAAACTCCACTGCCTTTGTATACAGGCAGTGTCCGCAGGAGTATCAGCCTGCGTACGCAGACAGAAAGAAAAGAACTTCTTTCTTAATAATACCCAAGAGTCACTCTTTCTTCTTTTGCTTTTATTATAAACAATGCTATCCTAAAAATATTTCTAAACTTTTTTCTCTATGCTTCTATAATGTTATTACAGATAGGGAGTTGCACAATCAACTCGGCTTAAAGTACTATCTTTCATTCTGATGTTGTCCCACTGTTATCTCTCTTTCTCTGACTCCCACACAATGTATCGCTTTCCTCCCACCCTCCACCCTCCCTTCTCCATCTCCACCCCTTTTGCTTCCCCCTCTAGTCCCTTCCACTGTCTTTCTTACCATTTCAGCATATGGAAGCATCTCCCAAATTTCTGTGTTGGTGTTGTCCACAATGACAGGGGTCACTCCTTCATCGAACGCTTCTGTTACTGTTGAGAACAGCAAAAACAAAATTGCTTTTAAGATGTTGGAGAACAGCGAGGGGAGAGAAATGAAGGACAGTTCAGTTCAGTGAAAGTGGCCGGCAAAGAGCGCCTGATTGTAAAGACTGTAGTCGTGTAGAAACAGACATTTTGGTACTATTGATCGGAAAACTTTTCCCCACCAGAAAATATATATCTCTCTCTCTTTCTCTCTCATATCACACACGCACGCACACACACACACACAGACGCTCACTCCACACCACATGCATGCACATCTGCAGTTATTGCATAGTTCAAACAGCATTCCTGCATAGTTCAAACAGCATTCTCACTCCCCATCACTTCTTCCTCTATCAGGAAAAAATCAGGTGGCAGATGGCATGCTTCACACAGGTTGGTGTAACCATATGAGGTCTGAGCAGTTTCCCCACCCCATTTGGCCCTAATGCCCATACAGCACAAATGAAGCAAAGCGGCTATTAGTGAGAATGCAGCTAGACTACAAGAACTGAACTTGCTCCATCATACTGCAGTCCTGGATGCGAGAGGGAGGGAGAGGGAAATGGAGGGGACGGGGAGGGGTGGGTCAGACCCAAGCAGAATTTCCAAGGGAGGAAACTTTGGGATTCTTGTAGCAAAAAAAAATCTGTACATTACCAAACCTAAAGCTTGTCACTACATCAGTCAGCTCTGTGCCCTTTCAACTTCAAGACCACTGGATGGATTTGGACAGACATGAAAGCCTGAGTTATGCTCTACTGCTGGAACTGCCGGGAGGGAGAGAGCCTGACACTAAGTCATTACCTTTGTGATGTGCCAATGGTAAGACTGTACAGTTATTACAGCCATAATGTAAGCAAAAAGGGGGCCGGATGATAGCTCAGTTGGTAGAGCGCCGGACTCGTGATCCTGGGGGTTGCGGGTTCGAATTTCGGTATAGGGGGATTTTTCCCTCGGAGTTAACATTGGTTCTGACTCCATTCCCCATATATAGTCCTTCGAATGAGACTATAAACCGAGGTTCCGTGTGTGAACGCACGCATAACATCTTGCACACACGTAAAATCCCATCACCAACTTTCGGAAGAGAAGGCCAGTTTGGCCGTTGGTATGGATGACACGTGACACATAGCATGCACCTTCCCCGAAGATGGAGTATGGCTGCCTTAATGGCAGGATAAAAAAGGGTCATACACACAAAACTCCACTGCCTGGCTATACAGGGAGTGTCCGCAGGAGTATCAGCCTGCGTACGCAGAAAGAAAGAAAGAAAGTAAGCAAAATTAAGCAGTGTCTCTTGCATCAACAAACCTCTTTTTTGGTTCCATTCATGAGCATCTGACAGCATCTCAGGTCTAAAGGTGTACAAACCACCGCGTGTAAAATACTCATCTGTTGAAAACACCCGGCCAGAGCCCTTGATTTTCCTGTTTAAACACACATCCACCAAACCGGCAAGTAAATAACAGCGAAGAAAAAAAAAAGAATCACTTAATCCTGGCAACGTATTTACGAACAACAAAACTAACAACAGCAGAAACAAAGTAAAAGGTGCATGAGAGGCAGATATACAAGGGATGAAGGTTATCTGAAGACGTTTGGTATAAGTTGCCTGAGCTTTCTGAACTTCTCAATGGCACCATCTTTGTGCTGCTCTTCCTCACCCACTCCCCTCTTCCTAACCCCCTCACCCCCAAGCCCATTCCCACAACCCCTTTCCAAGCCCATACACACCCACCTCACCCAGTCATTCTATAAGTCTCAGCATTAGCACACCAAAAGGTGCGAAAAGTTTGTAGTAAGGTTGCTATGAGACAATGCACCAGAGAAGGCATTACACAGCTGAGAAGTCAGTCTGTGGTTGCAGTTACCTCTTCACATGCTCAGGAATCCAACATGCTCAGGAACCCCCCCCCCCCCCTTCCCTCCCCCCCCCCCCCTCCCCTCCCCCCCTCCCCCCCCCCCCTCCCCCTCCCCCCTCCCCTCCCTCCCCCCCTCCCCCCCCCCCCTCCCCCCCCCCCCCCCTCCCCCCCCCTCCCCTCCTCCCCCTCCCCCCCCTCCCCCCCCCTCCCCGATTTCAATAATAATCCCTTTATCAGTTTAATTACCATAATTGCTAGGTGTGTGTGACTGAGCAACACTGACCGTAGCTCACAATTCCATGAACTTACCAATAATAAGACTTTGATGATGTACTTGATGAACTAATTCCTTGAACTTGCCGAGAATAAGAATCTGACATGTACTTGATGAACCCATCACACACATGGATGAGGGGAAATCAAACCTGAGGTCATGACATGAGCATGACTTGAACTCGGGCCACAGAACCTGAATTTTTCATTATACTGAACAGCGAAGTGGAGAAGGTGAGAATGGTGATAATGAGAATGATGATTATGGTGTGTTTTTTTCCCCTGAGAGTACAACACTGCTGTCCTCAACAGTTCATTTCATATTATATATCCTGGACTAAACGTGACCCCAAAGATTCAAACATCTAGACAGTTGAGCAGGAATTGTAAACAAGCTTAAGATACATTCAATGAGTTGAAGAAATTCAACAAATTTGTCCCAGTCTTCTCACTTGATCCCAAGCTGAATAAGATGAGGGATGAAAAATCATACAAGTTTATACTACAAACCCATAGTCTTTAAGCCTGTAGCACATGAGACACTATAAGGACTGTGCAATTTGGGCAGGTGAGAGCTGTTTCTTACCATAGGAGCTTATCTTGTTTCCTAAGTTATTTTGTCAGTCTAACTTACTAAGTAAACTACAGAATCATTTAAAACATAACAATTTTGTGTTTCTCAGTTTCTGGCTTTGTTTTATTATCAGGGCACACAGGAATAATATACCTGACTAACAATAGTATATTAATGATGGTGATATTATCCCTGAAAAGTATTTATGTTACATCACAGGTATCATGTTCTAAATGGAAAATAGATTAGAACACACGTCTGTTCAAAACATACTCAATTATTATATTCATTTCATCAACATAATAATTTTTGCGCCAGCGACACCACTGATAATTGCCTGTCTCCACACACATGTATACATGTCTGTACACACACACACACACTGGAAAACACACACATGTATACATGTCTGTACACACACACACACACACTGGAAAACACACACATGTATACATGTCTGTACACACACACACACACACTGGAAAACACACAAGTTACATCATACCATACCGCATGAACCTTTGATCTGTATGTAGGCATCCTTACTATTATATATAGTATTAAGCACTTCAATAAATTATAAAGTTTGTCTATGTTAACATGATGATTCCTATAAATGCACACTGGAAGAGTCTAAAAAACAAAAATTATCTGCTTAATACCAGTATTATTGAAATTCACTGCCTTTGCACTACTATATATATAATATATATTTTTAAAGGGTAATACACAAAGATGGTAAGGTAGGAAGAAGCAAAAACAACAAAACAAAAAGAATCATGCAAATAAACAAAAAAATACCTTGCCAGAAATGACTTCCCACTTCCAGGAAGACCTCTCATGATAATCAGTAACTTGTCATGGCCATGCTGTTTGAGCCTCTCCATTAGAGAGCTCTTGGAACCGGAAGCAACACCACTGGAACTGCCAGAATATGACATGGCTGCCACTGGATTTGCCAAGAGCACAGGGCTTTGCGTTGTGGAAGGTGCTGCCACTGAACTCCAAGATACAGTTGTTGATGATCCTTGTGATGCAGCAGCTGCTGCTGTAGAGTAGGATGCTGGTGGCTGGTTAAGATTCAGGCCCACAAATCTGTTCACATTCCCTGAGTTTGCAACAGGCTGAAAAGACTTTATTGGCATTATTGGCACTTCATATTTTGGACTCTTTCCAAATATATGGGCCGCTGGTGACACAGACACAAACGCTGGCGAAACTTGTCCATCTTCATAGCCTGTTCTTCTAACCGACATTGGTTTTAATGGTCTATTCTGACCTGCATAATTTGGCAGGTGAAACTCTGGCATGACGCTTGGAGCTGTACTGACAGAAGGCTGGGTCTGCAGAAAGCTAGGTACAAACTCAGCAGCTTTAACTGACAGACGCATATCAGAGAACTGACTGTTAGAGGTGCTGGTTTTCCCTGACTGAACTGTGCTTTCTATCAGCTTTGTCTGGAAACCCTCTGTGCACAACGAATTTGTACTACCTACTGCTTCCACAGGAGTCATAGTAACACTGCTACCAGGCATCGATACATCCAGAACTTTTTCACCCAGACCAAGCAAATAATTTCCCACAGATGATGAAACACATTCCAAACCAGGTCTGGTCACATGATTCGTGCCTGCCAGTGAAGAAGTTTGCTGCACTGGAACTGCTGAAGGCTTATTATCAGTGGCAGTGTTGACCTTGGGGGTTAAACCGCTGAAACCTGACTGACTAGACACATTCTGACCCTCTTTTCCTATCTCCCCTTCCAAGCTGTCCCACTGACCTGATAGGGAAGGCTGGCTGTAACTAGTCTGACTAGAGAGTGATGCATCCATGTCAAAGAGTCCACCAGGCAATGGCACAGTGATAGCCTGAGATAGCTCTTCATAGTTGTATGTCAAGCCACTTGTGCTCACAGTACTGAAATCCATTCTGCCAGACTCCTTAGGGTAAGTTTGAGAAATGCTAGAATCAGTCACTTCAGTGCCTGAGTCTGTCATCTCTTCCTGTGGCGCAGGAGCCTCTGCTGATTCAAGGAACTTGCAGGCAATGATGTCCAGACCAAGGCATTCAGACTTGGTCTTGGACGATGATTCATCATTGCTGAGCTGAACCAGTTTTTCTATGGTCTCATTTTCTGCACATCAGAACAGAAACAGTGATTGATTCATCCTGAGAAAAATCTTTCAACAGTAGTTTTCAAAACTCAGAATAACTGTAGCAAATAGGGAAACCCCAATTAAACATAATAACTATGGGTCAGAACTGTCATTTGGCAAAAACTAATTGTTGTTAGCTGAATATTTAGTAGTACAGTAACCGCAAGTGGCTTAAGCAAAACAAAAGGAAAAAGAATGAAAAAAGAACAAAATAGCACTTCATGATTTACACCACATAAATTTAGTGCTAGTTCTTCTTGAAAAGAACATCATAGTTATTAGAAAAAAAACATCCTATCACAGATTTGCTTTGTTTTAATTAGTTCTCAATGAAGATACCCCAAAGGACAGAACCTTGCATATATTAACACACTTCAAGTCCTATAAGCCCATACACTCTCTCTCGAACTCTTTGTCACACACACACACACACACACACACACACACACACACACACACACACACACACTTCCGAGGACTGGAAGACGGCCGAAGTGACGGCAATATTTAAAAAGGGAGGTAAATCAGATCCTGGAAACTATCGCCCAGTTTCACTTACCTGTGTATTATGTAAAGTATTAGAAAGCCTAGTGAGAGATACTATTGTTTCACATTTCACTGATAATGGACTCTATGCTGATTGCCAGCACGGTTTTAGGAAGAAAAGGTCATGTGTGACGCAGTTATTACAAGTTATGGAAAGGCTCACATTTTATTTGGATGAAGGGGAACCTGTAGATATCATTTATCTTGACTTTAAAAAAGCTTTTGACTCAGTCCCACATGAAAGGTTACTTACCAAACTCGCTGCTTACGGTGTATGTGGTTCCATTTTGAAATGGACTAGCAGTTTCCTTAAAGGACGCACACAGAGAGTGAGGGTAGGTGATGCTAAGTCCGAAAAAGCAGATGTACTGAGTGGTATACCCCAGGGTAGCATATTAGGTCCCATTCTCTTTACTGTTTTCATAAACGATATGCCCTCTACATTGCAGAGTATGTGCCACATCTTCGCGGACGATACCAAATAAATGAACACTGCAAGGGAAAACTCCACCATCCAAAATGATATCAACAAATTACAAGAGTGGTCAGAGACCTGGTGCTTATTTTTCAATGTGTCAAAGTGTCATGTTCTACATATGGGGAATAAAAATCCTGTAAATGAGTATGAAATGAAGCTGGGTAATAATGTTCAAAAGATTACAAGATGTAACGAAGAAAAGGATTTGGGTGTTACGTTTGATGAAAGACTTGATTTTGACCCGCACATAAACCGAATTGTGGGTAAGGCAAACCAAGTATTAGGAATGGTAAAGAGAGCCTTCACATTTTTAGACAAAGATACTTTCACTACATTATATAAGTCCATTGTGAGACCGCATCTGGAATATGCAAATGTTATCTGGTGTCCTGCAAACCTAAAGAGGCAATCCATCCTGATCGAAAGAGTTCAGAGGCGTGCAACCAGACTGCTGAAGGAATGCAAAGAAATGAACTACTATGATCGATTAAAATTTTTGAACCTACATTCACTAAAGGGTAGACGACTACGAGGTGATCTCATACAGATGTTTAAAATTTTCCACGGATTTGATGATGTTGACTTGCACTCCTTGTTTTCCTATGCACCTGTGAATGTTACGAGGAACTCTGCAGGAAAACTCTTTGTAATGCATACCAGAACTAACAAGCGCAAATTCTCATTTTCTTTTAGAGTTGTTAACCCATGGAATGCATTACCTTCATCAGTTAAATTTGCAAAATCTGTGAACGAGTTCAAGAACCTGATCGACAAACTGCCCCAGCTAGAAGATCTATTTTATGGCTATGACGAGTAGCAACCCCATTAGGTACGACCAATCTAGATAAATATAACCAGAACCAAACCAGGAGGGACAAATATTAGACCTCGCGGTCTAGGCGTAATCAAAACGCCGTCCCTACTACTACTACTACTACACACACAGAGCAGAATTTTACTGAGTGAAGCAATATACTCAGTCATTCTGCATAGGAGCCACCCAACACCAAAAACATCCCACAGTAACAAGTTCTGGTAGGGTTCAAACCCACAGCCTCACTCAATTTGTGATTCAATCCAATGCTAGCAGGTAAAAAAAAAAAAAACATTAATCAATATTTAATGTGATTCTAAAATAATGAAGAACTGAAAACAACTAACTGCGGTTGAAAAGAGATCTAGACAGACAAAAAAAACAGAATGTGTTTTCTTGCCATATAATATACTGGTTAGCGAACAGTAGTATGCATCATTGCATGCATGCATCCATGTATATGTTTGTCTGTATGTGTGTGTGTGTGTGTGTGTGTGTGTGTGTCTGTGTGTGTCTGTGTGTGTCTGTCTGTGTTAGTGTGTATGTCTGTGTCTGTGTGTGTGTGCGTGTTTCTTATAACTAGAGCAGTAGAGGAGCTTCCCTGACTACAACTAACATGGGAAGCATTGGAACAGTGAAAGAAACAATGCCCTTCACACCAACTGCGATGGCACTCCGCCGCAGTGAACATCACTTGACATCAAAATCAATACTGTATATCTATAGATACAAACTCACAAGAGCTGTTCTTTAAAACTCTGATTTAGTGGATATGGCAATCTAAAATTTAAAAAACTTACAAATGCACTATACCAGATCACGGGCCAATCCCTCCTCCGATATATTATGCAAGAAAAAAAATCAATAGAATAGCCAGTTTGCGACAAATAATACATGATTCATAATATCACATCAGGGATGGGATGGGACAATCACAATAATGAACCCACATTCAATGTGCTTAACGTTAAGAAAACATCACTGAATATGTACAGATCGGCAGTCTGCATGCTTTCTATCTCTACTGAATGTCATAGCACAACACATCAAGATAATCTTTTTTTTTTCAAATAACTCGCATTCTGTCCTGCAGACTTCAAATTCAATGAATAAAAATATTAATCATTTAGATTTAATGGCTTCTCCCCTGCCTTGCTATATTATGCCATGAAGCCAACTTACAGTCGAAACTTTCTCGCTGTAAACTAAATTTTATGCATCAAGAAATCTGCTCTTGCTCTGGCAATGGAACAATTAACAAAACCCCAAATTTTCACACAGCCATAGCCATTATCAGGGCCAGGCAACACACGCAACATATAGTTTTGGAAACATCCACATGACAACATACAGCCCTTTCTGATCAACTATAACGAAGACTAGAGCAGGTAATTGTCTTCAGGCTGTAGGTGGACAGCAGCTAAATCATCCTTTTCTTTTCAAGGTATGGACTGGTCAGTTCGAAGTGTCCCTGTCAAGCTGGTTGTACAAAAACTGAACATTAACATCTGCAATGGCTGGCAAGCTTTTCAGCAGCTTGGAGCCCCTGCAGACTAGGGACCACTTTAATAAACTAACAGTTCAATAACTGATCATTGACATCACTGACCACAGCTGTAAAACTGGTAATCGCGCAGTCAGTTTATAAATCTATGAATGACAGCCTATGATCTTTGCAGCCACTTGACTTGACCATTCTGGCACATTATTTGGCAACAATGCACCAAAAAGTCCATTCATGGCCTTGCTCCCTCATATTTACTGACTGACCCAAAGCAGATGACACAGCCTGCATTCAGTCTGCAAAGTAAGAATCTCAGAATATAGAGCTCTAGTGCCCACAGGTTCAGATCAGCTAAGTTTTATAGCACTGCTTCAACTATGTCAGCAAGTGGATTATGTATGTTGCTCTGCTTGTTTGTATTTTCATGACAGACCTTTTTTGTTATATGCTGACAATATGTATGTGTGCAGCGTCTGTGAACTTTGCTTGCCAAAACTGAATTTGTTTTGGTTTGGACCAGTTACCCCAGCTGTCCACATGATGGCAGAGGATGGGGAGTGCAACCTTCTGTCCATTAACACTACAACAATGAGGTGTCATCAAGTCGAAACCAATGTGATTCATTTCACACAATTTTGTAAAAAGAATCCAATTTTCAAATGGATGTGGTCAACCACTGTAGTCCATTTAATAAACTGCCATCAAACAGGAACCCGATGTTATCATCTGTGGAGTAAATGACAAAGAAGAACTGAATTACAGCACAATATTCCACAGTGGCTGTGTCATAGATAGTAATGTGACATTCACATGGAAAACAAACACAAAAATCACGTTCTTCTTCTTCTTCTTCTGCGTACGCAGGCTGATACTCCTGCGGACACTCCCTGTATAGACAGGCAAGTATTAAGCCCATCTGCCCAACTAAGTGAGTGGAGTTTTGTGTGTATGACCGTTTTTTATCCTGCCATTAAGGCAGCCATACTCAAACTTTGGGGAAAAAAATCACATTCGAAATCACAATATAAAAAACTGTCTTAAAGCACCCAAAACATTTGCCACCTTGTGCTAAGCAATGATGACTTGTGACTGAATGAAGAAAACCAGAGTAAAAAATTATAATATCATCTGCCTCATTAGGTAGATTAACAATAACAGCATTAGTCAGTGATTACAACATCCTTAAAAATTACATAATCTTAAGAGCCTGGAGCTGCTGGCAGAACGATGGGGCATGCACTTCAATGCAATCAAGCGCTACACTATGAGCCTGGCATGAAACCGTTCAGTTTCTTTTATTCATCGAATAACACCATCCTCCGTTTAGTCTCTGCCAAACTCTAGGCCAAACCATGAAAACTATTTTCAGATAACCTGTGCTGGTCCTATTACATCAATAATGTCATGAAAATAAAGCCATCTGAACCCTTAGGTTCCTCCACTGTAATCTAGGATGCTGCCCCACAGCCGGAAAATGTACCGCCATCGTGGTCTTTGCTTGTCCTCTACTGGACTATGGAACCCAGCCCACGCCTGGTATGCATAGCATGCCAGGTATGTCCGGTGGCAAGCCCGGATAAATGGGGAGCCAGGGCAAGCATGAGGTTAGCTTCCTCACCTTGTACATAAATCTGTGTAGCTACAGAAACGTCAATAACAACAACCCAGCAAACTCTTCCTGGAGCAAGGGAGCCTTCTACGGGAGGACCCATAACTTGTCTGCAGTGAAAGCCAACCGCAAGCTGCAGAGGTGACAACTCTAATGGCGACCAAGAGGAGACTTAGATGCAGAGAAGAAGAGAGCGGGATACACCTGGAGAGAATTAAATTGGAAAAGGGCAGCCCAGGACAGGGCACGCTGGCGGATTGTTGTTAATGGCCTTTCTTCAGTGGCAGCTGATGGCTTGAACGAACGAACTGGACTACGGACAATCATTTGCGACCCATACCACAAGCAGGATGTCAACAAGCTGGAGCACATTCAGTGAGCAGCAGTAAGCTTCATACTGAAGACTATGGATCTGCAACAGGCCTAAATAAATATGACCTCCCCATGCTCTGAGAGTGAGAGCATCATAAGCAATTGAGGCTCATCTTCTTCTCCGTGGGTGGTTGAGGGACTGATGCTGGCAGGTTCTCCTGACCAATTACAGACACCCAAGAAGCTTGCACCACTTATCCAATTCAACTGTGGGGTGTCAAATAACCCAGCTGATAGTTATATTAGAATTACAACCACCACTACTCAGTGCCTAGGTGTAACACCAATCAATACAGACCGTCTTTCTTCCCCGAGACTGATGTGGCTTGGAACCACCTGGACAACAGAAATAGTTCACACAGAAACTACATACAATCTTTACGCTGGCCCTCACAATGGAGAGATACCACTGAAGGCACAGCACCAATGCTAAAATCCCCAACTTTGGCCATTATGCCACTGCCTGTTCATGGATGTTAACAACGTAAATGAACAGAAGCAGATTACGATAAATAATTCGGAATAAAAAGAAATTTAAACAAAAAAAGTAGACACCCAAACTACAGTCTTCTTCTTCTTCTTCTTCCTAAAATACTGGTTCACTCAAAAACGAGTAGGTCACCAGCGCGCATGTTAAAAAGTAAAATAAAATAGCATAAAACAGTGCGACTCAGACTGTTGGCCCCTGGAGCAAATTTGGCAACAAGGGGTCGCACTCGATATTCAAGAAGTTAAAAAATGGCCAAACTCAGGCCCAGGCAATAGTAAAACATCTGGGGAAGTAAAAATAGAAACTCATCAATATGCAGATCTCAAAACTGTCGAATCAATTTGTTTTTTAAAAGAGATTGCATTTGTGGCAATCTTGATGGCACCCGGCAGTGAGTTCCACAGCCGTACAGAACTGGGATAAAAAGAATGTAAGTGGCTGTCAATATTTGATGCAGGTATGGTATAACATTGACCGCCACTCCTGGTGCTACTTTTATTCAATACTAGTTGTTCCATTGGAATATCAATTACTTTAGCTCTGCCTTTGAAAAAGATGTTAAGTTTGATAAAAGCTCTTCTCTCTTCTAAGGGTTTCCATTCTAATTTCCTCATATTCTTCCTAGTATTCCCCTTTTCTCTGACGTGGTTCCCTGTTACGAACCGTGCTGCTCTCTTCTGAATCTTTTCGAGGTTATCAATATCCTTTAGATGGTAAGGATCCCAAAACTGAGCAACCATATTCCAGTACTGGTCTAACCAGTGTTTTGTAGCAGTCGTCTTTAACCTTTTGGGGCAGTCATTGATATTCCTGTATAAGAAAGCTAAGATGTTATTTGCTTTCTTACATACTAAATTGTAATGTTCTTTCCATTTGAGACGACTATCTATAATCACGCCTAAATATTTTGCAGCATTAGTTTCTTTAAGAATAGTATTATGAATGGGAATAATCTAAATCTAATTGGTTGAGCGTTTGTTACATATACGCAACACTTGGCACTTTTGGGGAGAAATTCCATTTTCCAAGTTCTTTCCCACTCTTGTAAAGCTTTTAGATCTTCTTGTGAATGCTTTGTATCATTCTTGCTTCTAATTGTTCTATATACTAAACTGTCATCTGCAAAAGCCTTATAGTAGTTCCAGGAGAGAGATTCTACTTATGTCATTTATATAAATTAAGAAAAACAAGGGCCCCAGAACAGTTCCCTGTGGTACACCTGACAAGACTGGTTTTACAATGTGATGACGACCCTTCCACAACAACTTTCTGCGTTCTCCCAACGAGGAATGATCTAGCCCATTTTAGCAAAGAACCGCCAATGCCAATGTGTTCTAATTTAAGCAGCAGGCCCTCATGGTCAACCTTATCAAAGGCTTTAGAAAAGTCTCAAAAAATTTGCATCTATTTGCTGTCTGTTGTTAAGACAGTTATTAAATCATTGGAGTTTGTTATAAGTTGAGTCTCACAACCCCTTCCTGTCTAAAACCATGCTGGGCGTTATTTAAGAAGTCATATTTGTCAAGATGGTCCATTATGCTACTATATATTATGTGTTCAAGTAGTTTAGCTGATATAGATGAAAAGAGATACGGGTCATTAGTTCTCTGCTTTTGTTTTGTCACCCTTTTGAATTTAAGGGAACAATGCTCGCATCTCGCCACTCATCAGGTATTACTCCTGATCCAGTGAAGCTGGTTTAAAGAGTTGTATACCTCACTAAATTTCATTGGCACAATAATTTTAGAGCTTCCCCAGGAACGCCATCGGGACCAGTAGCTTTGTTTTCATTGATGTTGGTCGTAACTAAATACTCCTGCTTTGTTTACTTTGATGTTATGCATTTCAGGGGTTTATCATCATCTTTTAGTCTAACGTTAATTAAAGGTTTTGGGATTTGAGAAAACTGAACAAAACTGCTTGTTTGTAAGTTTGCTTTCCTTCAGGTCCTGTATTAGGTTATTCTGGTTGTTTCTCAGGTCTTTGGGAAACCCAATGTTGTCCCGTCTCTTTCTCCTTATGTAAGACCATAATTTCTTGTTTTGATGATCACCTTCTGAAACATTGAATTAACATAATTTGGGGTGAGCAAGCCTACATTCTCTCTGACACCTTCTCTTTAAAATGTTTTATACCTAAAACCCGTAATCTTTCTGAATTAGGATGTAGTTTCAATTTCTTAAAGAAACGATGTTTCCTTCTCACAAACGTTTTGTTTTGTAGTAATCCATGGCTGGTGGTTCTTGCTGAAGTTATTTTAGTAGGTATATTGTCATCCAAAAAAAAACCAAGTTAGTTTTTATACACTTCCAAAGGTCACTGACATTATCTTTAACACTATGGGACCTCAAAAAAAGACGAATGAAATCAAGAGTATCCCTGCGCATTTTGGTAAATCTGCTGGGTTTCCCGAGTCTTTGGTACGTTTAGGGGGTTTTCTTCGGGAAAGGGGTTTAAAGTTTTCTCTCTAAGAGAATTATGTCTGATCACCCAGGCCTGCAATTAATTCCTGATTGCCTAAAGCGCCTGGACAAATTTGGGAAAAAAAAAAATCCAGGAATGCCTTACCACGAGTTGGTGCTTAAAATGACTGCACCAATCCAAGTCTTTGGTGGCATCAAAAAACTGAGTATTAATTTTTTACTGTATTGATTACCAAGTATGGCATCTTCACCCCAATCAATTTTCTGGTAAGTTTTAAAATCCCCCACCAATCCATAGAATTGCCTTCCTATTGGCCAAAACAATGTTAGAAATGTCTCTGCAGATTTGACGAACATACATTATTTATCTGAATCTGGAGGACTGTAAACTGATCCAATAATGACAGGTCCTTATTTTAAAATTAATCCTACAAAATAAACTTTCACTATTTTGCCTTGATATAAAAACTCACTGGGGTAAGTTCTTCCCAATGGCAATCAAGACTCCCCACCTCTTTTTCCAAGTCTGTCCTTTCTATATCAAAATCCTCCATTAGAAGTTCACTGCTGGATGTTCCCGTTTTTAGCCAAGTTTCTGTTCCAATTACAACATCAATGTTTTTTTCGGTGACTAAATTACTGGGCTTCTTCCTTTTTCTTGATAAGAGATTGAAAATTTACGACTATGCATTAAGTTTATCTTCTTCTTTCCCAAATACTGGTTCACTCAAAACGAGTAGGTCACCAGCGTGCATGTTAAAAAGTAAAATAAAATAGCATAAAAGAGTGCGACTCAGACTGTTGGCCCCTGAGCAAATTTGGGAACAAGGGGTCCACCCATATTCAAGAAGTTAAAAAATGGCCCAAAATCAGGCCCAGGCAATGTAAAAAAATCTGGGGAAGTAAAAATAGAAACTCATCAATATGCAGATCTCAAAACTGGGCGAATCAATTTGTTAATCTTTTTCTCTTTAAGGTTTGGGGTTCAGTTGCACTTTATGATTTGGGATTTTATCAGTTTTAGAATCAGGGGTGGATGCAAACTTAGGACAAAATTTCAGGTTTTTTTTTGGGGATCGGTCTGGTGAGATACTAAAAGATAGGGTCAAAACGGTTGCTTTCTGAGCTGCAGTCTTCAATAGAATCTTCAAAAAGTCTCAGTATTCCCAATCAATGGATACGTTAACCCTTACCTTCCCAGTCACATTCTTCGATTATAAGCTTGATCACATCTGCCTCAAATTTATCACCAAAGATTTCAGAAACTGTTGCGAAAATACGTGCTTTCTTTGTGGTGTTACTGCTATACTTCGACTCTTGGATCCGGAATTCAGCGTTTTCTTACGGTCACTTTCGTGACTACCTCGTCCCGGGAGAGACATTTTTTTCTCCAAAACACCTATCAAACTCTTCAATTAGAATTCTTCTTCTCAGCATAAACAAACAGCAACGCGTGTCTTTCCAGTACTGACTATTCTTTGTTGACAGATTAGTCACAAGTATGTGAAACAGGAAGTACTGTGTGCGCATGACTATGTTTTATCTTTCTAAGTAAATGATACGAAGACGCTAGAACCACACAAAACTTCGGACCTACTGGTCTTCTTCAGGCTGCATACACACATACCGCGCCCGCGCTGGATGCATGCACGCACGCAGAAAGTAAATCAATAAAGGGATAACATGCGCGCTGGTGACCTACTCTTTTTTGAGTGAACCAGTATTTTAGGAAGAAGAAGAAGAAGAAGGATACACAGTGGAGTGGATATGGTGTTTTGGGAGGAACAAGCGTAGGAAAACAAGCCCTCAGCCACCATGAAAATAACTTGGGAAAACAAAAAAACAAACTTTAAAAAAAAAATAAAAATAAACAAATAATGCCTATTGTCAGAGTTGGTTCAGTCCTCAGCAGAAGTCATTGTTTAAGATTCTTTGTGCCAGGGGTGGTAGGGCGATTAAACAAAAACAAACAAACAAAAATAAAAAGAAAGCCTCGCAACGTAGCACCAGCAATATCAAAACTCACAAAAGGATGATCCACACCCCACACTTTTTTTTAAGACCGTGGTATATTTTCTGTAAATGAAGATGCATAGAAAATGCTAACAATCGCCCTATACATATTAAGATTTTGTTGTTGTTGTTGTTGTTTTTCACGCAGGGCCTCGCACTTACATTCTAAGGAAAGCATAGAATTTAGGGAATATTCCATAATCCAGGAAGCTCGGTCTGTCTGCCGACAAAACACAAAAAGACGAATGACCAAAAGGCATTTCGCCAAGATTTGAAATAGAAGGAAAAATGAAAATAATGTGTTTGTTCAGAGACAAAGTGGTGACCAAAAAGAAGACAGAGGAGTTCAAAAGTGCTAGATTACACAATATAAAAAAGATCGATTTACTGATGCTAAAAAAAAGTGCTCCCCTCTCTCTCTCTCTCTCTCTCTCTCTCTCTCTCTCTCTCTCTCTCTCCTTTAATAACAAATAGGAGCATCGCTTTCTATGTATCTCTGAGATTTTTTTTTTGTTTTGTTTTGTTTTGTTTTTTGTTCATGATCAATTCATTTATTTTGGTTTGTTTTCATGAAGGATGAGTTTCAAACCAAAGAAATCACGAAGTCTCTCCCTGCGGAAAGGAAGAAGTAGCTGAAAACCCAAATTATGTTCATTGTAGTCAACCAGCCTGTTGCAACGGTGACAGAAGAACAGTCGAGAGTTTTTGGAGGTGAGAGAACGTATAAATGCCAATCCTGACTCACTGCTCAACCACCGGGGTTTTTGGGCGAAAGTGGCCAAAAAAGCCGCCTTTTCCTGTGGCGGAAGAGAGAGAGAGAGAGAGGAGAATCACCGGCAGACAGACAGACAGACAGAGAAGAGAGAGACAGAGAGAGACAGACAGACAGACAGAGAGGCGGGCAGACAGACACACACACACACACACACACACACACACTCTTTCTCTCTCTCAATTAAATGACATAAAATCCGCAAACTTTGTACAGGGGGCTGAAACCTGATCACTTAATTTACGGCTCGCTGCAGTTTGCCCTAGCCTGCGCTGTGTAAACGAAGCACACTCGGCTGGGTTGAAAACCCATTGCATCAGAAATGATTGCCACGTCGACACACCGAATCGAGGCTGTCGCGTGACACGACTGGGGTTGCCATTGTTGCTTGGACTATTGAACAAGAAGGCTGTGTTTTGTTTGCGCTCTGTTGTGACCACTGTGTTTTACTTGTGTTATTTTAAAATGGCTAAAACGTTACTGAAGAAACAGGTTTGTTATTCGAGGCCATAAGTTTTACTTTAACTGCATGTTGTGAAACCGAGAGATTGTTTTTTAGAAAACGAAAAAAGTGAACTAACTGCTTTGGAAATGAACAGCTATCTTAAAGGTTTGTTGTTCAAGGAAATGAAACAAGATGTAGCTAGTTTTAATACGTGTTTGACTATTGATGAGATGGTTCCTTATCTAATAAATGGCGCTGCATTGTTGAAAGTTGGCCGAAGCAAAACAAAACCATCACGCGTTGATTGTTGGGAGCTGGCTTGAGACAGCTAAAGCCATGTTTAAAAAACATGGCGTTCATTTCTTAAGGCGGAGGTAAACACGGCTGATTCGTATGCTAAAAAACTTATATTTGAAACATTTTTGCTGTTCCTCCCAAGTAAAAAATGTTCTCAGTTTGTATTAGACTTGATTGATTGTTAACTACAGATTCAGTGTTCATGTGGCAAGCTGATCTGTGTATTAAGATGTGTATACTTTTCTACTTTTTTAATTCTAACCAGTTCATCTGCCTTTAAGTGTGCCCTTATGCAACTGAATGGCGATTTCGAATGTTCTGGCAAACAAACTAGATAGGGTTAGGCAGACCTTAGTACATCTACCAGTATGGAGAGAGTAGTGGTGTGGCCAGCACTATCTTCATATAAATGCTTCAAATATACAATGACGGATGTACTACTACTGGCGATTAGAGCCGCCATAATTGCTGTAACTCTGCTAAAGCAATTTGCAAGCGTCCTACCACTGACGTAAGATCTATTTTTAGATACCGCTCACCGCTGGCCTGGCATTTTGCCAGCATTGATCGGCTAGAAAGCACCAAGCAATACTGGGTCAATCAGGCGAGCTCGCCTGATTGACCTAGAAAGCGCTGCAGGCCTACCACTGACGTAAGATCTATTTTTAGATACCGCTCCTGCAGGAGCGGTCGGGGTTGTTTAGATTTGGGACTGCCTTGAATTTCCACCAAGCACTTCATTGACTTTGTATATATTGCTGTGATTACTGGCTTCACTGCTTCGCTTCAACGTCCTGCTTCAACTTTTTTGGCTGCCGCACACACACGCACGTCCCCCCACCCCCACCCCACGCACGCACGTCCCCCCACCCCCGCCCCACGCACGCACGTCCTCCCACCCCACCCCACGCACGCACGTCCTCCCACCCCACCCCCTGTGTACACCACACACACTCCACTCCCCCAAGTCACCCCAAGTTCTTAATTAAGTTTTTAATTAAGTTACTTCAAGTTCTTAATAAGTTCTTGATTAAGTTTTTAATTAAGTTCTTGATCAAGTTCTTAATAAGTTCTTGATTAAGTCATCCTTTAAGTACAACCAAGTTCTTATTAAGTTATCTTATAATTATCAAAAAAAATACAAGCTATGTTTTTATCTTAAATAGTAGATGTCTAATATAGTACACACACGCCTCAAAAAACGTGTCATCGTTGAGGATGTCTTGCTCAGCGTTCTCTGCATAGATCTTAAGGAAGGTCTTACATCCGAAGCAACCGCATTGATTACAATTTGGGTCTATGGAAATGTCTTTTATAGACTCCATGTCTTTATTTATTGACTTTATCATTTTATAATACGCCATGATCTATTTTTATAAAAAATTAAAATTAAGTTCTTAAAATATTATTCCATTATTAATGGATCAAAATGATGCTTTGTTATTGGCGGTTTTGGCGTGCAGTTGTGTTCGGCTTCTGTATTTAGCGGTGGAGATTGTTTTGGGCTCTTGTTTTTGCCAGCGTTGTTTATATATTTTATAACCGTAATAACAGCCCCCAGCAGCAGCAAGGGCCCCCAAAAATGGCAAACAGTTTTAAGTTCAATTTTACCATGAAGACTTTGGCGCCCTTGTATCACATGGAGTTTTTATAGCTGGCATTGAATCAACTTGTTCTGGCGTTTGGGGGTGTTATGTTTTCATGATGAGTCATATTCTGTAACATTAATTTTTTTTGTCTGTTCCACTCTGCTAATTTTTTTCCTGCTTCAACACGCCCAGGATTTTTAATGTCTCCACCTGATTCAGTGTTTTCTGCTGAATTTTTCTGGCTTGGTTACTTTCTCCACCTGATTCAGTGTTTTCTGATTCTGCTGATTTTCCCGATCGTTCATTTTGAAGGGAAATAAAATCTATATGATTAAAAGTTATTAATCCCATGATTAATGGCGATAACAATGTTCCAAATCTGTAGTATAGATCACATCCTAGAGACTCTAATGACTTTGTTAAAACTGGATCCTGCGTTAAATCATACATAAAATCTTGTTCAGAATTAATGGGAGCAAATCTACTGACTAGTTTAGTGTACAAACTAAGAACCATTTGCCCCACACTTTTCACCATTCTAGACCCCAGCTGCGCTTCATACCTGTTATGATACTTTAAAATGTCTTGCGGCGACATCTGTTGAATTTGTTCAATGCTGAATTCAGTTCCGAGGAACTGTTTTGTTTTCCCACATGCTGCCAAAGAATACAGCCTCTCCTTTTTGGGCATAATAGCTTGATCATCAAAATTGGTCATTCATAAGTTCAGGCAGGTTTAGGCCGCCTTGTAGCTGTAGTAGATCATCACTGTTCATGTTTTTTAATAATTATAATTATTTTATTTTATAAAAATGAGCACCGAAAAAACTGTTGCTAACCTTGTATACCATTCTGCTGTTATGGAGGACTAAGTGTAGGATACTCAATGCTTGGTAAAAGCCTGTTAAGAATTAAACCAGCAGATCTTGGCAAACTAGACTTTGAGGATTCAGCAAAGCTGATTGCTATCATTGCAGCTTCGGTTGCTACGAAAGATTTTTCTAGTTAAGCAAGGAATAATTCCAGACAATATAAATATGTAAGAAAAAAATACATTTATAAAAAATGGCTTCACTCGCAATAATGATAGGCGCGCTGTGGTGAATGCGCTTGCTTTTAGCGGAAGTAATTTCGCATTTAGTAAATGGGGAATGACGGCGAGAGAAAAAGACATAACAAAGCTATGGAGCAACTAGCAGCTGCACAAGACGCCTATGAAAGGCAGAGACTTGAGCAGTTAGATTTTATTAATGACACACTGAAAAGACAGGGGCATGCAGCTTACACATTTAAAAATGTTGATCAAACAATAAAACAATATTATCTAGTAACAGGCAAACCAATCGAGACATTGCCCCCACCAAAATTCAGTGACTTTTATCAACCATCAGAAAACAAAAGATGCAAGAAATCGGGTTTATTGTCGTTGGTATGACCGTTGTGTATTTTGTTGCACATAATATTGGCTGAATAAAAAATGAACAAAATCTAAATTTTTCGCCCAAAGGGTATTGGAAGGGCATCACAGCAATTAAAAAGCTAAGCCAAGCGGCAGGAGTCAGTGAACAAACAGCAAAGGAATGGTTATCTAAACAAGCAATTTGGCAAATTTATTTACCTGCCCCTAGACGAATACAGAGACCACACTTTGTTAATACAAACTCCAACGACACCCATCAAATGGATCTTCTATATTTACCCTCTGATAGGATTAGACGAAAAAGAATTTAAGTACGCACTCACAGTCATTGACATGGCTTCAAAATACAAAGATGCAGAACCCTTAACACAAAAGAGTGCTTCTGCTGTTGCTGTTGCCATACAGCTGATATACCAGCGAGGCCCCTTAACTTTCCCTCGCATGATTCAAGTCGATGATGGAAAAGAATTTAAAGGCCAAGTGAATCAATTATTGTTGAAACATAGAGTTACCATTAAAAGAGGCATTCCAGGAGTTCACAGATCACAGGCTTAGTCGAAAACTTTAACAAACAGTTAGCCGAAAAAACTTTTTTCCTACCGTACCCACGGGAAGCTGTTGAAAATTTTGAAAAACAAAATTGGGTTAAAAAGTTTCCCCCTCAGTTTTGCGCGCTTTGAAAAATTAAATTTTTAAAAGGGGGCTAAAGCCAGTAAAAAGCAATCAAAAGAAAAACAATTTTGTTGTTTGAAGGAGAGTCTTCACCCAAGCAAACTATTCCCAATTTGGTTTAAAAGAAAGGGTTTCCTTTTTTTAGGGGGGAAGCAGGGGGGGGGGGAAAATCGAAATGGGCAACTGATCTTTTTGGGAAAGGTGTTGCCCCTTTACGAAAAAAAAAAAGAATTGTAAAAAATAAATTGCCCGTGTTTATTTTACGAGAAAACTGGACACAAAAAAAACAACCAGCCCCTAAAGATCTTTTGTAAAAGAAGAACTGAGTTTAACCCCGGCCCGGGCACGGGTTCCCGTTTTAAATTTTAAATTTAGGGTTCCCCGGGTCCCGTTCCCATATGAAAACTCGGGGATTAAAAAAACCAAAAGTTTTGTTTTTTGTTCAAATCTAACGACTTCTTTTTTAAAAACATTTGTGTTGATCTAATGTAGATTAAAATTAAAAGTTTTCCCGTTGTCATGATGAAATTTTTCTTATTGCCAAACAATGTTCTTTGTAGTTGTCATGTGATAGGGTTTGACTGCAACAACGCTGCGGTTTTAATTCCTTTTGGCTTTCTTAATGATTTTCTCCTGGCTGGGAAATACTGTACATTTTCCCGACCCTTAAAACCCCACATACCCCTGATCCCCTTTTCCCTGATAATTCACCCTTAAATCTTTCCAAAAAACCTTTTTGTTAGTAATTGAATGAAAAAAGGGAGTTTTTTAGGATAATGGGACTGTCTCCCCACCCCGATGTCCTTTGGGCTACTTCCTTTTTCCTTGTCTTTAAGATGTTTTCCCATTTGGGGAATATCTTTTAAACAAAACTATCGTATTGTGAAAAGTATTTGGGGAAATCAGGATACGGGGGTTTTTAAAGTAGTCATAAAGAAACTCAAACATCAAAAGCTTTGAAAAAATTCAAAAACAGAAAAACCAATAAATCCCGGGTTTTGTCTAATTTGACTTTCTTTTTTTTTTTCTTTAAACCCAAAAAGGGGGATCAAAAAATTTTTAAAAGTCCTGAAAATTTGGGTTTTTTGAATTTCAGTTTAAATTTGCTTGTTCTTTTGGTGACTAATCTGACATCTTTGGCTTGTGGGGGGATTCTCCATAGTTTTTCCCCAAAACAGCTGTTGTTCCCCCCCCCCCCCCCCCAGTTTAAAAAAGTCTTTTTTGAAGTTCTGGGGATTTAGTTCTAAAGGTTAGGGTTCTTAAATGATGTATGGTTTCATGAAACTGTTCTTGGTAAAAAAGAAATTATGCGAGGGGGACAGCTGTTATTTTTAAAACCCTTTCTTAAATAAAATTTTAAAGAAGTCTTTTAATGACAGACAAAAATTTTTTTTGCCCCGAAAAATTTGGGACAAGTTTAGGGGCCTTTTGGGGATCCATCTTTGACTTTTTTGCGGGCGAAGGGTAGTCATTATGCGGTCTTGGAGTTCATGAGGATATTTTTAAGTAAAACTTTTTTGAATGAAACCGGCTTGATCAGGTTTTTTAAATTGTTAACCACTTTAATGCCTTTTGAATATTATTTACCTGGTTACTTTTTAAAAGTTACGAAAGGGGGAAAAGTGATTTTTGCCATAGCCCATCCATACAGATTGTTTGCTTTTAAATACATGAGATGTTGGGACCTTTTTACTCGTATCATAGTCGTCCAAGTATTTGTTGTTTCCCTTTTTACGTAATGATGCGACCCTTTACAAATTTCCCCCCACGCAACCCGTTTTTCTTTCATTTCCGAATCATTGGTAGGTGGGACAAAATTTCAATCTGAACCCCAGTAAATTTTAAAGGGAAAGCACCCCAAACCCTCTTTCCCCGGGCGCAGAAAAATTTTTAATGGCGGATCCAAAACTGTAATGTTTCAGCGGGGGCTTTCTATAATTTTCAAAAAACGTCCGCCAACAAAACATACTTCACCCATAAAGTATGAATCATGTTAGTCTCCCATCGTTTTACACTCAAACTTCTCCCAAGCTTCTTGAGAAATTTTTGGTAATCGGAGTCACTGATGTCCTTTCCTCTAAAAATTTAAAAAAGAACCCCGTTTTAGGGGGAAAGTGTATCTTCATAAAACCCTTTTTCCCAAAAACTGTTTATGTATTCATAAGGGTAAACCCCCCTTTTCAACAAGGTTGGTAAAAATTATTTTTCCGTTTTTGGGCAGGACTTTAAGGACTTTGTAGTGCCAAAATTGATCCAAATCAGGGTTTTAAAGGAGTCTTTAAAAAAGACTTGTTTTTTAGTTTTAATGCAATTTTACTTTTCTGATGACTGTCCCAATTTGCATGTACCCTGGGGCGCTGGTTACTTGTTTTTAAAAGGTGAGAGTCAAAAACCTCGCAAGTTTTTAAAGGGAATACAGGCAGTTTCCCAAATGTTTGGATCAAACTTTGGGTTTTGAAAAATTGGGCTTTTTGTTAGGCGCCCTTCCCCCTGAACTTTCGTTTAATGTGATCATGGTCTCTTATTTTGGATTCTCTGCTTTGGGTTGAAGGGCCAAAACCACAAATCCAACAATGGTGGCTGAGTCATACTGTTGTTGGTTTCGGGGCCCCATTATGATTTCAGATTAAATTCAGATTATTAAAAACATCATTGCGCACTTGCGGCATGGCTGAAAAAAATCTTTACCCCGCTTTGGGCCTTTTGTTAAATTTTTTTTGCTGAAGGGGGCGCACCCCGACCTGACAACAATGAAGGCAAATGAACAAATCTGATGTTTAAATTTTTTTTAAGACTTTTTTTTCGAAGTTTTTTGTGGCGCGGGCCCTTCAAAAAGGAAAAATGGTGATTCGAATTTCTGCTTTAAAAAAAACATATGGAGAATGTTGCAGTTTTTTCCGTTTTTTTAAACAACTTTAGTTTCCAAGGGGGGGGCCTTTAATTAGTTCGGTTTTTACGTAAAACGGGGCCCGGGATACAATGTTTTTATTTTCGCTTGGGGGTTTGAACAGATGGCATTCTTTTTAAAAAATTTTTCTCCCGAATTCTTGTTTTCCCATTCTTTGAAGCATGCGTTTGTTTACTCATTGTTCAAATTAATTTGGGTTTTTTGGGGTTTAGCCCCGTGGTAAAAGAAATCGTGAAAGTCAACATGATTTTGTCTGGCTCCCCAAATTGTTGGATGTTCTTGGACATTTTAAATTTGGGCCCACCAAATTTTTTTTCCTCATCCCATGTGTATACATTAACGGGTTTTGGTTTGTTTGGTTTTAAAAAACCGATCTTTTTGGGTCACCCCCTAACGGGAAAAAAGGGACCCCCCACTAAAGTTAAGACCCTTTGTGTCGGGTGATAGTTAGACACCTCTCGGGTTTTTTGGGGGCCGTGATGCAGCCTTGCAAGAACCCCCATAAAACATTTGTTGTCTGTATTTTTGGGGGTTTTGAATGTCTTTTTGAAAACTAATGTGGAGGTAGTGGAATGTAAGCCTTACCAACAATCGGCGCTTTACTTAGCCTTTTTAATCTGATCTTAAGACTTCCCCCCCGCCCAAACCAGGCCTCTCATTTTGGCTTCTTCAGCCGCAGCGTAAAACTGTGGTAAGCAGTTCTTTCCCCCAAAACCCGGGTTTTAAGTCGTTAGGGAGAAAAAAACAGTCTGTTTTTTAGTCGAGACCCAGACTTCTAGTTTTTCTTAATTTATTGTTACCTTGTCGTTTTTAAAAACAGAAACATTACTTTAACTGGGGGGGTCTATTAGTATTTTATTTGGGAAATTGAGAAATTGTTCAACGTTGCCGCACGTTTGCTGGATAAATTTGATTCTAGATCAATTTTCATTCGTGTTTGTTTAAACCTTCCTCAAGTTTCCCTTTCCCAAAAAATTTCGTTTTTTCCCCTTCATATATCTTAGCCATGTTGGCTTCTTTTTAAAACTCAAAATATTTTTTTAAAATTTAAAAAAAAAATAATTTAATCAAAATCAATTCAACGGTCTTTTTCCCGGGGTTAAACTCAAAAAACAAAAGGGTAAAAACCCCTTTCGGTGTTGTTACTGTGAGCTGTTTAAAAACGGATTTTAATGTCTCGTTTACTTTTTTTAAGCTTTCCCCTTTTTTTTTCTGTCGGGGTCGGGCCCCTTTTGAGAAAAATTTTGTCCTCGCCTTTCTTTGAAGATAAAACCTTTTGTCTTTTGTAGTCACCCAAAATGGGCCGGGGAAAAACGTTTTTAAATTTTCTTTCCGTGTTTTTTGAGAAAAAAGCGCTTTTTTATTGTCATTTTTAAAGAACTAAGTTTACCCGGTTTTGTTGAACCATAGCTGTGGGGCTTTTGGATTTAAATTTTTTAAATTTTTTTCCCCGGCCGCCCCCTTACAGAAAAATAAACCCACAGACCGAAAAGTAAAGAAAAAACCTCCTAGAGGAAAAGTGGGGTTGCGCCTTCCCCTTTTTGAAAGGACCAACACTCTTTCCCTGCGGGTTTGAGAAATTATAGTCGATGCCCCCGTATAAATAAGTAACAGCTTTAAAAGGGGAAGCAGAATACCTTCGTTTGGTTTTCGTTTTTTAAAAGGTCTGTTAGTATTTGCGGGCATTTGCGAAATTGTTTTTTAATCAAAAGGTTTTTTTATTTTTAGGGGTTTCTACTTTTCTCTTCTTTTGGGGGCCCTGTAGGAACTTTTGGATAAACCAAACCCAGACGGTTTTTTTATAAATAAAAAAAATAATTTAGTATACAAGTTTCAAAATCTGTTGCTTCAATTTTCAGTGCGCATCATATAAAAAAAACAAAAGTACATTAAGGGGTTTTATAACCCTTCTTCTTCTTTATAATTTTAAATTTTTAAAATTAGTCTTCACAGTTCTCCCGTTTTTCCATGTAATGATTACCCTCCTTTGGGGAACCTTAGGTCAATCCAAAAACCTTTTATTTTTGTTGTTAAAAAAATTCATCAAGCCAAACTTGTGAAGGGTGTCTTTGGGCCAAAAAGGTCAACTGTTGGATTTTTTACCCCTTTCCCAAACCCCCAAACGTTTTCTTATTTCTTTAAAAATTGGGGAAAGGGTTTTAAAGCCCGTTGCATAGATTTGGTTAGGACTGCCCCCCCAATCAAAACATTTTTTTTCCCGTTATTTTTGGATTAAAAAACTTTTCATTTCCCTCTTTTGAATGGTTCTTCTTTTTCACACAGCAATAAAATCCTTTAACGATCTTGCTGAAAAAGTTTAAAAACAAAAATTTCCCATATAGTGTCTCCCCTGCTTCTATAATATTTTTGTATGTTGAATCACTCTTTCGTTTTTTTGTTTAATTTTGATGTTTAATTGTTGTTCAATCAGCCCTTTGCAAAAATTAGGGTTGCTAACAAGGGTCAAACTCAAACGTGATGTCAGAAATGCTGTCCCTTTGCTTGGGTTTGTCTGTTGAACTAATAACCCCGTTTGTTTCGTTTTAAAAGTTAGTTCTTGGGGACTTGTCTTTTATGCTCCTTAAAAGTATGGCGCTTGCGCTTTTAAAAACTAAAAATCTAAGGGAAAGGAAAAAAAACCGATTCCCTTAGCAAAACTTACAGCTAAAGCCTTTTTGCTGCTTTTAGCACTAAAAGGCGGAGGTTTCAGCCCCTATTCTAATTTTTTTAGTGTTCTTCATTCCCTTTTTCCCTTTAAAACGCAAGTTTCCCCTTTTTCTTTCCCCGGTTAGCCATGTCAAAAATAGGTTAAAAATTATGTCTGCATTGGGGAAAAAAATTTATTTCTTCCCCCCAAATTTTTTATAGAAATTTTTTTTAAACTTTTCCCCCGCCCCAGGTTCTGTAAAAATTCCCTTTTTTGGGTCTGTTGGTTGAATCGACCCTTTTTTTAAAAGTAAGACCCCGCAGGGGCCCCGGCACAATAACGTCTTTTTGGGCTCCTAGGTCGGGAAAATTTTTTGACAGAAAAGGAATTTGAATCCCCCATCAATAGTGATGGATTTTTTGGGAAAACAGTTTAGTCCCGTTTAAATTTCCCCTTAAACGCCAAGGGGTTCTTTCAGTTTTTTTGGGGGGTTTTAAAAAAGAATGGGGCCATGGGGTTTGTGCATTTTTGATGAAGCAAAAAAAAAAATTTTAAATTATTTAAAAAAGGGGCGGGAATTTGGGAAGGCGAAAAAAGGATTATGATGTTTTTGATGTGGGGGACGACGGGAGGGATTCCCCTTGGGGGGGCCCATCGCTCGGGGCTTCATTGCATGATAAAATTAGCAAAAAATGGGGGGGGTACATTCCCCAACAAGTCGGTTTTTTTTAAAAACGGGAAATTTAAGGTCAGATCATTATCCCAAAGTTTGGGCCCCAAGAACCCCCCCCCCCCCCCCCCCCCCCCCCGTTTTATAGCCCCTAATGTTTTAAAAGTAAAAGAAAAACGAAGTGGTTGCGTCCCGCTAGTGTGGGATAAATACAACCCCCAAAACAAAGTCCGGCTATTGGCACGACTATTCGTGCGCCCAAACTAAAAAGGGTTTGCGTGCCCGACTAGTCGTGCGAAAAAGAAAAAAATCCCAACCAGCCCGGGGCTATTGGCACGCCCAGTTTTTCCCCCCCCTAAGTCATTAAAATTATAATATATATTTTTTTTAAAATGGGTTTTTTAAAAAAAAGAATCTACAAATTTTTTTTCGAGGCTTTTGGCGTTTGTCACAAAATTTTGTAGATTCTTTTTTAAAAACCTTTTTTAAAAAAAATTTTGCTCCCCAAGGGGTGGGAGCATATCAAATTTTTTTGGGTTTTTTAACCCACACAAATTCTATATTTATTTTTTATTTTATATATATTTTTATATATTATATATTTTTATATATATTATTATATTTTATAATATATGTGTGTGTGTTGTGTGTGTGTGTGTGTGTGTGGTGTGGGGTTTTGGTGTGCGCGCGCGCGTGTGTGTGCATGTGGGGAAAATTGGTTGTGTGTGTGGTTGCTGTCTGTTTTGTTTGTTTTGTCTGTCTGTCTGTGCCGCGGCACTCACAAAAACAAGCAGTGCACTAAACGAACCCAGCGGGGTTGTGTGTGTTTTGCGAGGGGGGTGCATGATTTTTTGTTAAAAAATTTTCCCCCTTTTAACTGAACGAAAAAACCCACTCCCACGGGGATTAAATTGTATTCTTCGAATCAAGTCAAAAAAAACTCGTGACTTCTTTGGCTTTTCATTCCATTTTAGATCGATTTTGCGCGCGCGAAAACACACAACAAAACACACACAACACAAAACACACACACACACACACCCCACACCCCGTCCCCCGTACTGTGCCGTGCCCCCGGGGGAAAAAAAGATAAAATGAAACTCAAAAATTTTGTTTTTTTGCAAAAGTATGAAATTTTAAAAAAAACCCAACTAACCCACTATTTTTCTTCGCTTCATGTAAAAAATACAAAGCATAGACTTCAAAGTTGATAAAAAACCCAAAACCAAACCAAGTACGTACTTGAGAAACCCAATTTAAAATAGGAAAAAAAAATAAAAAAAGGAAAAAATTTGAGAAATAAAGGGGAATAAATGGCAAAGGGGAAAAGAAGTTTACCCCTTATTAGTGGCTTTTTTAAAAGGGGGCCGCGTTATATTTCCCTGATTTTTTTTTTAAGAATGTGTGTGTGTGTTGCCCGTTTTTGGTGTGTGTTGTGTGTGTGTGTGTGTGTTTGTGTGTTTTTTGTGTGTGTGTGGAGAGAGAGAGAGAGGAGAGGAGGGGAGAGAGGGAGAGAGAGGACTCCCCAAACGATGCAGGGGGCGCACATATATCTCAAAATAAACCCCCCCACACACCACACACCCACCCCAACAACACACACACACCCCACACCCACGCGGGGCGCGCGCGGCGCGGCGCTCGCGCGTTTTGTGCACAAAGCTTTGTAAGCTTACCCCACACACACACACAAACACCACACCCCACAACACACACCACACCCCAATATATATAATATATTATAAAACACACATATTATATATATTTTTTTATAAAAATATATATATATATATATATAACATATATAAAATATTTTCATACATACACCCACACACCCCAAACACACACACACAAAACCCCCACACACACCACACACACAAAACAAAAAACAGCAGCAACGGAGACCAAAAATCCAACAAAAAAAAAAGGAACTTTTTAAAAGTGTTAAATTAACTTTCGGACTATCGAACGTGGGAAAAAAAAACCAAAATTTTTCTTTGGGGGAAGTGTGGGGATAAAAACGCTTTTCGGACTGTTGAAAACAAAATTTTGTTTCAAAATTTCCGAAGTACGAGAGTCAAAATTGGATGTCGACAATCGCTACGTCGGAACGGGAAAACGTCGGATATTGACTTTTCGGACATTTTAAAACATGGGAAACCCATCGGGCGGGCCCCCCTTTGACGATTGAAGAATGGAGGGGCACTGAATTTAAACCCCAAAAAAGCCCCTTTTTTTTCTTTTTTGGTTATTTTTAACGGACCTCCATTCAGCGAAAAAATTTACTCTCTACTTACTGGAGGTAAAGGGGAAAGGAGGATGAGATTTAAAAAACTTTTGAGTTTTCCTTTTCAAAAGTGTTTCCCGCGGGGGTGACAAGGAGGGGTTTTGTGATGCACGCGAGTGCCCTGGGCAGGATTTTCCCGCGCCCTTAGGATAAATGGAAGAAAAATTTTTTAAATTGCGGGTTTGGCAAAAATTTCTGTTCCCCGGGGTTGTAGCACGGGAGCTTCAAGTTAAAAATGAACCCGGCCCCCAATTTGAAAGGGTACGAGACATGGGGGAAAAAGGGCCAGGGAGGGTGATGAAAATTTGTGACGTTCCATGCTAGACGCCCTTTTTCGCCGTTCACGTTTAGGGTCGGGACTATTCTTGCGGGTTTTTTTAAATTTTAAACTTTTTATCTTATCATTTTAAATCTTTTTTTTTGGCTTTGCTTGGGAGAGAGAGGGAGTGAGGCCCCGCACAGCTAAAAAACAGTCATTGCTTTAATTGTTGTCGTGCACGCAACCATTTTTTAGTTCGTCCCCACGATAGCGGGCCAATGCCGGAGGGGTTTGCAAAGGGTATTATCGCACAAAATGTCGTGAAAGCAACACCTTTTTTCTTGGGTTGGGCACAAATAGTCGTGCCAATATGGACGGGGATTGCAAAAAAGTTCGTATTACCCGCAGGGACTAGTCGTGCACGAAAACACCACCCCAAAAGATAAATTTTTTTTTGTGAGGGCGCCCAAAGGGAAAAACCTTTTCAGTTACAAAAAAAAAAGCCCCATAAAAGTTTTTTACCCGGGGGTTTTTCAATTAAAAATAGCTCCTGCGAGCTAAAAAAATCCCCTTTTGGCCTTTTTGGGCCCCAAAATTAAAAGGGCGGAGGCAGTTTCTAAACTTAAAAAACAAAATGCAAGAATTTCCCAACGAAAACCAAAGAAAAAACATGGAATTTAAAAAATTTAAAATCAATCAGCGGTGAATTAATAAATGTAATAGAAGCGAACCCGTTTTTCAGAAGAAACAGGGGTTAAAGATAAAACACGACTCACGCTCCCCAAATGGAAAAAAAATTTAGAGGCCCTTGATCAGGGTTTTAAAGAACCATCAGAGGCAAATTAAACAAAAAAATTTAAACCCAAAATAGGGGGAACTAGATGGGCATTTAAAAGAGAAAAAGAAAAAACTCGTTGGGGTGACCCCAACTTAGGGCATGATTTTAAAAAGGAAAGAAAAACCCCAAAGGAAAAAAGTTTTGGGAAACAAGAAAGTTCGCGGGACTAAAAAGTGCTAACTACAAACCCGGGAAACCCTTTTTAAAAATAAAGTGAAAAAAATAAAAAAAAACTACCCCAAAAAATTTTATATGAAAACAACGCTAGCAAAAACGAACCCAAAACCACTGTTTAGAGAGCAAGGAGTCACTTTAGTAAGGTTATAAAACCCTTAGGATTTGAAAAAAGTACACTGGTGTTGGCAAATTACAGGCGGCGGTGGAGGTCAAAGTCCAGTGGCCTCCGCCACCATGGGCCTCCACCTGATAAATCAGGGGTAAAAAAACGGGTTTGGATCATCTTGGGGAAATTTTTTAAAAAAAATTTAAAGCAAAAACCCCGTGGACGCTTTCCCGGGTATATTAGGGGGTGTTGTTAGCGGCTTTTGTCTCTGCAAGCAAAAGTAGTTGGCTTTAGGGCCCAAGCACTTATGGGCATTAGTTCTCTTAATAGTTGGGTTACAAATTTATTTTGATAAAAAAACCGGGGAGAAATTTCCTATGCCAGTTAAATCCAAGGCAAGCGCTTTTCTTTTCATATCCATGGCCCATCGCAAACGCGCCCCGCGAGCTTTGCTGATTTCTTCAATGGTTTTTGGGGGTTTTGGGGATTCGGGGTTTTGGATAAAATTAAATTTTTTTATTGGGGTTTTTTTCTTTTTAATTTGTTTTTTTTTTTTTTAAATATTAGGGTAAAGGCGAAAATTTGGACATTGGGGGGGGGGGGGGGGGGCCGGGGTTTGGGGGGACCGGGGGGGGGGGGGGAACCCCCCCCCCGGGGGGGGCACATGAAAAAACCCCGTCCCAAACGGGAAAAATTTCTATTTTTCGATCTTGGTATTGAAAAACTGTTGGTACCTTTAAAAATACTTGAAGGTAAATCAACTGTAAAAATTAAATGGGGTCCCCCTAAATTTGCTAAGTATTGTTTTTGGGCATCAAACCCAAAGGTGGGAAAGTCAGTTATGCTCGATTTGCCTTTGCTTGCGACCCTACCCCAAAAACACCAAAGTAAGTGAAAATTTGTTTTATTCGTTCTATTCCGCCCTAGTTAGGCCCTTAAAAGTGTTAAGATAAAGGGTTTTCCATCCCTGTTTTTGCTCTTGCTCTTTTGGCCCAAGGGCCCCTTGAAAAAATTTTGAAAGGGGGTTTTTCCAAGACTTTTTTTAAATATTTCGTGCGTTGCCCCAAAAATAAGGGGTGCAAAATGCCTTGATCAAGACCCAACTTTTGTCTAAAGTCTTTTGATTTTAAATTTTGGAATTCTTTAAACAGTTTCCTTTCAAAACCCTTTTGGGCATTCGTTCTAAAATGGATTAAACGTTTTTGTCATTGGTTTAATGGCGCTTCCCAGTTAAGTAAAATGGTTTCGGGAAGGTTTGTAAAAAAAATTTTGAAATCTGTACACGGGACCTCACCAAAGGTTTCAGGATGATTTAAAATGATTGGGATCGACATCCACCCCCCAAAGTTGAGGCCCCCAAGACACAGAAAATTTTAAAAGGGTTTGATAAAATGCAACGGATGACAAAACCCACGTTTTTGGTTGTGCTGTTTTCAATGGGGGGGGTTTAAGATAGTCTTCAATGGAGTACTCACCTTTTTTTGAAAAGAGGCAGTTTGGGTCACAGAAAATGTAAGGTATCGTTGCTATATTTTAAAGATTGTAGTGGGGCCCCCAAAAACAAAAATATTTTGCATCGTATATTTGAATGCATTTCATTTTTTTTCTTTTAAAAAAAAAATTTTGGGTTTGTAACAAAAAACCCAAAGACCTTTCCTTTTTTTTTAAAACCCATGCTTTTTGGAAAAAAAAAAATTGCGGACCCAAAATTTTTCCGCACCCCATGAAATATTTTAAAAAGTTGTAGGGTTTTTAATTAACTAAAGCCAAGGGGAATAATAAGATTACAAAATATGAAAGGAAAACCCAAACGAGTTAAACAGTTAAAAATCCCCTGATGGTTATTACGGGTTTTCTCACTAAAAGAAGCAATGAGTAAAATTAGACATTTTCTTTAAACCCTTAACCCCCAATGCAATTAAAAACAATATTAACATTTTAAACCTGAAGAAGCAAAAAAACGATTTTGATAGAGAGCTAGCTAAAATGCCCAGGCTTTACAAATAGGCCCAAAATTTCCCCCTATGTTTTAGTGTTTCGCCGATGAAAAATCCGGGGGGGGGGAAAGTCCCCCTCAATCTTTTCATTACATTTATTTCTCTATGTTCTTTGGACGAGCTTAAGCACTGTGAAAAAATTATATGATGGAAGGCCCTCAACTGTTTTAAAAAGCTTTTTTCCCTCAGGGAAAAGCGCATATTGCGATTTTGAAATTTTACAATTCCCTAATTTTCAGTTTTAAAAAAATTTTTTTTTTGGGGGGGGGGATCCCTTTAATATAAAAAACAAAGGGCAAAACAAAAGGGAAAAATCCCTAAAAAGTGATAACCGGACATTGTTTTTGGAAAAAAAAATAATAAGTTGTTTCTAAAAATTTTCGCGCGGGGGCCCGATGAATCCCCGGGGTTTAAATTTGACCGTGAAAGGGGTATTAAATTTAGAATTTAAAAAAAAAACCCGGGAGACGTTGCGGGGCTTTGAACAAAAAGGTTTAGTTTGGCCCCTTTGTATGGGTTTTAGTACACTAAAGTTTGGGGATTATAAACGCAAAAAGGGGTTTGGGGACAAACAAAAAGTTTCCTTTAAAATAGAACAAAATGGGGCAAACTAGAGGCAAATAAAAAAGTTGGCCAGTATGAAAAATAAAATGTTCCCCCGGGAAAACCCGACCTTTAAATGGCACTTAGGGAAACCTATTTAGAATGGGAAAAAAATTTGAAATTATAAGCCCCTTTACCTATTTTTCCCTCCCAAAAAATTTCAGAAAAACATTTTAACTTTTGGCCCTTTAAATGTAAGTTTTTATGCCGAAAGACAATTTGTCGGAAAAAAAATTGAAAAAAAGCCGTTGGGGAAAAAAAAAGTCATCCTCCCCAGAAGAGGGAAAAGGTTTTTTAAAAAATGCTTCTAAAAATTACGTTCATTCCCCAAATGAAATTAGGGGGGACACGTTCACAATAATTTTTTGAAATTTTTGCCCCCAAAAAATAAGGAGGGGGATGGGGTTGTGGGGGTTTTGTGGGCGCCTTTTTTAAAAGGGAATTCTAATTAGCTTGGGGAAAAAATTAGACGTGCGTCTTAAAGTTACTGTTTTTATTCTTACAAAGGTGGGATATTAAGGTTATAACAAAAAAAACAAAATCAATTTTTAAATCTAAATAGAAACCAAAACTTTCAGCACTAAATTGGATTTTCTTACACATTTAGACCTTATAGGGGTTTTATTTTATGAACAAGTTTTAACAGAGGGGAAAGTAAAAACAAAAAAAAGGGGGTTAGATTAAGTTCTGGTTTTTAAAACTATGGAGCCCCCTTTAAAATTTATGACAAAAAATTTCCCCATTGCTCTTAATTTGTGGGCAGAATGGTTGTGGAAAAAAAAAAAAATTTGTCCTAGACCCATTACAAACAGTTTATCGTTTTAATTTTAATCATATTTTGGTTTTTGTCCAAAAACTTTAAAAGGAACAAAACCGAACTTTTTTTTTAAAGGGGTTTTTATGGACCGATGATAACAATATTTAGTTGATCCCGCAAAAAAATGAAATGAGTGTTTTTGAACAGTTTTTTTAGAAAGTTTGAAAGGAAAACCCGGGCACTATTTTAAATTTTTAGTTTAAATGTTCAGCAGAAAAAGACATAGTTAAAAAAAGGAAAAAACCCTTTTTCAAAACTTGCTTTCAGTGGAAGACATGCTGGAATTAAAAATGTGTGATTTTTTGCCCAAAAAAATTTTAAATCAGTTTTTTAAAAGGGCTTAGGAAAAGTTTTTAAAAACTTAGGTTATTTCACATGGAAAAACAGAGACTTTATTTTGGGGAAGTTTGCCGGGAAAAAGGAAAGTTATTTAAAATGACCAGGAAAAAAAAAAGGTTTTTGCAAAAACTAAATTTTGAAAAATTTAGTAAAAATTTGTATTTAAAAAAGGTTTAACCCCGCACAGTTTTTTTTGGGTTTTTAGATAAATCGTTATTTTTTTGGGTTTTGAGTTTTTGTCAGAGAAAAGTTTAAAATGCTTTATTCTAGGGCCTTTGCCCGAAAAACTGTCTTTCTGGGCTTCTCTCTTGTCTCTCTTTCCCCTGTCTGTCTGTCTGTTCGAGGGCAACTTGACCCTTAAAGGGTTTTGGGCAGGGGTGCCGGTTGATTTTCTCCTCTCTCTTCCCCCACAGGAAAAAAGGGGGCTTTTTTAGGCCATTTCGCCCAAAAAACTTTGGTGGTTTAGCAAGTGAGTCAGGATTGGCATTTATACGTTTTCTAGGGGGGTGGGGGGAATTGGAAAGATTGTTTGAAGGAAAAAAAAAGAGAAAAGGGACCCAAAAAAGAACGCAGAAGCAGCTGGCGTAAAAGGGCCCGTGTGGTTTCAAGGAGACCCCAAAAGAAAAGAGAAAAGAGTGGCAGGTTTTTAAAGACCGTTGGTTTTTTAAGGGAAGTTTTTCCCCGGGAAAATATGTAAATGTAATAGGCGAAAAAGGTTTGCCCTTTCCCTTTTTAGCAAAGTAAAAAAGAAGCGAAAAAAAGGGAAAGTCCGAACGATTTTTTGCTGTGCTCTGAATTCATTGGGATGAAAAGATAGATTGGGCCCTTTCCTATCGCCCCCAGGCTTAACTTGAGTTTGGGGTCAGAAGGGCAACGAAAATTCCCCCGGAGGGGGTGGAGATGCCAGGGGATTCTCTCATCATGCTATGGGGTTTCCCGAGAAGCTTTTGGGGAAAAACCTGGAAAAACATCAAGTTTGATGGTGAAGCGGGTCCCCCTGAAAAATTTCCCCAGACTTTGACTGTTTAGTGAAAAAGCTTTCTTCATACTTATTCCAAGAGAAATACCATCCATGAGAAAATATTTTTAACTCCAGAACACAGTCATCTTCTGAGAGGTTGAAGAATTTATCAGGGGCCCTTGCGTCACTAGTTCTGAACTGGTTTTAAAAATTTTAAATCCCCGGGTGATCAGGGGGAGAAAAGGTTGTTATTGGTTTGCGTGATCAGCGTGGGGAAAGGAAAATTTTGTTTACACTTAATCTGAAATTTAGATTTGCTGTAGGGGAAATTTGCAAGACAGCAAAAAATGATCCCAAACAGCAAATGCAAGAGCCCCCAAACCAAAACAGTAGTGGTGGGCCGATCTCAGCGGGGTTTGTTTTGTCATTGAGGTCGTGGTCGAGGGGGGGGGACCCGGAGGAGGGTTCCAAAAGCGCAGAAGGGGTTCCAAAAATCAGCAAGCTGAATTTCCCCAAAAACAGGTAGAGACGGGAATGCGTGTACACGGGTGGGTTAGTTACCCCTGGAACCCAAAACCGTTTTTTCCAGCCAAAAGGGCAGAAGTGTTTGAAATGCCAGCGTAAGAAACATTTTAGGGGCCCATGTTGCAAAAATCTACAAACCCCGGTTCGCTTCGAGAATAGAAACCGACACATTTGGGGTAAATCAAAAAAGTGTTGGACACTCTGAAAATGGACCCGTTGATGGTTTTGTGTGGTGGTGGCCACATGGGCAAATCTTCAAAAAAGATAAGGAAATGAAAGTCACTGTCTGAAAGGGGACTGACTACAGGAAACTACCTCGTCGACCCCGAACTTTTTTTCCATTTCCCTTGCCCAAACCCAAATACCTGGTGGAAGAGTGAAAAAAAATTTGGGGGTTCCCTGCGGAAGTTTCGGTTTAAAGGCCAAAAATTCAACCCTTTCCGTTCCTTGTGGGACCCCAGTCAGCGGCAGCAATTGCTCAGAGGGCAGCGTGTGGAAATCAATGGGGAATAAATAAGAGGGCTGAAAGAAGTCAAAAAATTTAAGATGTCTACGGTTTGACAGGACTTCTGAAAACCCCCACCCGTAAAAATTGTGCTTCAAAACGGTTGCCCAAACCCACCCGTGTTTTCTACCCCTCGACGGGATTTCCCTTTCCCCATGGGGAAAAAGGTTTAAGCCCGGAAAATTGACAGGAGGGGGAAAAATGGCATTTTTTTGAGAAAGTGACAAGCCTTTCAGAATGGTGCGCACCCCGTTGTGCCAGTTAAAAAGAAGAAAGGCAACTCAGATTTTTGCTTTGATTTCAAGGAAAATTTAACAAAGGGTGGGAAAAGGACCCCACCCATGGTTTTCCCCAAATTAGAGGGGCATTGCACCCCAAACTGGCAGGTTCCAAGGGTATTCACGGGCGTTGGGGTGTTTTTGGGGAGGGGTTTTCAACAAAAATACCTCTGGGGCAAAGGAAAACAAGTTGCCCTTTCACCTTCATTACACCCTTTGGTTTTTTGGGTTTTGCAGGGGTAGCCATGGGTATCAACGTCGGCACTGATGAGTTTAGCGGGGAAAAAGGGGAAGGGAAAAGCGGGGGCATCTGGAAAGGATGGGAGATCATTCATCGAGACTCCCTTTTGGGGATGGGGACTCCCTGGAAAAAACTTTATGAACGATTATCCCGGTCAGAAAAGCTATCAAGACTCAGGGCCCGAAACTGAAACGGGGACAAAAAGTCACTTCAGCAGCAAAAAAGGGGAATTCTTTGGAATTTCATCAGTGGCAAGGCATTTTAACCTGATCCACCCGAAAGTTGAAGCAAATGACCAAGCTGAGTGCTCCCGAATTTTTGGTTTAACTGCGGCTGTTTTGCGGGGGATGATCAATTACCCGGGACGCTTTAACAAGGGGTTTTTTACCCTACTCAAGCCAAAAAGACAGATCTGCTGCAGAAAAATTTTCACACTGGTTTTTGGGGAAACACTTTAAGGGGAAAAAGGGTTTTAAGCCCGGGGAAAAAGAAAAATCCCCAAGCTTCCTCTTCTTTCATTCTACAAACGGACGTTTGCTACCGTAAGCGCCCATGCCCGAGCTATGGGCTTGGGGCGGGGATCCCAGATGGATGAAAAAGGGGCAGCAAAAAACCCAAACGGCCCCTTTTCATCAGGGGCTCAACAACCCCAGAGCAGAGTATGGAAAAGATTTAAAAAAAAAGTGTTTGGGCCCGCGTCTGGGATGTGAACGGGTTGAGAGATACCCCATGGGACTCGAATCATTTGGGCTGCTAAAAAACCCTTTGCCAAATTGTCCCCCTCTTGCAAACCCAAAGATTCGACCGTTGTCCTCCCCGTGTCAACGTATGCTAAAACGTATGGTGCGGTTAATGCCCCGTGCGGTTTAGTACCAGGGAAAGAAATGTTTATAGCTGTACTCTGTTTGCACCCTCTTAGCATGATGAGAAAATGATACGGGGCTGCCCGAAAAAAAAAAGCCTTTTTCAAAACCCTTTGGAGTCCCTCCCAAAAACCATCCCCCGACAGCAGATTGCAGGGGTTACATGAGGCATCTTTAGGGGATGCGATTTACAGGGTGCTGTTTTACCTACACTAAGGGGGATGGCCCGACCTTTTCAGCAAAGCTTAGTGGCTACAAAGGGTGTACAGTCCCGGGCCTATCAAATGTCAGATGGACCTACTGGTTTTACCCCGGAAAGGTTGTTGTGGGAAAAAAGTCAAAGGGAAAAGGGAAAATTTTCCGGGGGAAAAAACATGGGGAAATCCCAAGGACTGAAAAAAATGCAGAAAAAGCCCGACAAATGTATGGTGGCCAGGCAAACAGTCGTGGGCCTGGCCGTATTTTTGAGAATTTCCCGGCTTGCCCGGAGAATCGGGCCCCAAAAGTCATGAACCATTGGGAAAACCCACTGAAATTCCTCTCAGGGCCATGGGGGAAGCTGGGACTGAAAATTTTTAAGTTTCCGGACAAAGACTTTTCGCATTGTTGATTTACTCCCCCTGGACGAAATGAGGGGAAATTTGGGCATCAATGAAAGGGGGGTTTCCACACTAAACACCCCAAATTCAAGAGGTTTTTCTCCGACCTTTGGAAACCCGGGGAGTCCCGGGCAGACAATGGTCCACAGTTTTTCGGGCTCATGAATTTCTTTTTTAGTTTGCCCAAGACTACGGTTTCAGACATCCACTAGCAGTCCCTCTTCCCCCAAAACAAATTTGGGGAAGCCCGAGCGAGCCCCTGCAGGGGAAATGAAGGGGAAAATTTATCAGCAAACTGACCCCGACATTGCCCTGCTGAACTACCGGGGTGCACCCCACTCCGCCACTGGAATCAGGGCCATCTGTCGCTTTTATGGGGCCGGCAGCTACGTACCAAAGGGTTTCCCCGTTTTTGCCCCCACAAAATTGAAGCCCCGTTGGGGTGAAAGACAGGGAAGTCCCTTGGGCCGTGGGGCACCGCCGCCCAAAAAAAGCAACACAAGGAAACAAATTTGACGGGCGTCATGGTGACAACCCCTGCCAAAGCTACACCCAAAGGGACTTTTGTGCATCCCGACCCAGGGTGAGAAAAAATTTGGGCCAACCCGGGGGCAAAGTCATTGGTCCAGCCCCAAAAAGGGAGTTTATACAGGATAACACTCCCCAGGGTTTAAGTGCGACGCAACCCAAAAACACATTACCAAAATTGGGACAGGCTTTTAATTTCCCAGTCTGGGTCATGAAGAAAGTCTTTATACCTGATGAGCTGGAGCCCAGGCCTTTGGAAAAATCAAGGCAAGGGTCCTTTGGCCCGCAGCTTTTACCCCCCACTCCATCTGCGGGCTGCGAGTCCAAACCTCTTCACCCTTTTAAAACCGTCTGAGCGAAGTGGAAGAAAAAAAGAAAAAACCGGTCCGCTTGATGGGGTGAAGAATTTTAAAGATGGAAAGGGAAAGGAAAAAGGTGAGGGAAAAAGCAAAAAAAAAAAAAATAAGTAAAATGAATTTTAAAGGGTATGAATGTGCAAAATCTGAAGACATTTCAGTAAAATGGAGGAAAGTTTGTTTTTTTTAAAAATTTTAATCTTGAATTTTTTTAGTTAAAGAAAAAAAAACATGAACTTTTAAAATTTTAGAGTGATGTGCTAGAAGGGCATTCGTTTTTTCCCAAAAAAAGTTGGGTTTTTTAAAGTCGGGTTGGGGGAAAAAAATCAAAATGAACACAAAAGAAATTAAAAAATAAAAGTTTGGGTTTACCCTTTTTGGAAAAGAAAAACTTTAAAGGGATTCAGAAGATGCCACTGTTAAAAAAAATTTAATGCTGTTTAAAAAATTTTTCCTTTTTTAAAAAAAGGGGGAAGATGTCAAGGGGGAAATCCCCATGTAACTATGTAAATGTAAAATAGGCGAAGAGTAGCTTCCTTGTTTGCAAAGTAACGAGCGAAAGAGTTAAAAAAGTCCGAAAAGTTTTTTGCTGTGCTCTGAATTCTTGTGGAAAGAATGATAGATCTGCCCTTGGGGTATGCCCCCGGGGTTAACTTGGTGTTTCCAGGGAGAGCAAAATTTTGGGGTGATCCCAAAGTCCTCTGACCTTTGCTGGTATGCAACCCCCAGCACGAATTTTAGTGGAATCAACGGGGGGCCAAAAAATCAAATACTCAAGGAAAAGGCTTGATGCAAAACGCGGCCGGTAATTAAAAAATAAACACCCGGCCAAACCAAGTGCCCCCAAAGAGAGGACTGCACTTTCTGACGCATGGAAAAAAAAATGTAATGGGCCAAAAAAGCCCCCGGGTTGACATAAGGGACAGGGGGGAGGAGACCGCTTTTTATGTCTTGAACCCAATTTTTGGGATCAAGAGTATTTTTAGCGGGATTTTGAAAAGGAGGGGATGGCATTTTAGAAAAAGGGGGAAAAAAAAAAACAGAGATCATCTGGAAAAATGGCCTTGGGGGCTGGGGTTAAAAAATATTCCACTGAGAATTTATCAAAAATTTCAAAAACTGTTTAACTCATTGTGCCTTATAAAAGCAGAAAAGGAGCATCTTTCAAGAACCCAGGGGGTATGCCAGTTTTTAAAATAGCAGTTTGAGGAAAATTTGCTCCCGGCCAAAGCTTTGCTATAGAGGTTGGGGGGGGTAGACGCAGTGAAAAGTTTTTTCAAGGGGGAAAATCGAAAGAAAAATAAAAGGGGAAAAACCTTGAAAAGTATTTTCCCCAAATTAGAATAGTTTTCCCCCAGACTGAGGATGCGATTCGGTAGAAAAAACAACGCATTGGGGATGCCCCCCCCCCCTAAGAGGTTAATGGTTTTTAATCCCCGGGAGCGTTAGGAAGAAAAAAATGAAGCGAAGGGGAAAATAGGAGTCATGACCCCGATGGGAGGGGGGTTTTCGTGGTTTTAGTTTAAAACAGTAGTTTTGTTTCGTTCAATTTAACAATGTAAATTTTTTTTCCTTTTCTCCCCGAATGATTTTTGCACAAATCTTTATAAACGAGCAAAGGGCCCGGGGGCTCAAAATAATTTTAAAAAAAAAAAACTTTTTAAACCTCTGCAATTTTTTGCAACAGCCTCTTAGAATTTTCTTTTCCATAAAAAAGCCTAAACGGCTTTTTAGTCTTTTTTCATTGTTTTTTTCCCGGGCATCAATAACACAACACACAAAACCCCACACACACACACAAAAGAAACAAAAGAGAGAGAAACACAGAGAGAGAGAGAGAGGAGAGAGAGAGGAGAGGAGAGAGGAGAAACAAAGGGGGAAAAAAGAGAGGAGAGAGAGAGAGGGGAGAGTAGAAAAAAGGTAACACCCTTTCATTCCCCTCCCTTCCTATAAAAACAACAACAACAAAACCCAAAAAAAGACAGAAAAATTTAAGTTATTATTTTAGCAATACGCTGGTCAAAAGTATGCACTGCATGGTAAAATAATAAAAACTTTCACCCCCGTGACATTTTTCATGCCCAAAGAATAGTGTATCCTTTCAATTAAAAGCAGAAATTTTGTTTGAACAGTTTAAAACTCGTAAACAGCCAAAAAAATATTTAGGAAGGTAACTAAAATGCGTGTTGTTGAGGGAATTTTTTGACACGCGTTTTTGGGAAAAAGGGATTATAATATTAAAATATTCTGCAACCCTGCGCAAAAAATGTAAACCCCATTTTCCTTTAAAACTTTAAACTTCGTACCATTTCTGCTGAGGCGGAAGCCAGTTCCGGAGAAAAAGGGCCCCGAATAACAAAAAAACAGAAAAGTTTTAAATAGGTCAGTTGGTGGGATGAGGAAATGAAGTTTTGTTGAATTTTTCCCGGATTCATGCTAAATTTTTTATTGAAAAGTTTCGGGACTAATCCACTTTCATTTTCGTGCATGAACATTGGGCTATATTGACAGCCCAAAAATCCTATTTTTAGAAGAAAATCCAACTTGGGAAAAATTTAAAAACCGATTCTGAAATTCACGAGGCTTCAGAAGAACTGCTTTTAAGGGTCGTTTGCAGATGGTGTTTAAAAGGTTTTTTTTGAATTTTGGGGCCCCCTTTTCTGGTCAATTTTTGTGTCCCAAAAGTGAGTAAAATGTTTTTGTTGGAAAAAAACCCCAAATTTAATTTTAAACCGATTCTGTAAGGGCACGAGGACTTTTAGAAAAAATGCTTTTAAGGGTCCCTTTGCAGATGCTGGGTTAAAAGGTTTCATTGAATTTGCGCTGGCGAGTCATATTGTTTCGGAAAAAGTGAGTAAAATTTTTCCTTTTGTGGAAGAAATCCAATTTAATTTTAATCCGATTCTGTATGACACGGGGACTTCTGAAGAACTGTTCGAGGCGCGTTTGTTTTTACTGAATTTTCGCTGGCTGAATTTATTGGGTTTTTCGAACAGCGAGTGACTGGAAAAAAAAAAATATGGAAAAAATCGGGAAAACATTTTCTACCCTAAAAAAAAAAATATTAAAAAAAGGGCCTTAATCCCGCGTTAATTTATAAATTTTTTGATTCTGTTTTGCATTAGTTTTGATGTGAAAATGTCAATAACAGGGGTTTTGTCAAAAATCATGGCCCAGTACATGATGATTGTCTACTTCTTCAATTCCTACTTTGGGATGAAAAATAGAAAGGGAATGCTTATTGTTTCGCCCTTTGGAAAGGGTTGTTACGAGATGGGGTTTAGCCCTGCTGGGGGTGTAATGGGCGTCACACTGCATTATTTTCAGACCCTTTTGTAAAGACGCACACACCGAAAATAAGGGGTTGAGCTGTTTATGTGAAAACGTCGTGGGCCCTTACAGTTTTAGAGTGGGGAATCGTTTATGTTTGAAAAAATTTTAGAAGCCTCAAACTGAGCCCCCGGGGGTTTCTCCCTAAACTAATAGTAAATATTCGATGTTTTAAGAATTCAGGGCAAGGGCAGTTTCTGGGACGTCTGGAATTTCTGAAATTTAGTTGGGGGCGCGTTTAGCCTACGGGGAATTTATAGGCCTACACCACACACACCCCACACAACACACACCCCACACATGCCGGGACGGGGGGCGCGCGCGCACCCCCCACACACAAAACACACCACACACACACACGACGCCCCGCACGCACGCACGCCCCGCAGCCCACACACCCCAAAAACACACACAAAACACACACACAAAACCCCACACCAAAACACCCTGACACGCCGCGCGCGCGCGTGGTTTACGGTATATAATGTTTTGGCTACAACATCAAAAGCCTTTGCCATTTAACAAAAAAAACGCTCCCAAAAATTCATTTTTTTTGTTTTTAAAATTTGCAGTGATTGCTAAGTTTGTTTTTGAGAAGTATGAATGGGTTTTTTTTTTTTTTTGAAACCCGGGTTACGATCTTCAGTAAAGTTTAAAAGACTGAAGGGCGATTAGAAATGACTTTATTTATGTCATTTTCTAAGGGTTCGGTGCACTTGTAAAAAAAGATTTTGTTTTTGGGGAATCGGTTGGGTCAGAATTGTCACCCCGATTTTGAGAAAAAGGATGGCCCTTTGCCCAAATTTGAAATGTGTTGGGAAAAAAACATTTTTTCAAGTTCAATTTTGGATGTTAAAAAGTGTTTCGTTCGATCGGAAACTGAAGTTTTAGAATTTTACCCCCCAAATTCCATCACATCTGGGACTCCCCCGTTGTTCAATTGACATAAAAAAATTGGAAACATTAGGTACTTTCATGAAGGGTGCCGAAGTTGAGAAAAAATATTTCCCTTTGGGTATGTGGGAAAATCTTTAATTTTCAAGGTAAAAATTTTTTTTATTACGAAATTTTGGGTTTTTTTGTACTTTTTTCCACATTTGTGAAATTTTTTTTTTGAGTTCGTTTGGGGGTGCGCTGCTTATCTTAGGGGTTGCAATTTTTGATTTGTAAAATTCATTTACAGATATGATTTGGGGTTTTATTTGGAAATGAAATTAAACCCTTTCTCCCCTTTTTTTAAAAACCTGTTTTTAGTTAAACTGATTTCCCACCAATCTCAAAAAGCTCTTCACTGAGGAATGTTGCAGTTTACATTTCCTCAGTCATCTATTCAGCTGAGAAATGTGTTTCATCCTACGTATTTGTCTGGAGCATGTCTTAATAAAGAATATAAAACGTTTGTAGCCATAACTGTAGAGCGTCTTCTGATAATGTAATTATAGATGAGAAGAGAGAGAGAGAGAGAGAGAGAGAGAGAGAGAGAGTTGTTTGGATGAAGTATTCTTCGAAAGCACGAGCTTCCAGAGCAGAGGGCGCCACAACGATCATAGCGTTTCTGGATCAGTATAATTACAGAAGAGAGAGAGAGAGAGAGAGAGAGAGAGAGTTGTTTGGATGAAGTTTTCTTCGAAAGCACTCATGAGCTTCCAGAGCAGAAGGCGCCACAACAATCATAATTAATTTGTACAAATTTTTTTTTTTTTTTTCTTCTATGCGCATCGTTTGCGGGCAAAAAACTTGCATGCGAAAATGAATTTTTCAACAATGAGAGTCTCGGCTACGAAAATTAACCAATCAGCAACAAGTATTTTCTTCGCTGTGCACAACATCAAGCTTCGCGCGGTTTCCTGTTTAGAGAATTGCAAATTAGTTCTAACCTTTCTTCTAGTTGAGGTAATGTTCAAAACTGATTCGTCAAATTAAGTGTTAGCACTATATTATTGAAGTGATTATGAAGATGTCGTTCACTTTGTGTTTAAATTTGTGCTGCTGTAGTATATGCATGCTGTTCTAAACTGTCTTCAGGTTTGTCTCAACATGGCTGCTGCAGTGCTGGTATGCCTGAAGTCTTGTTTTGTACGTACTATACATCGATACACCTCCGTCGCCTGTAAAATCTGACATTTTACCTCACATTTATAACTTGTCGGTGTTTGAATCGAATGGGTTACAGATGTACAGAAAAGCATAGAGTGATTTATCTGACGTTGCCTCGAAAATCGGTCACCAGTTTTGGGATGTTTGGTTCAGTTATCTGCCTTTGCAAATTGCAAACTGATGGACGATTGAATTCAGAACTACAGTTTATTTCAGTCACAGCATTTCATCCAATTGTATGAATTTAACAGACTTTGCACACAACACAGAATCATTTGACACAATCTATGTTTAAGAATGCGGGCTGAAATACTGTTGACAACTGAATGAAAACTTATGATACTGTGAAAGCAAGGAGTAAAAATGTCATGGAAAAAGGCAGGAATAATTTTTTTTTGGGGGCAAATTATTTTAATTGCGAGATTACTGAAGTCAGTCTTTCCCATACACAATAAAATTTGAAAGCTCAGTATGACCCTCTGCCCAAATTGTTTTTTTTCTGGGTGCATTATATATTTTGAAGGTCAAAAGTAAACAAAAGTGAAAGTGAAGTCACACATGTATAACATGCTTGGCTTGACTTGAGCAGCCCTTTAGGCCTAATTACACGCTATTTACTGGTCCCAATACACTCAGTGCATTTTGCATGCATGGTGCCAGGATCATATCACTTTGACATGCTGGAGAATACAGTGTTGCTAATTTCGACAGTGTTTGATTCTTATCTTCAGTTGAAAGCATTCATTGATGCAGCTAGAGCAACACCATCAGACAAACCGTTGTTGAAGCCAGATCAAAGCTTGGTGTGAGACCTTGTAATAGTCATTTAGACCTGTACTTCTAGTTCTATGAAATCTGAATCTCCGGTGCTCTGTGCATCTCAATCTGAATGTTCGGAACCTCTCCATGTGTGACTTATCTTTCAGATAAGCTGGAGGGTTGGTTGCTTGTTTCAAATCTTCAATTTTACAGTTCACGTCTTTCGGATAAGATTCCTAGAAGCTGCATGCATATGAATAAACACTCTCAAAAAAGTTGCACAAGTGTTTTCTGTGAGAGCTTGTTGAAAGACCACCATATGTACGCCCAGCATGCTGCTGGCTTTTGTTGTGCAGCAAGCTAAGCGGTCTTTAAAGAAAATTCAGATGAGTAAGTGACTCTGTTAATATGTAAAAATGATTATGAATTTCTTTTGATGACTTACCCTGGCTGGAAAGATTATACATCAGACTTTGATGCTGCTCCCCTTTTGCTTTGGTCATCAGTATCATTACTGCTTACCCATTGATGTCACGTCATAGAATTTGGGGATGAAGGGGAAGGGTAGGTGTTTTTTTTTTAGTTTCAGGTTTTGAGCTGAAAATGCATTACTGAGAAAAATCTCATGGTACGATGGAAAAGTTATTTTTGTGAAAGTTAACTTACTGCCTCATCATCACAGAATTTTGACAAGATGAGCCATTTCCGTCAGTGCTGAAACATTTTGTTATTTGACCATATTCCAGTCGCCTTGCACTGATCTTTGGAAGAGGTGAGGGACGAATAGTTGTGGAACCTTTGTCGGAACTATGTGGATTGGCCACCATTGCACTGTGTGCCACATATTCCTACGTCCATAACAGAGCCATATTAATTATCCGAACCATTTGTGTTGCGTAGATTGCTTAATTTTTTTTTTTAATTATTTTTTTTTTTGCTGTACCAACCTCTGCGCCACCTCAGAGGCAGTGCACCCACGCCGCTCATTCCGACATCCCATCCACAGCCACAGTCCGGTCGGCCCCGCCGCAGCCCCGGCACCGGCAATCCACAGGGAGCAGTCATTGTCAATCGTCAAGAGGCAACCCACCGGAGGAGACACTTAACTGCTGTCGAGTCACTTCGGTGGTGTTCAGTGGAGCCTGTTCTGATCTAACAGATGCAGGACACCACCTACTAAGCCCCCTACTGATGACAATAATTGCTTAGTCGCGGAGCCGGCGTGAGTCCCTCCGGAGGGCGCTACCACGTCTGTCCAACGACAGCCCCCATGGACTCGCCGAAACCGGTGACCCCGACGGAACCAAACCAAGGCTACAGACGTGGAGAGGACAATCAAAATTGAGGTCACCGTGAGAGCAGGGCATGAGGAACCACAGAATTTGAGACTTTTTTTTAATGCTGATCAATGAGAATCAGGATGATTAAGATGATGCTATTGATTTCCATTTCAGTCTGAGACTTCATGACAGGGCTGTACTCTACACTTCCTTTCATAATATATCCCGGCGTCAACCAGGCCTGAGAGATACAGGCACCTGCAGTGTTGGTCAGGGAATTTGAGCAACACTCACAGAAACGCATCCATTAAGTGGATGAAATTCGATTGTGTGGTCCCAGTCTTCCCAACTGAGTCCACAGCAAACTCAACTCTGGGTAGGAGCCGGTCGGGCAGAGAAAACCCACATGACTCTGATGGGATTTGAACCCACGACCTCCCAGCCAGGAGTCCGCGATGCTAACCACTTTGCTGCGGCGGCTGGTGCCTTCTGGTAATTCTGTGCTGAAATTGTAGTTTCCAAATTATGTTACTCTATTGTTTTTTTTGTTTTTTGTTTTTTTAACATGTTTGCGTTTTGTTACAGTTATAAACTGTTTTTCTGCCTTTGTGGCCAGACCCTTTGTTCAAGAAAGTCTTTCTATTTTTATCCTGTTTATTTTTTCATTTTTTTCTTATTTTTTTTTTTTTTTTCTATTTTCATAATAATTCATGTCATTTGTTTTCATTAATATAAGATAAGGTAATGTTGCTTATAGCCCAGCCGACCTCAAAGGGCCACATCAGGGCTGTCACCACGTTAAAATCAATAGGTGAATTAGATAGACAGTAGACACTTTCCAGAATGGATACTAGAAGTCAGTTTGTAGTGTCCGTTGATCTTTTTATATTTGTATTTTATTATGAATTTTGTTTTATTGATTTTTAAAAGATGTAATTAGATAATTTATTAATCACTGATTTATTGATTTTTAAAAGATGTAATTAGATAATTTATTAATCACTGATTTTTGTAATTTTGGGGGTTAAAGTATGCAGGGACTATATATGGCCCGAACAGCAGAACATAGTTTTACATACTTAAGGATGTTAATAGATAATTGTAATAGTGTATAAAACTTCTAAAATGTATTGAAATCATGTTTGTGGCTTAATATGAATTTTGAAGGACAGGACTCCTCTCGCCACCACCTGATGATTCCTTTGTAGTGTGACAGCCCAGAAAAGGGCTTGTATGGTTGTTAGGGCTCTGTAAATAATTATACTTGTGAGATCAGCTTGCCAAAAGCATGAAAGTGGTGTCTAACTTAGTGTGACTCCTTTCACATAGAAGACCTCAACACACACACCCACACACAGGCTAATGGATTTAAAATGATAGTAAGCAAACAGCTTATAGAGTGCATGCACAACAGGAGAATGTATGAAATTGTGAATATGTATGAATTCAGAATGAATCTGGCAGGATAACCCGTATACACATTATATTATAATGATGAATAATCACTTTATGCATGGTATGTGTACAATCATTATACTTGCAGATGTGCTAAACAAAATGGCTGTATCCAAGTTGGACAAGATTGTGTACCCACCTGGGTGCAAGGAGTTGTCTGAGGACCTTGGAAAAGATGAACTTGTCAAACGACTCAAGGTAATTATTGATCACTGTTAACAGCTCCATATAAAAGGTTGATTTATTCGGTACTTTAATCATATTCATGATTTGTATTCCACATTATTTTTGTTTGTTTCAAGATTCAACTTGATATATGTACTTTATTCACTGAAATTAGGGTGACTTGTTTTGTTTGCTTTTTTCTCCTTTTGTTGGTTATGTACTGTTATCAATAAAGTATTCCTCTTGTATAAGAAGCTGCTAGAATTTGTTATAGTGTGGAATTGTTTGATTTTTTTTTAGTAAATTGTTTAGCTTTTGCATTTAATAGAACTTTAAGGAACACTTTCTCTCAGTGAGCAAGACATAACATTTTCACAAAGTTTTGAACCGACTTACACCAAACAAAGATGAGTAAGGGATATATTATTCAATAATAGGAATAAGAGATTGGATGTTTATTCGTCTACCATCTTCCTTTAAGTTTTTTTCAGTAGATTGTCATCCTGTTTCTGACATATGTTTTCGCGTAAGGATTCAGTATGTAATAGCCTGTGCAACAAGACTGCTCAAAACTATTTTCTTCGGAATTTCCTTATCTCGTCAAGATTTGTTTGGCATTGATTGAAAGATATTTTCAGCAAAGCCAGAGAATATTTTAACTGTAACTAATGATGTAATTAAGTGTTTTGACAGTCCATTTGTTGATTGTTGTTCAGCTGATGGCTAGAGCGTTTCAAGACATGGGTCAGGACGACAATGAGCAGTACACCGGCCTTGCCCTGCACCTGGCCTCTGACTTCTACATGGAACACTCCAGCAAGGATGTCAGACTGCTGATTGCATGCTGCATTGCAGATGTTTCCGCATCTTTGCTCCAGAGGCTCCCTACAAGGAACAGGAACTCTTGAAGGTACTCATTTGAGAGGGTTTTTTTTGTTTTTCTTGTATCAGTTTCAACCATTGAGTCATGTCAAGTAATCAGAATAGCTTTAAATCTAAAATGAGACCAGTTACAGTTGGCTGCCTTTATTTGTAGGGGAATAATCGTAGAGTGGTTTATAAAAATGTTTCAGTGCAAGTAGTGAAAAGGAAATCTTGGAAGTATGTTCTGTGAAACAGTTTACAATTGGACTTTAACCCTCTTTAGTATGCACTTACCTTAGCTTAGTTACGCCGAAAACCCATCGGCAAGGTAAGTAACTCCGTAATTTGAACATGGTTACCCAATTAAAAAATTAATTTAAAAGAGAGGAAAGGAAATAGTCACATGAAAATAATTTTTAAAAGTCCTACGAATATATATGTTGCTATATCATAAGTTTGAAGAATATCACATGAGCCATTTACTCGGGGAAAAAAAAAAATTTTCTTCAGAACTTTCTTCCGAATCATACCTGGAACCTCATCCCAGTCGAAATCTAGGTCACTCTAAGCTTCATTACCCAGCACTTTCACTAAGTCTTATGCCGTAAATCCTACAAATCACAGTATCTTCCTCACTAGATCCCGTTATAGAACGGCAGAAATCAATGTTAGCGATGGCGAAAAACAGCATTTCGACCACAAAACTTTAAAAATTCGTAACTCGAGAACTACAGCACGTATCGACTCGTGGTTTTTTTGCAAACGGAAGTAAATGGCCACAGGAAGAAGGAAGTCACGTTCTCGCGAGACTTCCTTTTCTACGAGAAATATGGCGGCGCCCATTGTTGCCACGTGTTTTACCGGGCGCTGGCAGGCGCTCAGCGTTTTGGCTGTGTGATTCCGGTTGGGCGCTAGCGGGCGCTCGCCTGTCAAGAGGGTTAAGAAAAGAAAAAAGATAATTTGCATGTTGAATTTACAAGAAATATAAAATCCTTGTTGGACTTTGAAAGGAAAAAAGAAATCAAGTGCCTGTTCGAGCATGATATCTTTTAACTCTTTGATGAACAATGGTAATAATTTCATAGAAATGGAAAAATAAGATGAGCACTCAGAGTAGTACAACTGCGCAGTATATTGACTGATAAGGACTACAACAACTCCTTTATTTGACCAGCTGCCGTGGTGAAGTGGTTAGCGTCGCGAACTCCCGACTGGGAGGTCGTGGGTTCGAATCCCAAACAGAGTCATGTGGGTTTTTCTGCCCCGACCGGCTCCTACCCAGAGTTGAGTTTGCTGTGGACTCGGTTGGAAAGACTGGGACCACACAGTCGAGTTTCATCCACTTAATGGATGGGTTTCTGAGAGTGTTGCTCAAATTTCCTGACCAACACTGCAGGTGCCTGTATCTCTCGGGCATGGTTGACGCCGGGATATATTATGAAAAGAAGCGTAGAGTACAGCCCGTCATGTAGTCTCAGACCAAAATGGAAATCCATAGCATCATCTTAATCATCCTGATTCTCATCGATCAGCATTAAAAAAAAAAAAAAGTCTCAAATTCTGTGGCCCTTCATGTGCTGCTCTCATGGTGACCTCAATTTCGTCGATGTCCTCTCCACGTCTGTGGCCTTGGTTTGGTTCCGTCGGGGTCACCGCTATCGGCGTGTCCATGGGGGCTGTCGTTGGACGGATGTGGTGGCGCCCTCCGGAGGGAGAGCTCACTCGCGCTGGCTCGGTGACTAAGCAATTATTTTGTCAGTAGGGGGCTTAGTAGGTGGTGTCCTGCGTATGTTAGATCAGAACAGGCTCCACTGAACACCACCAAAGTGACTCGGCAGCAGTGCAGTGTCTCCTCGGTGGGTTGCCTCTTGATGACTTGACATTGACTGCTCCCTGTGGATTGTCGGTCCAGGGATGCGGAGGGGCCGACTGGCTGTGGGTGTGTTACGGGGTGTCGGAATGAGCAGCGTGGGTGCACTGCCTCTGAGTGGCACAGAAGTTGGGACAGGAAAAAAAACAAAACAAAACAAAACAGAACTCCTTTATTTGTTGCAGGAGATCTTCATGTTCCTGATCCAGCAGCTGCGGGGACTGGAAGACCCTGAGTCCACAGTCGTTCAAACGCTACTTTTACCTCTTGGAGGTCTGTGTTCTTCTCTAGACTTTTCTTCCATGTTATCACTTGCACATACTGCTTGCCGAAACATGTATTTCATGTCTGGTATGAATAACTGATGGGAAGGAATGTAAATTGGGTTTAAGGAAAAATCTTAGAAAGTTTGATTGCTGATGTTTAGACAAAGAAAATAGTATAGATACCTTGCACAGACTTCAGAACAAAAGGTTATATAAAACATTTAAGGAGTTTTGCGTTTGATGGGATGTGAATGGGTATCCACAGCTGCCGATTACTATGTTATAAATATGCATTGTATACTACAGGTTATGCGGTTGTCTAAATGATGATTGAAATAGATTTTTTTAGTATATACATTGCTTTCATGGCATCACTCTTGAACATCATGACGCAGCCTGCAGTGATACCTTTCCAAACATTTTGAAGCAGTGATTGCTGGAGTGAGTGCATCTGAGTCAAGATGATGTCACAGGCTATTTTTGTTTACAGTCATCAAGCAGAGACCAAACTCTTTGGTGAAATTATGAATGCAAGAAAAAATGTGGAATTGACAATGCAGTTGTAGAAAGGAGAGGAACTTTCACAAAGCGGATGTTGAACCAGCAGTTTCATACCGAATACTAGATAAAGCAGGCCATCCATGCATCAGGGTTTTGATGATTAGTAGGTATCAATGCACAGTGGGAACTTTGCTTGATTATTCTGTGTAAAATGGGGGCTGGATGATGATACTCAACTGCTGAGATACTTTTTAGACTCAACACTGCGCACTATGTGTAGACTTGCCACAAGCAGGGCTGCTGACAGGGGGATTTGCAGCTCTGGGGATCTAGTTTTGAGTGTGAGCACTGTATGCTGGTGTGTGTGTGTGTGTGTGTGTGTGTGTGTGTGTGTGTGTGTGTGTGTGTACATATGTTCATACTGACATACCGCTGGGAAAACATCAGAACTTAAGATTAATTTTCTGAAAAACTTTACCAGAGAGAATGGTATCATCTTTCATAGATCTGTGAATGAAGCATTAAAGTAAGAATATTTTGCAGAATTTGGCATGGGTGAAGTCCTTCAACATTTGCCTTGAACTGGATGACAACCAGGAGATATTCTGTGCCCTGTTCAAGCTCATGTTTTCTATCATCAAGTAAGTTTCCTGGTTGTTAGGAAAAAGATGGACATTTAGTAATGAATTCAGTTCCCTTGACTAAATACTTGCCAATCGTTCCAAGTTTTCAAATATTTCTCCAACAGGAAGAAAAAAAATCTGAAATAAAAAATGTTAAAATGTAAAGTGGAGGGATTTTGAAGTAATGTATGATGTTTCTTAAAATGGTCAAATGTTGTATATAGGCTGGAGAACTGAACTTTGTTCAGCTGATTTTCAGAGGCCCTAAAAGTAAACATCCACGAAAAGGAGAAAAGAAAAGGCCCTTTAAAAGAAAAATTGCAAATTGCTTTAGTACTATGAGTCTTGTACGGTATCCAGTTTATGCGGACCAGATTTCCATGATTCTACGTTTACAATTTGTTCAGCCGTTTGTGGGTCATGCACAGGTTTTTTTGTTAAAGGGAAATACAATGTGTAGCATGTCATGAAAAGTAAATCAAGGTGAGATTTGAGGGAGGCACAGCTGTTAACAGTTGGAAATTTGATTGGACTGAAAAGACTAGAAAAATAGGTAGGTTTGGTCAACAGCTTTCGACTTACCAGAAAATGAACTAGCTGGGAAGGCATGGTTTTTTCTTTTTCCTTTTGAACTACGCCAGTTGTGGATGTAACGGCGTTCTTTGAACATGTGCCCTGCAAGAAATATGTTTCTGGTTCAAGAGCACTGGACTGCAATCAGTGGAGACTGGATTTCTTTATTGGATTAATGTTTTATTCCTCTCCTCTCCTTTTTTTTTAACCAAAAATAAACGAACATGCATGGATATTTCAGTTTGATTGTGCGACAGCCTAGATCAGTAATATGTCATATGTTTCCATGTAGTGTGCTTGATTATGAACAGCAAGAAGTGAGATGCACAATGACAGTGATTGTGTCCACACTAAAGGGTATTGTTCTTTCATTACCAGGTAATATGCATGACTGCTGAGACAAACACCAATTTTAAGGTTTTCTTTTTTTTAATTATTTTTTTAACGTTTTGTAGAAATGTATTGAATTTAAGTGTACAAGCTTGTGTGTATGGTCATTATTTGTGTGTATGTGTGTGTGCTGTTATTCTCTTTTGGTTTCTTTGCTTCCTGCATAGTAATTTGCTTATCATGAGAGACCATTTCTGGTCTTCAAAACTGTATAGATTCCATTTCGGCTGGGCGCTGGCCCCTCTCTACCACCCCACCAAGGCGTTGCCCTTTGATGCTGTTGGGGCCACCAAGGAGCCCCTTGACCTGGGGCCTTTTTCAGAGAGTTTTTTTGTGCAGTTGTTCTCCAGCCTGTGTAAATAGAATATGGCCAGAAAGTAATGTCTTCCCTCCGGGGGTTGCAACCTTGCCGTGGTCGGAGGGCTTGCGTGGTCCAGTGATCTAGGCTTTGCTGACAGGGGCATAGTCGACTAGATGGTTAGTTATTGTTGTTGTTTTTTTGCTGCCCCAACCTCTGCGCCACCTCAGAGGCAGTGCACCCACGCCGCTCATTCCGGCACCCCGTCCACAACCAGCCCGGTCGGCCCCGCTGCAGCCCCGGCACTAACAAACCACAGGGAGCATCAATGTCAAGTCAAGAGGCAACCCACCGGAGGAGACACTGCACTGCTGCCAAGTCACTTCGATGGTGTTCAGTGGGCCTGTTCTGATCTAACATACGCAGTACACCACCTACTAAGCCCCCTACTGATGACAATAATTGCTTAGTCGCGGAGCGGCGTGAGTGAGCTCTCCCTCCAGAGGGCGCCACCACGTCCGTCCAACGACAGCCCCCATGGACTTGCGGATACCTGTGACCCCGACGGAACTAAACCAAGGCCACAGACGTGGAGAGGACATCGAAACTGAGGTCACCATGAGAGCAGGGCATGAAGGGCCACAGAATTTGAGACTTTTCAGGGGTTCCACTGACTTTTTAGTTTTTGCGTCAAGAAACGCACGCCTCCGCAAAAATTGCGTCAGTGCTGAAAAAAATGCGTAACAAAGTAAACTGTACTCACTCCCGTCAAAACAGCTCTGAATCACGTGCCTTAACACCGCTGAAGTGCAGAGCAGCTCGCTGCAGGAAAGCGTTTTCTGTGCCACACGAGTCCGGGCCTTCCGAAAAATGCAAACATGTTTGATTGTCTCTTGCCATTTTTGCTAAGTAAGCCCGCGAAAACAAGCCGGGTCAGTCAACCTTGATATTATTCCTACACGCTGTGACCACGGTAAATTTCCCATCAATGGGCGCACTCTGGCATCCAGAATCACGTGGGATGATCGTGTGTGCGTGGGAAGTCATAACGTATTCCGATTGGAAGATGGCACCATCGCAGACGCGGAAAGATTCCATTTTATTTCGAGGGGAGAAAAGATGAGGCGTTTTGGAACATTCTTGAGTCTAGCAAAAAGTCAGCGAGTGCCACAGAGTAAAATGTGCACGCACTATCACTAATTGGCGGTGTCAAGCAGTCTGCTGTAGGTCTATGCCGTGTTTTGCCCCTCTGACATAGGCTTGCGGTTGAGAACAGGGTCCTGGGAAATTGCGTCGCTAAACGCACGGCCGCGAAAAAAATGCGTAGGAAAGCAGAAAAAACGCAATAATTACGCAAAATTTTGCAATAAATGGAACCCCTGGACTTTTTTTGTAATACTGATCGATGAGAATGAGGATGATTAAGATGATGCTACGGATTTCCATTTTGGTCTGAAACTACATGACAGGGCTGTACTCTACACTTCCTTTCATAATATATCCCGGCGTCAACCATGCCCGAGAGATACAGGCACCTGCAGTGTTGGTCAGGAAATTTGAGCAACACTCTCAGAAACGCATCCATTAAGTGGATGAAACTCGACTGTGTGGTCCCAGTCTTCCCAACTGAGTCTGCAGCAAACGCAACTCTGGGTAGGAGCCGGTCGGGTCAGAAAAACCCACATGACTCTGATGGGATTCGAACCCACGACCTCCCAGCCAGGAGTCCGTGACGCTAACCACTTCGCCATGGCGGCTGGTAGATGGTTAGTTGTTGTGAACGCTTCTAGGCCTGTATAGCCAAGTTGCTGACTGGCCAAGCATTGTCTTGCAAATACCAACAACTACAACAGAATATATACAGGGTTCGTACGCTCCTTGAAACTCCTTGATTTCTGAGAGCCAATTTCAAGACCTTGAAACCACTTGAAAATCAATAAAATGTGGTTTTGTTAGACCAAACCTCCTTGAAAACCCTTGAAAATCAAACCATCGTCTCCAAAATATTTTAATGTGGCAAGAAAAAAAAACGGCAGTTTGATTTTTATGCGTTTAGGTTGATGAAAAAATATTTTCAAAATTTTTACATCATCGTGATCCCACGTTGTCGTCTGCTAAAGAATGAACCAAGGAGATAATTTGTAACTTCCGCAGTTTTTAAATTCTACGCATGCGCGAAGAAAAGGTCTTGCGCTTCCGGCTTGTTCAGTTCATTGTGAACGGAGCTTGAAAATGCCTGGGGGAAACGTGCTTTCAACCGTCTGTGCTTGGATAATCCCGAGTTTTCTGACTCGGCGAGAGAAGACAAAGCCAACAAACATGCCTGCTACTGCACAGTCTGCCAAAAAAGTTTCAATGGGCGAGAGTGCCCTGACTAGCCACAGCAAA
>CM031601.1:48828580-48847788 GCA_018398815.1 Conus ventricosus
AAGGAAAAAGCACGTGAACATCCGATCTACGAACAAGACAGCAGCGCAGTGTCAAAGCGATGTGTTCTCATAATCCTGACGTGATGAGTCCGTGCATCCATACCATCTTCAGCACAGTGACTGTTGCTAGACAGATGTGCTGAAATCTGAAATTCTGTGGACACTGAACACTGTAAACGCGCACCAAAGCTTCAGCTCTTGTGAACAGAATTCTCAGATTTTTCAACAGTGTTTCCAGATAGTCAAGTCGCCAAAGGATTTAAGTGTGGTGAGGGAAAATCAGGTATTTGGCATTGCACCTCACTTTCATTCAATATCTCTGGATCCAGACTAGCTAGCTTGGTAATTGTTTTTTCTTTTGATCAGAAATGATTTCTGCATGCAAATATAATTTTATTTATAAGTCAAAACAGCACGTATCATTTGCTATTTCTATTGGAATAATTTGAAAGCAATGAAACGCGAAGGCTGATGGCCCCCATGTGGAAAAAAATTATTGAAAAAAAAGCAGTTTAGATAAATGAAAATCCTTTAGTAATTGCATTACTTTAGCTCAGCAAAACAGTATATAAAAATCCTTTTGTCATTGCATTACTATAGCTCAACAAAACAAGAAAAGTCATGCTTCAAGTGCCTTATGTCTGCTATGATACAAATACAGTTCTTGTCATGAACCTTTTTTTTTTTTTTCAATTTTCATAATTTTGCCACTTTGTGGTCCCCAAATCACACAAGAGCTTCGAAATTGCCCAAATATGTTTTTTCCATGTTTTTTTATTTTATTTTTTTTTAACATAAACAATAGAAAAAAAATGAAGTTTTAAAAGAACAAGGGTGTAATTTTCGTGCTACCTCTTGCCTTGAAATAAAATAAACACTCCTTGAAAACTCCTTGAATTTTGTTCTTGGGAGTCTGTAGGAACCCTGTTAATATATTTTTTGCATCATATAGTTATACTATACCATATCAGACCATAGCATTCCACGGCAGTTTGTCAGCTCTGCCAGGCTGAGATTTTTGTGGCTAATGCAGTGATGTTGAGTGATGTGCTAGGAAAATATATTGACAAGATGTTTATGGAAGGTTCGCAGTCTTGTCGTACCAAGGAAACAGTGTATGCAGTCAATGCTCAATTCATTTTGATAGTTAGAGGACTTGTTTTTCAGTGAGAAACATTCAGGGAAAGTGAAGACGTTCATGTTGGACATGATGAGTCCAGTCATCATCGAGGCAGACTCTGTGTCTCAGGAGCTGCTGGACGTCATTCTGGTCAATCTTGTGGAGCCCAAGAAGGTACTGTGGTCCGTTTTGTGTTGTTTGTAAAACCTGTAAGAAATCATTTTTGTGTGTGGAAGAAGTTTGTAAGGTACAAAGATTAGCCTTGTACTTGTGTTACATTTACAGATCGATTTTGTTACCTTTGTGTTATATGCATATTTTGAAGTGGTGCTAATGCTCAGGGAAAACGGAGCCTTCATTGCAAAGGTATTGTTTTATCTGTCGAAAGATATATGGTTCTTTTTCCCGTTATGATCCTATGTTTGGAATATGGGTGTTTATATGCGTATAGTTTTACAGTGCCTGCGTGGACAGATATGTAATAGAGCTGTACCTTTTGTATTCAGATGAGTATCCTGAACATTTCCACTGCTGTAAAAATTTTGCTGGTTTTAATTTTAATAAGGAGAAGAGAACTGGTAATTTTATGCTTATTTTTTGTTAAGGGTCACAATAAGATTGCCTACGCTATGGCAAAGGAGTTGATCAAGAGGACAAGCAATTCCATTGAGCCATATGTCCAGGCGGTATGTATGCCCAGTAGAATGAACAGTTGTTTTTTTTTTAAGAAAAGATCCAATTTCTTGATCATTTTGTGATTTCTGTCACTTTTTTTTCGGTCTGTGTTAGTTTCCATTGCTGCAGTACAGATCTGTTGTCAGTAAAATTCGTTTTCAGAATAATCTCTTATTTTGGTTGTCAGAGGCCCATGAATGAATTGGTTAAATTTTCTTGTGTAATTCAGATTCACAAGTAATGCATAGCTTTATGTTCTGGTTTGTATGTTCACTTAGTCTTGTTTTTTTTGTTTGTTTTCTAATTGTTTGTTTTCTAAACGGATAATAACGGATTTAAAATGAATTCAGAGCTTCATTATTCAGTCTTTAGATCGGTAAAGTTGATCAACGATGTTTGAGTACAGAAATGTACAAATTTATAGTTAATGGTGTGACTACCCGAATTAAAGTGACTTTCCGAATTAAAGTGACTTCATAAAAGCTTAATGATTGGGTGTGGTGTGTTTTTCAAATAGTTCTTCAACAACATGCTGATGCTTGGAAAAAACCTCTGAGAGTGAAGTGTCAAATCATCTGTATGAACTGATCTTCGAGCTGAACCAGATTTCTCCCAATGTCTTGTTTGCTGTCCTTCCACAACTGGAATTCAAACTAAAGGCAAGAATTTGTGATAACTTTAACCGTGCACTTTGTGATCGCATATTTCTAATTGTATGTTTGTGTGTGGGAGGAGTCGGTGCTGTTCATATTCAGCCTCACTAAGATTTATCTATTTATGCGACTTTGTGCTTGTGTGTGCGTGCATGCAAGCGTGTGTGTGTGTGAGAAAGAATGAGAGTCGTGCAGTGCTTGAAATTTTTAAATGTGCCTGGGGTATATTCTGTGTTACCCAGTACTTATAGTTTTGAAGAGAAATTCAGGGTGGGATTTTTCCGCGGATTTCCGCGTAGATCCATGTTCGTTCCGCGTAACAGCGTGTCAGTTCCGCGGAAGCGATCTGTGATTCTCATTCATGTCTTCAAAAACATCCGGTGTCACATATCCACAAACTGTTCAAACATTCTTAAACGGCTTGGATTCGCAGTTAACTTGGTAACTTTCTCCTTCCGGTTTGCGATCTTCAAAATGGCGGCATGTCGAAGAGACGTCGTTTCACGCGGACAAAATCTTTCCTGCGACAGTTCTTTGGAGAACAAGTGGAAGTGGACTGGTTGGAGAGTAAGGTGGATGATGATGAAGTGATAGGCCAGTTCATAGCCAAATTTAATCCCTGTGGCCTTGCTTACTGCAATCTTTGCCGAGTGCAAATAAATTACAGTTCACGCGGAAAAGTTGCTTTGGTGGATCACATTAAAAGCGACAAGCACAAGACAGCTCTGGATCAGGGGACAAAATTAATGCAAGATGTCCAGCTCCACACTTGGGAGCTGGACATCTTGCATTAATTTTGTGTGCCATTAGGTTGAAAAGGAACTCCTCATCTACACTTGGTCCAAGTTGTGAAAGATAGTAAGTATTAGTATAGTTGATTTTTATAGTTTTTTGTGTTAAAAAAAAAGGTAAACAAGTGGGGTAACGTTTGCTCCCATAAGAAAACCTGACACAGAGTAACTTTTATTCAAGACTGGCACAGCCTTTTAACCTTCATTGTTCCTGTGTTTCGTATGACAGAATTCGCCCAGACTACTAAGTTTATATTGGAATTTGCTGCCCGAATTGGGTACTGATTTTAAAAAATTGTAAAAAAATAAACTAATGGATAAAAAGACTTCAAATTTTCAGCAAAAATCTATGGAAAGCTGAACTTTGGTTTGCACTTGTTATTTTTAGGGATGTGAAAATATTTTCATGGCTCAACACTCACACACCTGATTTTACCTGGAAAACACACCTACGTCAGTGAAATAGGTGACAGACAGGCAATACAACACCCATCAATTTTATAACACCTACCTTTTTGGGGGCAAGTGGTCAGGTTCACCATCTGAAAAGAACTGATGGGTGTTGTGAGGTGTTAGTAGTTACACAGGTAGCTAGGAATATACGCGAAATTTTTGTGACGCTTTTAAGTCCCCATAGCAGTTACATAGCAGGAAAAAAATAAAATAAAAAAAATAAGAAGTCAAAATCATACCATATTTACTGAAAATGTATTGGGAGTGCATGCTTGTTGATCTGCATGAGTTAGTTTGTGTTTGTGAGAAAAATAATTCCTATGCTGATAATATTTCTAACTATATACAGGTGTTAGTAGGAAGGAAGAGAGGCAGGCATCACAACACAAAACAACACTCAAATATTTTTGTTGTACTCACCATATGGTTCCAGATGTAATGAATTATATAATCCAAATGTATCACACACAAACAACACATCACTGGAAATGTTCTTGCTTTTGATCACTTTGCACACACAGATCCCCGACATGAAATTTTCTTTCCGTTGTGCACTTTTCTTACATCACAAATTCCAGTACTTTTGTATGTGGCACTTTCAATATTTAGTCAACCCAAAACAGTCTGTACAAAACAAAAATGACAAAGTCCAGTCCTTGATTTAGTCAAGTATCAGGTGTACTGCTAGGAATGAGTGTGTAGGAACCTACTCACTGCTGGTGAAAAGAAAAAAAGCAGCCACGATCCTTGCACAAAGCCACCTTACACATCACACACTCATGTGTTGACTGGATGGCATTGCCTGCTGGGGTTTTCCTGCCTTCCTTCTTGCAACAGACACAGTCCTTCTGCCTCTGGCAGACTGGTTTTTGGGAAGGAGTGTTTTTGTGCTTGTCTGGATTGTCATGAACGAGGGGACGGCCGATCCGTTTTCGACCCTTGAAACCATTCACCATGCCCATGACAATCTCAGTGTGAAAATCCACATGCAGTTTCAGTGGGGCATCTGCAGAGTTTTTGTAGATTACAAAGGCATTTACTGCAGCAGTGTCCAGGCAGAAGAAGAACACATATTTCCACCACTTCATAAATTTTTCTGCTTGGAACAATAATATGATCGCAATTGATCATGCTTGTCAACACCGTTGTAGTTCTTGGTGTAATCAGCAACAGCCAGGGCCCTAGAATACCTGGCTTTTTCAACACCCCTGCACCTTTTCTGACAAGCTCTCCATCGGTTCCATCATGGACAGAAGTAAGAAGGGTGACCTTACGACGGTCAAACCAAGCAACAGCCTGAAGCTTGCCCTTCAAATCACCATAGCCAATCTCACGAAACCAGCGCTTTGTGTCCCCAGACTTTTTGACACATTTTGCTGGCTTCATATCCTGTGGCAGACCCTTCCTGTTATTTCGCACAGTCCCACATGCCAAGGTTTTCTTCTGAAACAGATACTGAATGAGGGGACTGACGTGAAATAATTATCAAAGTAGATGGTGTGCCACTTGAAATAATGGGGTTTCTGACAAGTGTTTTGACAACACGATCCCCTAGGCATCACCTGTCCCAGCAGGCACATCATTGTTTCCCAGTATATACTGAATAATTCAGCATATAAAAAGAATCGGCATCACACAAAGCCCACACCTTGAGCCCCACTTCGTTGGTTTTGCAGGCAAGTACTGCAGAAAACCACAACGACCCTTGAACTTGATCATTTCCTCATCTACTGTGATGTTTTGCCCAGGTAGAAACTGCATAGCAAAACATTCTTGTGTCATGGAAATGAGAGGTCTGACTTTGAACAGGGGTCATACCCACCTGACCTCTGGGAACAAACTGGTGGTATCAGCGAGGTGAAAATACTGGTTCAGCTGTTCAAACCTGTTCTTCGACATGACACTTGACACCCAAGGATTGAAGAAAGGAGAAGAATCTTTCCAATAAAAATCACGATGAGGAACAGGGGCCATGTTCATAAACATGAGAAGACCAACAAAAGCTCTGATTTCATCCACAGTGGTTGGCTCAAACTTATCCTCAGGAAGACCACAGCCACGAGTGTTTGTCTTGCATACAGTTGGTTTCCTGGGCCCTGAGATGGAATGCGTCCAAAGGAAAAAACAAGTGAAAAATAATCAAAAGGTGTTCGAAGATTCACTTGTGGACGAGGGGGCCCCTGTATGCATCAAACACACGAACTTCAGTCCGAAAGTCGTCGTTTGACCACTGCGATGACTGTGCACATCCACCGACATCAGTTAGCACCTGCGTCACCTGCGTCGCCTATGTCCGAGTCCGAGTCACTGTCACTACTCGCATTCACTCCTTCTGCAACTTCATAGTCACTGTCGCTGTCTGCAGAGTCGAGATCAATGTCCGATTCATTCCAGTCGTTATTATCGGTCGGCAACACATTCATATTGAACATTTGGTCCACAGTCAAGCTCATGTCACTATCACTGTCAGAGTGCGACATTTTGCTCGTAGTCGGAAGTCGATGGATGACCAAAATAATCGATAAAAAATCAAAACACCACGAACCGCTCTTGCAAATGGCGCCGAGAAAGGTGTGAAAGGCCCGGATAACGACCGGGTTTGTCTTATTACTGTAGTCAACCCAAATACGGAAGGCACACCGAGACAATCACCCTACTGACGAACGGCGTATAGGGCGGATCAGGAGCCTGAGGGGTCGGGGGGAATAGGGCGGAACGGGGGTAGAAAGGTTAAACTTGAATAAAGTCAGACAAATACATAGACAAACAATCTAAAAAGTGGGGAAAAACAAGCGCAGGCCAACAACTGAACTGTCCTCATAATAATGACTTGGCAAAGATTTGAACTTAAGGAGGGGGCAGTTTGAAGATGGAGAAACTGGGAAACATGAAATTAAGAAAATATATTACAGATATGAAAACTCTTCAGTAGCTGCACAAGGGAACCATCGCAATCCCTTTTGAAGGCAGATATTTTGCCTTTTTTATACAAATATATCTGCCTTCAAAAGGGATTGCAATGGTTCCCTTGTGCAGCTACTGAAGAGTTTTCATATCTGTAATATATTTTCTTAATTTCATGTTCCCAGTTTCTCCATCTTCGAACTGCCCCCCCACCCCCCACCCCCCCTCCTCCTTAAGTCCAAATCTTTGCCAAGTCATTATTATGAGGACAGTTCAGTTGTTGGCCTGCGCTTTGTTTTTCCCCCACTATTAGATTGTTCGTCTATGTATTTGTCTGACTTTATTCAAGTTTAAAAGGCTGTGCCAGTCTTGAATAAAAGTTTCTCTGTGTCAGGTTTTCTTATGGAGCAAACGTTACCCCACTGTTTATTGTTTACTGTTCCCTGCCTCATTTCATTTCCAATTTAAAACAAACAAACAAACAAACAAAACCAACAGTATTGGCTTTTTCCTTTAAAATTTGTTACTTTCAGTCTCAAAATGCACCAGATTGCACAGAATTGAATGTAGCAACCCAAAATTTTCTGGGGGGGGGGGGGGGGGGGGGGCATGCCCCCGGACCCCCCTAGACTGTTTCCTCTTTTTTCCTTTATGGAGAGTCCCACCCCTGAAATTAGAACATGTGTTTTGTGTTGACATTTGAGTATTGGCTGCGGTACTGAGCATGCTGTTATTAAAACATTTTCCACTCACAAGGTAACTTGGAATGTAGTGACAGTGTTTGACTGTTGCAAGCATGTGTGGAAGATGAGGAATTCTTTGAGAGTTAGAGCCATTGCTGTTGATGGAGTGACAAGTTTTGACGGGAACTATGTTATTAGCGTAAAATTGAATAGGTTTCACTTGTTTGTTTCTCAGCCTTTTTGTTTTCATGTGTTTTCTTCTTTTGTTGTTTTTGGTTGTTGTGTTTAAAGGCTGCTGGTAATTATTTCGTGTAAAATATTGGTGTTAATTTTTTGTTTTTAAAAAGAAATAGAATTCAAGCTGGCTGAACAACTTGTCGGAAGTGTTACCTACTTTATATCAAACTGTGAAAGTATTGTGTTGTGTGTTACTGTACTTTTTGTAGCATGATCAGGCCTGGTGTTTTGCAATTTTCAGAGCAACGAAGAACATGAACGTAAAAGTGTGACCAAGTTGCTGGCCAAGATGTTCTCAGAGCAGAACTCTGACCTGGCTGTGAAGAATAAGCCTCTGTGGAACTGTTTCCTTGGGAGGTGAAAACTTTTCTGTTCTCCTGCATGTTGTTTACTTTTCTGTATATATTATCATGTCACTAACATTTCTCTGGTAGATGTGTCTTGTATCATTAGCTTTTAGAAGTTCTTGACAGTTGGAAAAAAAAAATCAGTATGTAGAAGTAGCCTTTTTTTTTCTTTCTATTTTTGTGTGTGTGTTTTAGTCTTTTGTACCTTCAAACTTTTTCAAATGTTTCTAAAATTTATCTGTTTTAAGAACCATTCCTGTCTCAAGTTCAATGGAAAAAACTGCATTTTAAAACATTTAAAGGAAAATGATATGTGATTTGGGGATCATTTTTTTGACAGGGCTGATAAAATATAGTAGAATAAAGTCAAAGATGTTTCCTGACAATTACACTTAATTTTTAAGACCTACATTAATCAGTTGAAACTACAGAGGGTTGGCAGCTGTGTTGTTAGTGTGGAAAGTCAGCGATTTAAGTGCTAAACATGTATGGATATTACCAAATGAAAATCATGTCGATGATGCATTTAAGTTTTTCATCCTGACCCTGGATCATCTGTCCATGGCCAGGAATTGTCACTTGAAGTCAGGCATGTGGCTTGCGGCCATGTAAATATTCAGACTGTCCTGTAATTGGCATTCAGTATTAGGAATATTGGGGAGGAACTTTATGGGTTTTTGTTTGTTTGTTTTGTTTTTTATTTATGAAAAGCAGTGTAGGGGACATGCAAGCTTTGTTGTATTTCATGAGAATTCACAGACTTTGAAAATATTGCAGAGAAAATCTAGAGAACTAGGTTGCTCATCTTACAAAGAATAAAACATTGATTTCAGAGAAATTTGTATTCACCATTGTAATGACTACAGTAGTAAAGCACAGTGTATTTTGTTACTGACAAAATGTTTGAGTTTATTCACTGGCATATGTTGTTTTATCTATTCTTTTTTTTAAAATTCAGGTTGCATGGTTTCTTTTTGATCCAAGTGTTCTGGTTTCTTTGTGTCTTGGGCAGGTTTTGATGTGTAGTGATCTTGATAGTTGAATTGGTTGTGATCCAGATGACAAATTTGATTGGTATACAGTTGGACTGGTTTTTCCATGATCTAGTGAACTAATATGTTTCTTAGAGATAGAGAAAGACTGGTTTCTTTGTGGTGCTTATTGGCTAATCTTTTTTTTTCTTTTTCTCTTTAAAAAAAAAGTCATCCATAAGGCAGGAATGTGAATTTAGTGATTAATTCACTCCTCTGTGTGTGTGTGTGTGTGTGTGTGTGTGTGTGTGTTGTTTTGTATTACATAATAGTGAATAAATATTGTGTTCAAATTTCATGCAGTACCTGTCTAAATAAAGGCTTGCCCCATACTTGGCAGATTTTTCTCTTTTTTTTTTGAGGATCCTTATAATATGGCAATGTTCCATGTCAAGTAGAGATAAGGCATTCGTTGGACATGTAAGTATATTGTAAGACCACTTTAAAGTAATTTTTTTTTTCTAACAGGTTCAATGACATCTGTATTGCTGTTCGCATAACATGTGTACAGTCGGCTCAGCTGTTCATTCTCAATCACCCTGAGTTGGTGAAGGACGTTTTTAGGTGAGACATTAGTGTACATTTTGGATGTTTTTCCCCTTTTAGATGTATATGGAAGATATGTCTTTCACCTTTCTCACTAAATGGTGGAAGCAAAGCTTGACATGTGCATTTCATGTGTATGTGGTTGACTAATGTGTTTCAGTGTGCTTGTGTATGCTCATGTGTTTGTGTGTGTGTGTGTTCATGTGTTATTAGATCACTCAAGTGTTACGTATGAATCATAAGTGGCTTTATTAGAAATGTGCTATAAAAGTTCTAGTGCTAGTGTAGTGTATTTGAGAAATCATGTTGCACTTTTACCAGCTTCCTTTATGTCAGACAGAGAGGATGGAAGATCTGGGATCTTTATGTTAGTATGTGTATTTGAGAGATAAATAACATTTGAAGATATGCCTATTCTTTTACATGTATTGTTTTATTTCATCTGCCCATTCCAGCTGTTAAAGAGGCCAAATTTCTGGGAGTCATTTTGACCAGAAACTCAACTTTCTCAGCCACATCAAAAACCTCAAAACCTCTTGCCAGAAAGCTCTGAATATTCTGCGGGTCGTTAGCGCACACCGACTGGGGCGCTGATAAGAAAACTTTGCTGCAACCTCTACAGAGCCTTGGTCCGTTCCAAACTGGACTACGGTTGTGCTGTCTACGGCTCCGCAAGACCCTCTTACCTCAAACTCTTGGACCCTATCCACCATCAAGGCTTCGTCTCTGTCTTGGAGCGTTCCGCACCACCCCTGTGTACAGCCTGTACGCAGAGGCGGGCGAACCTTCATTGTCCAACCGCAGGCTGAAACTGTCTTAAAAATTATTATATCCGACTGTTCTCAGAACCGCAGAATCCTGCCTATGACTGTGTCTTTGACCCTCCATTCCAAAGTAAGTTTGAAAACAACCCGAAATGTATTCCGCCGTTTGGTCTTCGTATGCACCTCACGTGCGGAATGCAGGTCTAAACCTGGGATAGTTTCCGATTTTTCCAAGTTTTCCGGAAAAACCTCCGTGGACCTTTTTCACACCAAAAGATTCGTTTCGATCTTGCAGCTTTTCGCAAAGAGTCTACCAGCCTCCTGGCGTACAAGGCATTGTATGCTGACCTCTGTTCGAAATTCCCCATCCTATCAAAAAGTTTTCACTGAGGGTTTTCCAAGTCTGGGGATGGAGGGCCTTGCAGCCTACTGCCCTGGGGCTCCTTCTCAGATACTGTTTGGAACATATCCATTCCGATGCTTCTGTCTATCGCTGAACTTACTGCTCTGGTACTGGCTTTGAAAATAATCTCACATTCTTCAAAGAGGGACTTTCGGGTTCTGTCGGATTCGCTGTCAGCTTTGGAAGCCATAGCTGGCCGCAACCTTCAGCATCCAGAATTTTTGCATTTCTTTGAACTTTTTAGCAAGTTTGAAAGCGGACGGGTTTCAACATTACTCTTGCTTGGGTTCCTGGTCATGTTGGCATCGGCGGAACGAAATGGTTGATCTTTAAAACCAAGAAAGCCACAAGAGAAAACTGTCCAACTTTATATCCCGTTCAGATGTAAACCCAAAGTTAACGATTATGTGAGAGACCTCTGGCAGGAGATTGGGAAAACACAAAACGAGTAACAAACTCTTTCAGATCCGTCCAAACCTTAAGGACTTCCTCCCATCCCACGTCGGGAGGGCGTAAAGAGGAAAACGGTTCTGTGCCGGCTGCACACCGGCCATTCGTATTTTTTAACCCATCTTACCTTTTAAAGAGTGAAGAAGCTCCGTGGTGCATTCCATGTCAAGGGGCCACTCACAAAAAAAACATGTTCTTTTAGAGTGTTGGGACTGCACATGTGAGACACAAACATTTTAAAAAGCGGAGTTCCCCTGAAGATCCGTTCAGGGATGTCCCCCTGATGTGATCCTTGAGTTTTTGAGAGAGATAAAAATTTTTTCATCTGATTTAAGATTTTAACGAAGAAAGATTTTTAACAAAGTTTCTGGTGCGTTTTTAGACGAGTCATTTCACAGATGTATGAAAGTTTTTTTTTGACTGTGATTGATTTTAACGTGGTGACAGCCCTGAATCCCCTTTTGGGGTCTCGGGCTAAAAAAAACTTTACTCTCTCCCCTCTTATTTCATCGCATGTGAACTTGCTTCTGTTTCGTGTTTTGTATGTTGGGAGTCCCGCCATTTCTTGCCCTGCAATCGCATTTTGGATTTTGTATGCTTGTTTGGTTGTGAAAATGAAAAACCAGCGATACAGGGGGGGCAATACACTGAGTTAATTTTCCATTTAGAGAAATTGAAGTGCGACAGCATGCCCCGGGAGGAGACTGTTTCGAGGAGGGGAAAACTCCTGCTACAGGTGGCTCGAAGACTTCACCCGCACCGATAATGAGGGGCCCTTCATCAGAGAGAGGACCGGAAAAAAAGGGGGTTCTCTTTTTTTTTGGGGGGTTTTCTTTCAGGGGGTCTGCCCCAGTTTGGTTTTAGGTTTTTGTCGGGTGTTAAATCTGACCCTTAGTTTTTTTGCTAATTTTCCTTTGTTGGGCTGGTTAAAGACTGCTGAATTCATCTGCATTATTTCAAATGTTTGCTGCAGTTTGTTTATTAGTTTCGAGTCAAAGTTTTTTTTTTTCCAAGGTAGTTTCTAAATGTTAGGTCTGACGAAAGTTTTCATTTTTTTTTTTTTTTTTTTTTCAGGCCCTGCCCCTAACTTTGCGCTTTTCTCTAATGAGGTCTTAGCCTAATTTGCTTGCCATTTTTCCTCGAATTTAGATCGAGCCAAGTTAGCTAACCTTTTCCCTTTATTTAGATCTGAACCTATGTTTTTTTGCGTATTTTCATATTTTAAAGGCCACAACGTAGTTTGTTAGCTGATTTTTTTCTTTTGGGTTAAAAAAGCCTAAGCTGTTTGCTGCTTTTTATTTGGAAGGGGAGCCAAGTTTGTTTACTGTTTTTCCCCCTTGGGAAATCTGAGTGTAATAGTGGGAAGGTATTTTCTGGTATTTAAAGGTTATTTGTGATGTTTGCTGGGTGTGTATTGTGCCATATGTTTTGGTGTGAGGGGGAGAGAAAAAAATGAGCTCCTGGGGGAAAGAAAAAAAGAGCATACCAAGAGTTTGTAGAATGAAAAAATAGGACCCAAGATCTTAAAATTTAGTTTTTAAAATGAAATGACTGCACAGAAATTAAACAAATTTGAAAGGGACTGGGGCAACAATTTCCAGATAACATGGACAAACAGATAAAAATAGAAGCCACATAAAAACCTTAAGAGAATGGCAATATTTCGGTTTATTTCAACTTTCCAAGTCACACGGCCAACGACAAAAATACATTAAGATTCTGTGGTTGTGCGCTAAAAAAATTCACTGGGCAAACAAATTACAGGATAAACACAGTGTTTTAACCCTTCGGGCTTCTTTGCAAGAGAAACAACACTTCCCCCGAAAATGGAGCTTTTTTTATTTTCTAGCAAAACTACGTGGGTTCCAATATTTTCACAGCTGCCAAGTGTTATCCTTTTTTGGGGTAGCAGCTATGTTTTGTGGACAAAACTATGCGCACACTTTTTGGGTGAATTCTTTGCAAAAAGAAAAAAGGATATTTCAAAGACGTGGCTTGTAAACAGAAACAAAAGGGAAAACTTTAAAAGGGAGGTTTCTTTGTCAAGAAATGGCCCAAAATCCTAAAATGGATGAAAAAGCAAAAAAAAAATTGCTTTAAAACGATTTCACCTTATTGATTGTTTCTTGTTTGGGCATTTTGATTTTTGGAGGGCAGTTTAAAACAAACAAAAGCAGGAGATTCCGACTTCTTTAAACTGCCCTTATGCTTGGGAAAGCAAAAATTCTAAAATCCTGAAATTCATTGATCGACTTTCAGACATTTAGGATGCCATGGGGAAAATTTTTAAAGAAGAAATGTAGGGGAAATATCCCCGCTGCATGTTTGGTGATATTGCATAAGAATCTTTGCAGTGATTTGGAAATGTTATACTTAAAATGTCAAAAAAAAAAGCTCCCATCTTGCTGCAAAGTCACACTTGAGTGAGGGTGAAAGTTTCTGTGATGAGGAAGCAAGCAAAACTTCAGCATTTAAGAAAGAAAAAACAAGTGACTCATTGCAGCAGTTCAGACACGGCAAACATTCTGGTCTGAATCACAGTCACCACTTCGAGCCGTGTATACAGCTGCTTTGCAAATACTGTGAACTGACAAGCCTATGCTAGAGCTGAATACAGCTGTCATGGACTGATTTCAAAATTATCACAACAATTGGAAAGTTGTAGCTGAATGCGGGAAGACAGACAAACAGATTGTCTAACATCTGAACTATCGAGACATCTACCACTCTGTAAATGAAAATGAATGAAACCACTGACAGACGAAACGGTTTTGGATTGGTAAAGAATGGGTTTGGTGGACAGGCTATCTAACATGTCAAATCGTAATTTAGTCATTAACCGTCTTTAGTATGCACTTACCTGAGCTTAGTTACGCCGAAAACCCCATCGGCAAGGTAAGTAACTCCGTAATTTGAACAAGGTTACCCAATTTAAAAATTAATTTAAAAGAGAGGAAAGGAAATAGTGAAATGAAATAATTTTAAAAATTCCTACGAATATATATGTTGCTATATCATAAGTTTGAAGAATATCATATGAGCCATTTACTCGGGAAAAAAAAAAAAAAAATCTTCTTCAGAACGTTCTTCCGAATCATACCTGGAACATCATCCCAGTCGAAATCTAGGTCACTCTAAGCTTCATTACCAGCACTTTCACTAAGTCTTATGCCGTAAATCCTACAAATCACAGTATCTTCATCACTAAAATCTCTTTTATAGAACGGCAGAAGAAATCAAGGTTAGCGATGGCGAAAAAAAAAAAAAAAAAGCATTTCGACCACAAAACTTTAAAAATTCGTAACTCGAGAACTACGGCACGTATCGACTCGTGTTTTTTGCAAACGGAAGTAAATGGCCACAGGAAGAAGGAAGTCACGTTCTCGCGAGACTTCCTTTTCTACGAGAAATATTGGCGGCGCCCATTGTTGCCACGTGTTTTAACCGGGCGCTGGCAGTTGCTCAGCGTTTTGGCCGTTTGTGATTTCCGGTTGGGCGCTAGCGGGGTTCTCACCTGTCAGAGGGCTAAACGCTTGTCCAAAAAAAAACCACACCTTAAAATAGATGATTCAGAGAGATCTGATTTAGTTCAGTCAGATGTTTTAATGTATTATTTCTGCTGTCCAACCAGTTCAAGATCCGTCAGAGAAGCGTGCTTGGCCTTGGCGCGATATACAAGAGTGTGATGAGCCGCGACCCGGTGGACCCCCAGCAGGCAGCCAGGGTGGACTGGATCCGCAACAAAAGTCTTCCACCACTACTACCACAACAGCAACGACGACAGGTGCTTACCACTTTCCTTTTTTTTTTTTTTTCCCCCCACATACAGGAAAAAGTTGTAACAACACAGAATGGGATGTGTTCGTGTGCGTGTGTGTGTGTCCTGTGTTCTCTTGAAGTGTGGACAAGTGCCAAAAAACTGCTTGAATGGGGTAGAAAGAGCACTGACTGTTTTTATTCTTTGTATAAGGTTTGGTTGTTTATGTAAGCTTTATGATTATGATCAGACTCCAGTGTACAGACCATCTAAATTTAGACTTGTGAATCTTGCCATCTTAGTTAAAGTTGGAAGGATTTGGGGTAGTACAGTGAAACTCTATTTTAAGACCTTCAAAATGTCCAGAAAATTCGGTCTTAAATTGGAGGGGGTCTTATAAGGGAGGTAGGCACTGACAGGTGTAGAAACAAACACTTTCTCACAGATGAATTCTCCATGCACAAAAAGTCTCAAGAACACTGAATGCATACTGAAAACATGTATAATTTTCAAAGATGAATGCAAATACAATGTACACAAAATGACACATTGACTAGGCGTTGGAATATTTTCAGATAAAATATCCTTACAATTACACACACACACACACACACACACACACACACACTGTCTCCTTCATACAGCTACACAAAAGGACATACAATGACTATGTGTTGAAGAAATATTTCACACACTTACAGTACACATACTCACTCAATCACAGTCACACACACACACACACACACACACACACACACACACACACACACACACACATGGATGTGTCTGTTACTGAAGTAAAACATTAATCTTTCTTCACAAAGAAAGATGTCAATTTCTGCTGCTTCATTCTCCCCGCCCATCTGGAATGTTCTTTCAGAATGTCAGACTGCACAGATAACATTTTTTCAGTCATGTCTTCCATGCCCTTTGCCAAGGCAAATCTGGTCAGTTCCTTGGCATGCTTGAGTGCAGCTTGGAAGCTGAGAGGTGGTGTTTCCACCTCTTCTTCTGAGTCGCTCGCCTGACGATCAGCTTGGCTAGTAGAAGGGCCAGAAGCACAGTCATCACCACCATCAGCAGGCACAGCAGTGCATGTAGTCTGTAGGTTGTCATCACAGTCTGAAAATTCCTCCATCGTGCAGCCATCCAGCATCCCTTGTAGGCCGGATTCCAGTGGTTCCTCATCAGCAGGCTCTTCGTCAACTGCACACACACACACACACAATACACTCTTACACACACACTTGCATATACACACACACACACACACACACAAACACACAAACACACTCTTACACACACACACACTTATACACCACACACACACACACACACACACACACACACACACACACACACACACACTTACACACACACACACACACACTTGCCACACACACACACACTTGCACACACACACACACACACACACAACACACACACACACACACACACACACTTACACACACACACTCACTCACATACACACACACACACACTTACACACACACACACACACACCACACACACACACACACACACACAACACTTACACACACAGTGTACACACACACACAAACACACACACACACACTTACACACACAAACACACACACTTGCACGCTTACACACACACATATTTACACACACACACACACACACACCACACTTACACACACACACGAGTGTCCTTGCACTTTGCCCCCCCCCCCCCCCCCCCCCCCCCCCCCCCCCCCCCCCCCCCCCCCCCCCCCCCCCCCCCCTTCCCTCTCTTCCCTCCTCTCTCTTTTTTTTGGGTGGGTGGTTGAAATGACTTTTACATGATGTCACCCCCAAATAAAATTTTTTTGAAATTTGTGTTAAAAGTGTCTAAAATTTGTCTTCCCTTCTTGTTAAAAAAGAAATCCACATTCTTGAAGCACTTGGTGAGGGCTTGCTTCAGTGTCCCCCGGCCCTTCCTCAGCCACACCACAGCATCAAGCAGACTCACGTTCCAAGTCACCCCGTAGCATTTCCCATCTTCCTCCATGTCGACAAAAACTGACCGAAAAAATGACTTTTGTAGTCTTTTTGACAGCCTGAATGATCCAGCACCTGGGCTGCAGCTTGGATTGGTTTGGGAGGCAGCCCTTGAAGGTGTATGGGGAGAGGGCAAGGGGAGGATGGGCAGAAATTGTCCACAAACACCAAGATTTCCTGTCCCAGTTCATTTATTGTTGAGCTTTCTTGCCCATTCACTGAAAGGGGCCCGCTGCATCCGGCTTTCTTGTTAAATAATAGCAACACCTAGGGGGGCCACGTCAATCCCTTTAAGCAACGAGGTTTGCCCTTTTTCCCAAATGATAAAGGCTTCGTTTTTCACCTTCAACACTACCCCCCAACATCACAGTGATCCGTCCTTTGAAACCTGCCCCCTGCGGATCATTCCCTTCTGAAAAGGGGAAATTTGGGAGGAAAGGCTCTGAAAGCCCTGTCTCATAAACATTAAATATTGCATGGCTGGAATTCCTCACAGAAGATGGAAGTCTTTGCACCAGCATTCCACCACCTGTCAACATACCTCTTTCTCCATTCAGAGCTGCACCTAAACTTTTTAACCTGCTCCTCCACTTCTCCACCACCATTTAAAGCAGTGAACTGCAGTGCCCCTAATTGGATGGAAAACATTACAGCCCTTTTCTTGGTTTGCTTCCCACTTACAGGAATTTCTTTTTATTTTCACAGAACCCCTCCCAAACCACTTTTTCAAATCTTCATACGGCATTTCCCTTTTTTTCACATATTTCCGGGCAGCTTTTGCACCCTTTTTTCCCAGATTTCCGACGCTTTCTGATCTTTGAGATTTTAATTTTTAATCTGGGGCTTGCCCAAATTCTAAAATTTGAGAATCGATATTGCAGTTTCACCCCACGACTTTTTTGATCACCTCCCCTCTCTCTTTTAAATTCGGGGGTTTCCTTTTTTTCGTATTGCTGTTTTTTCCTCCGATCTCCGCATCTTTCTTTTTAACAGGGGAAAGGACCTAGATTGCGGCGTGGCAGTTGTTTCCCTTATCATGGGCTACACCAAGGTGCAAGGTCGTAAAAATTTTAACAAAACAAAGGTCGCAAGTCGCTTTTAGAGGAAGGCGCTTAAAGGGGTCTTTGATAGTAAAAAGTCCGGGAAAAAAAATTTAGTCTAAAGAGAGGAGGGCTCTTAACAAGGGGGGATAATAGAGGTTTGACTGTACTTCTGAAAAGTGATATCATTTTTTTCGTCTTGGCTTCCCGCAACAATTCTAATTCTAATTTTAATTGTGGGTTCCTTTATCAGGTTTCTTTTGGAGAGAATCCTCACATTCACCTGGTTCCCCAACATTACGTTGGCGAACGATAGGAAAATTTGGTTTGGGAAATGACGCACACGAGAAAAAGCTGTGAAATGAGTCCGTTTTTATGAGGTTTTATTACTTTACCTGTGAACTAATTAACAACATTTGTGTTATGGGGCAGAATGTTTTTAATGGCTTTTCATTCGGGGCAAGTTTTTTTTTTTTTTGAAATCCTTACAATTTTTGAAGTGGGTTTGAATTTGGTATAAAAATTAACTTTTTTTTTTTTAAGGGAAGGTGGGACAAAAATTAAACCCTTTTTTTTTTTTAAAACTTTTTTTTTTTTCCCCATTGTTTTGTTTAAAAAAAAACAAGGGAAAAAAAAAAAAGGGTGATTTCAAAGCTCTTGTGTGATTTGGGGGCCACAAAAGGGGAAAATGATGAAAAAAAGAAAAAGAAAAAAGGGTTTATAACAAAGCTGCATTTTATCATGCAGAATGTTAGGGCCCTTTAAACCGACTTTTTGGGGGTCATATACTGTACCCCAGTCAGCCATACATTCAAAAAGGGATTAGCCAGCTCTGTCAGGGGCCCAATTTTTTTTCCCTGGCCATGCCTTCTTCTATCAATTTTACCTTTGGCCGCCCTCAAAGCAAAATAAGTCTTGTGCTCTGTCTCCCCTACACTTGCCCTTTTTTTAAATGTGGTGTCTTTTTTTATACTTATTCCCGTTGTGCCCGTGCTAAACCCTGAGATTCTTTTTGCTGGGCTCTTTGGGGGGGTTGGGAATTTCGAAAATTTAAACCCCTTTAAAACCACTCCCGCGACTTAGCGTTCACGATCGTGGGTTTGTTCGTCGTCCCACACTTGTGGTTTTCTCCCGCCACGTGGTTTGCTTCTCACAAATTGTTTTCGGTTTCCCTCTACCCCGTCTGGGTGTTACGGTCGATCCTACGTCCCTTCCTCCCCTTTGCGGGGTTTCCGCCCTGGTTATCCCCCCGATTTACCGCCGCACCTTTTTTTTTTTTTTTTTTTTTTTTTTTTTTTTTTTTTAAATTTTTTTTTTTTTTAAATTTTTTTT
>CM031601.1:48848788-48875707 GCA_018398815.1 Conus ventricosus
GGAAAAAAGCACGTGATACCCATCTCGTACTTTCTTACGAACAAGACAGCAGCAGCAGTGTCAAACGCGAATGTTGTGTCGTCATTAAATCCTGATCGTGATGAGTCCGTGCACGAATCCAGTACCAGCTCTTCAGCCACAGTGGACTCGTTTGCTCAGACAGATGTGCTGAAATCTGAAATTCTGTGGACACTGAACACTGTAAACGCGCACCAAAGCTTCAGCTCTTGTGAACAAATTCTCAGATTTTTCAAACAGTGTTTCCAGATAGTCAAGTCGCCAAAGGATTTAAGTGTGGTGAGGGAAAATCAAGGTATTTGGCATTGCACCTCACTTTCATTCAATATCTCTGGATCCAGACTAGCTAGCTTGGTAATTGTTTTTTCTTTTGATCAGAAATGATTTCTGCATGCAAATATAATTTTATTTATAAGTCAAAACAGCACGTATCATTTGCTATTTCTATTGGAATAATTTGAAAGCAATGAAACGCGAAGGCTGATGGCCCCCATGTGGAAAAAAATTATTGAAAAAAAAGCAGTTTAGATAAATGAAAATCCTTTAGTAATTGCATTACTTTAGCTCAGCAAAACAGTATATAAAAATCCTTTTGTCATTGCATTACTATAGCTCAACAAAACAAGAAAGTCATGCTTCAAGTGCCTTATGTCTGCTATGATACAAATACAGTTCTTGTCATGAACCTTTTTTTTTTTTTTTCAATTTTCATATTTTGCCACTTTGTGGTCCCCAAATCACACAAGAGCTTCGAAATTGCCCAAATATGTTTTTTCCATGTTTTTTTATTTTATTTTTTTTTAACATAAACAATAGAAAAAAAATGAAGTTTTAAAAGAACAAGGGTGTAATTTTCGTGCTACCTCTTGCCTTGAAATAAAATAAACACTCCTTGAAAACTCCTTGAATTTTGTTCTTGGGAGTCTGTAGGAACCCTGTTAATATATTTTTTGCATCATATAGTTATACTATACCATATCAGACCATAGCATTCCACGGCAGTTTGTCAGCTCTGCCAGGCTGAGATTTTTTGTGGCTAATGCAGTGATGTTGAGTGATGTGCTAGGAAAATATATTGACAAGATGTTTATGGAAGGTTCGCAGTCTTGTCGTACCAAGGAAACAGTGTATGCAGTCAATGCTCAATTCATTTTGATAGTTAGAGGACTTGTTTTTCAGTGAGAAACATTCAGGAAAGTGAAGACGTTCATGTTGGACATGATGAGTCCAGTCATCATCGAGGCAGACTCTGTGTCTCAGGAGCTGCTGGACGTCATTCTGGTCAATCTTGTGGAGCCCAAGAAGGTACTGTGGTCCGTTTTGTGTTGTTTGTAAAACCTGTAAGAAATCATTTTTGTGTGTGGAAGAAGTTTGTAAGGTACAAAGATTAGCCTTGTACCTTGTGTTACATTTACAGATCGATTTTGTTACCTTTGTGTTATATGCATATTTTGAAGTGGTGCTAATGCTCAGGGAAAACGGAGCCTTCATTGCAAAGGTATTGTTTTATCTGTCGAAAGATATATGGTTCTTTTCCCGTTATGATCCTATGTTTGGAATATGGGTGTTTATATGCGTATAGTTTTTACAGTGCCTGCGTGGACAGATATGTAATAGAGCTGTACCTTTTGTATTCAGATGAGTATCCTGAACATTTCCACTGCTGTAAAAATTTTGCTGTTTTAATTTTAATAAGGAGAAGAGAACTGGTAATTTTATGCTTATTTTTTGTTAAGGGTCACAATAAGATTGCCTACGCTATGGCAAAGGAGTTGATCAAGAGGACAAGCAATTCCATTGAGCCATATGTCCAGGCGGTATGTATGCCCAGTAGAATGAACAGTTTGTTTTTTTTAAGAAAAGATCCAATTTCTTGATCATTTTGTGATTTCTGTCACTTTTTTTCGGTCTGTGTTAGTTTCCATTGCTGCAGTACAGATCTGTTGTCAGTAAAATTCGTTTTCAGGAATAATCTCTTATTTTGGTTGTCAGAGGCCCATGAATGAATTGGTTAAATTTTCTTGTGTAATTCAGATTCACAAGTAATGCATAGCTTTATGTTCTGGTTTGTATGTTCACTTAGTCTTGTTTGTTTGTTTGTTTTCTAATTGTTTGTTTTCTAAACGGATAATAACGGATTTAAAATGAATTCAGAGCTTCATTATTCAGTCTTTAGATCGGTAAAGTTGATCAACGATGTTTGAGTACAGAAATGTACAAATTTATAGTTAATGGTGTGACTACCCGAATTAAAGTGACTTTCCGAATTAAAGTGACTTCATAAAAGCTTTAATGATTGGGTGTGTGTGTTTTTCAAATAGTTCTTCAACAACATGCTGATGCTTGGAAAAACCTCTGAGAGTGAAGTGTCAAATCATCTGTATGAACTGATCTTCGAGCTGAACCAGATTTCTCCCAATGTCTTGTTTGCTGTCCTTCCACAACTGGAATTCAAACTAAAGGCAAGAATTTGTGATAACTTTAACCGTGCACTTTGTGATCGCATATTTCTAATTTGTATGTTTGTGTGTGGGAGGAGTCGGTGCTGTTCATATTCAGCCTCACTAAGATTTATCTATTTATGCGACTTTGTGCTTGTGTGTGCGTGCATGCAAGCGTGTGTGTGTGGAGAAAGAATGAGAGTACGTGCATGTGCTTGAAATTTTTAAATGTGCCTGTGGATATATTCTGTGTTACCCAGTACTTATAGTTTTGAAGAGAAATTCAGGGGTGGGATTTTTCCGCGGATTTCCGCGGTAGATCCATGTTCGTTCCGCGTAACAGCGTGTCAGTTCCGCGGAAGCGATCTGTGATTCTCATTCATGTCTTCAAAAACATCCGTGTCACATATCCACAAACTGTTCGACATTCTTAAACGGCTTGGATTCGCAGTTAACTTGGTAACTTTCTCCTTCCGGTTTTGCGATCTTCAAAATGGCGGCATGTCGAAGAGACGTCGTTTCACGCGGACAAAATCTTTCCTGCGACAGTTCTTTGGAGAACAAGTGGAAGTGGGACTGGTTGGAGAGTAAGGTGGATGATGATGAAGTGATAGGCCAGTTCATAGCCAAATTTAATGCCTGTGGCCTTGCTTACTGCAATCTTTGCCGAGTGCAATAAATTACAGTTCACGCGGAAAAGTTGCTTTGGTGGATCACATTAAAAGCGACAAGCACAAGACAGCTCTGGATCAGCGGACAAAATTAATGCAAGATGTCCAGCTCCACACTTGGGAGCTGGACATCTTGCATTAATTTTGTGTGCCATTAGGTTGAAAAGGAACTCCTCATCTACACTTGGTCCAAGTTGTGAAAGATAGTAAGTATTAGTATAGTTGATTTTTATAGTTTTTTGTGTTAAAAAAAAAGGTAAACAAGTGGGGTAACGTTTGCTCCCATAAGAAAACCTGACACAGAGTAACTTTTATTCAAGACTGGCACAGCCTTTTAACCTTCATTGTCCTGTGTTTCGTATGACAGAATTCGCCCAGACTACTAAGTTTATATTGGAATTTGCTGCCCGAATTGGGTACTGACTTTAAAAAATTGTAAAAAATAAACTAATGGATAAAAAGACTTCAAATTTTCAGCAAAAATCTATGGAAAGCTGAACTTTGGTTTGCACTTGTTATTTTAGGGGGATGTGAAAATATTTTCATGGCTCAACACTCACACACCTGATTTTACCTGAAAACACACCTACGTCAGTGAAATAGGTGACAGACAGGCAATACAACACCCATCAACTTTATAACACCTACCTTTTGGTGGCAAGTGGTCAGGTTCACCATCTGAAAAGAACTGATGGGTGTTGTGAGGTGTTAGTAGTTACACAGGTAGCTAGGAATATACGCGAAATTTTTGTGACGCTTTTAAGTCACATAGCAGTTACATAGCAGGAAAAAAATAAAATAAAAAAAATAAGAAGTCAAAATCATACCATATTTACTGAAAATGTATTGGAGTGCATGCTTGTTGATCTGCATGAGTTAGTTTGTGTTTGTGAGAAAAATAATTCCTATGGCTGATAATATTTCTAACTATATACAGGTGTTAGTAGGAAGGAAGAGAGGCAGGCATCACAACACAAAACAACACTCAAATATTTTTGTTGTACTCACCATATGGTTCCAGATGTAATGAATTATATAATCCAAATGTGATCACACACAAACAACACAGTCACTGGAAATGTTCTTGCTTTTGATCACTTTTGTCACACACAGATCACCGACATGAAATTTTCTTTCCGTTGTGCACTTTTCTTACATGCACAAATTCCAGTACTTTTGTATGTGGCACTTTCAATATTTAGTCAACCCAAAAACAGTCTGTACAAAACAAAAATGACAAAGTCCAGTCCTTGATTTAGTCAAGTATCAGGTGTACTGCTAGGAATGAGTGTGTAGGAACCTACTCACTGCTGGTGAAAAGAAAAAAAGCAGCCACGATCCTTGCACAAAGCCACCTTACACATCACACACTCATGTGTTGACTGGATGGCATTGCCTGCTGGGTTTTCCTGCCTTCCTTCTTGCAACAGACACAGTCCTTCTTGCCTCTGGCAGACTGGATTTTGGAAGGAGTGTGTTTGTGCTTGTCTGGATTGTCATGAACGACGGGACGGCCGATCCGTTTTCGACCCTTGAAACCATTCACCATGCCCATGACAATCTCAGTGTGAAAATCCACATGCAGTTTCAGTGGGGCATCTGCAGAGTTTTTGTAGATTACAAAGGCATTTACTGCAGCAGTGTCCAGGCAGAAGAAGAACACATATTTCCACCACTTCATGAATTTCTGCTTGGAACAATAATATGATCGCAATTGATCATGCTTGTCAACACCGTTGTAGTTCTTGGTGTAATCAGCAACAGCCAGGGGCCTAGAATACCTGGCTTTTTCAACACCCCCTGCACCTTTTCTGACAAGCTCTCCATCGGTTCCATCATGGACAGAAGTAAGAAGGTGACCTTACGACGGTCAAACCAAGCAACAGCCTGAAGCTTGCCCTTCAAATCACCATAGCCAATCTCACGAAACCAGCGCTTTGTGTCCCCAGACTTTTTGACACATTTTGCTGGCTTCATATCCTGTGGCAGACCCTTCCTGTTATTTCGCACAGTCCCACATGCCAAGGTTTTCTTCTGAAACAGATACTGAATGAGGGGGACTGACGTGAAATAATTATCAAAGTAGATGGTGTGCCACTTGAAATAATGGGGTTCTGACAAGTGTTTGACAACACGATCCCCTAGGGCATCACCTGTCCCAGCAGGCACATCATTGGTCTTCCCAGTATATACTGAATAATTCAGCATATAAAAAGAATCGGCATCACACAAAAGCCCACACCTTGAGGCCCCACTTCGTTGGTTTTGCAGGCAAGTACTGCAGAAAACCACAACGACCCTTGAACTTGATCATTGCCTCATCTACTGTGATGTTTTGCCCAGGTAGAAACTGCATAGCAAAACATTCTTGTGTCATGGAAATGAGAGGTCTGACTTTGAACAGGGGGTCATACCCAGCCTGACCTCTGGGAACAAACTGAGTGGTATCAGCGAGGTGAAAATACTGGTTCAGCTGTTCAAACCTGTTCTTCGACATGACACTTGACACCCAAGGATTGAAGAAAGGAGAAGAATCTTTCCAATAAAAATCACGATGAGGAACAGGGGCCATGTTCATAAACATGAGAAGACCAACAAAAGCTCTGATTTCATCCACAGTGGTTGGCTCAAACTTATCCTCAGGAAGACCAGCAGCCACGAGTGTTGTCTTGCATACAGGTTGGTTTCCCTGGCCATGAGATGGAATGCGTCCAAAGGAAAAACAAGTGAAAAATAATCAAAAGGTGTTCGAAGATTCACTTGTGGACGTGGGGGGCCCCTGTATGCATCAAACACACGAACTTCAGTCCGAAAGTCGTCGTTTGACCACTGCGATGACTGTGCACATCCACCGACATCAGTAGCACCTGCGTCACCTGCGTCGCCTATGTCCGAGTCCGAGTCACTGTCACTACTCGCATTCACTCCTTCTGCAACTTCATAGTCACTGTCGCTGTCTGCAGAGTCGAGATCAATGTCCGATTCATTCCAGTCGTTATTATCGGTCGGCAACACATTCATATTGAACATTTGGTCCACAGTCAAGCTCATGTCACTATCACTGTCAGAGTGCGACATTTTGCTCGTAGTCGGAAGTCGATGGGATGACCAAAATAATCGATAAAAAATCAAAACAGCCACGAACCGCTCTTGCAAATGGCGCCGAGAAAGGTGTGAAAGGCCCGGATAACGACCGGTTTGTCTTATTACTGTAGTCAACCCAAATACGGAAGGCACACCGAGACAATCACCCTACTGACGAACGGGCGGTATAGGGCGGATCAGGAGCCTGAGGGGTCGGGCGGAATAGGGCGGAACGGGGGTAGAAAGGTTAAACTTGAATAAAGTCAGACAAATACATAGACAAACAATCTAATAGTGGGGAAAAAACAAGCGCAGGCCAACAACTGAAACTGTCCACTCATAATAATGACTTGGCAAAGATTTGAACTTAAGGAGGGGGCAGTTTGAAGATGGAGAAACTGGGAACATGAAATTAAGAAAATATATTACAGATATGAAAACTCTTCAGTAGCTGCACAAGGGAACCATCGCAATCCCTTTTGAAGGCAGATATATTTGCCTTTTTTATACAAATATATCTGCCTTCAAAAGGGATTGCAATGGTTCCCTTGTGCAGCTACTGAAGAGTTTTCATATCTGTAATATATTTTCTTAATTTCATGTTCCCAGTTTCTCCATCTTCGAACTGCCCCCCCACCCCCCACCCCCCCTCCTCCTTAAGTCCAAATCTTTGCCAAGTCATTATTATGAGGACAGTTCAGTTGTTGGCCTGCGCTTGTTTTTTCCCCCACTATTAGATTGTTCGTCTATGTATTTGTCTGACTTATTCAAGTTTAAAAGGCTGTGCCAGTCTTGAATAAAAGTTTCTCTGTGTCAGGTTTTCTTATGGGAGCAAACGTTACCCCACTTGTTTATTGTTTACTGTTCCCTGCCTCATTTCATTTCCAATTTAAAACAAACAAACAAACAAACAAAACCAACAGTATTGGCTTTTTCCTTTAAAAATTTGTTACTTTCAGTCTCAAAATGCACCAGATTGCACAGAATTGAATGTAGCAACCCAAAATTTTCTGGGGGGGGGGGGGGGGGGGGGGGGGGGCATGCCCCCGGACCCCCCTAGACTGTTTCCTCTTTTTTCCTTTATGGAGAGTCCCACCCCTGAAATTAGAACATGTGTTTTGTGTTGACATTTGAGTATTGGCTGCGGTACTGAGCATGCTGTTATTAAAACATTTTCCACTCACAAGGTAACTTGGAATGTAGTGACAGTGTTTGACTGTTGCAAGCATGTGTGGAAGATGAGGAATTCTTTGAGAGTTAGAGCCATTGCTGTTGATGGAGTGACAAGTTTTGACGGGAACTATGTTATTAGCGTAAAATTGAATAGGTTTCACTTGTTTGTTTCTCAGCCTTTTTGTTTTCATGTGTTTTCTTCTTTTGTTGTTTTTGGTTGTTGTGTTTAAAGGCTGCTGGTAATTATTTCGTGTAAAATATGGTGTTAATTTTTTGTTTTTAAAAAGAAATAGAATTCAAGCTGGCTGAACAACTTGTCGGAAGTGTTACCTACTTTATATCAAACTGTGAAAGTATTGTGTTGTGTGTTACTGTACTTTTGTAGCATGATCAGGCCTGGTGTTTTGCAATTTTCAGAGCAACGAAGAACATGAACGTAAAAGTGTGACCAAGTTGCTGGCCAAGATGTTCTCAGAGCAGAACTCTGACCTGGCTGTGAAGAATAAGCCTCTGTGGAACTGTTTCCTTGGGAGGTGAAAACTTTTCTGTTCTCCTGCATGTTGTTTACTTTTCTGTATATATTATCATGTCACTAACATTTCTCTGGTAGATGTGTCTTGTATCATTAGCTTTTAGAAGTTCTTGACAGTTGGAAAAAAAAAATCAGTATGTAGAAGTAGCCTTTTTTTTTCTTTCTATTTTTGTGTGTGTGTTTTAGTCTTTTGTACCTTCAAACTTTTTCAAATGTTTCTAAAATTTATCTGTTTTAAGAACCATTCCTGTCTCAAGTTCAATGGAAAAAACTGCATTTAAAACATTTAAAGGAAAATGATATGTGATTTGGGGATCATTTTTTTGACAGGGCTGATAAAATATAGTAGAATAAAGTCAAAGATGTTTCCTGACAATTACACTTAATTTTTAAGACCTACATTAATCAGTTGAAACTACAGAGGGTTGGCAGCTGTGTTGTTAGTGTGGAAAGTCAGCGATTTAAGTGCTAAACATGTATGGATATTACCAAATGAAAATCATGTCGATGATGCATTTAAGTTTTTCATCCTGACCCTGGATCATCTGTCCATGGCCAGGAATTGTCACTTGAAGTCAGGCATGTGGCTTGCGGCCATGTAAATATTCAGACTGTCCTGTAATTGGCATTCAGTATTAGGAATATTGGGGAGGAACTTTATGGGTTTTTTGTTTGTTTGTTTTGTTTTTTATTTATGAAAAGCAGTGTAGGGGACATGCAAGCTTTGTTGTATTTCATGAGAATTCACAGACTTTGAAAATATTGCAGAGAAAATCTAGAGAACTAGGTTGCTCATCTTACAAAGAATAAAACATTGATTTCAGAGAAATTTGTATTCACCATTGTAATGACTACAGTAGTAAAGCACAGTGTATTTTGTTACTGACAAAATGTTTTGAGTTTATTCACTGGCATATGTTGTTTTATCTATTCTTTTTTTTAAAATTCAGGTTGCATGGTTTCTTTTTGATCCAAGTGTTCTGGTTTCTTTGTGTCTTGGGCAGGTTTTGATGTGTAGTGATCTTGATAGTTGAATTGGTTGTGATCCAGATGACAAATTTGATTGGTATACAGTTGGACTGGTTTTTTCCATGATCTAGTGAACTAATATGTTTCTTAGAGATAGAGAAAGACTGGTTTCTTTGTGGTGCTTATTGGCTAATCTTTTTTTTTCTTTTTCTCTTTAAAAAAAAAGTCATCCATAAGGCAGGAATGTGAATTTAGTGATTATTCACTCCTCTGTGTGTGTGTGTGTGTGTGTGTGTGTGTGTGTGTTGTTTTGTATTACATAATAGTGAATAAATATTGTGTTCAAATTTCATGCAGTACCTGTCTAAATAAAGGCCTTGTCCATACTTGGCAGATTTTTTCTCTTTTTTTTTTGAGGATCCTTATAATATGGCAATGTTCCATGTCAAGTAGAGATAAGGCATTCGTTTGGACATGTAAGTATATTGTAAGACCACTTTAAAGTAATTTTTTTTTTTCTAACAGGTTCAATGACATCTGTATTGCTGTTCGCATAACATGTGTACAGTCGGCTCAGCTGTTCATTCTCAATCACCCTGAGTTGGTGAAGGACGTTTTAGGTGAGACATTAGTGTACATTTTGGATGTTTTTCCCCTTTTAGATGTATAGTGGAAGATATGTCTTTCACCTTTCTCACTAAATGGTGGAAGCAAAGCTTGACATGTGCATTTCATGTGTATGTGGTTGACTAATGTGTTTCAGTGTGCTTGTGTATGCTCATGTGTTTGTGTGTGTGTGTGTGTTCATGTGTTATTAGATCACTCAAGTGTTACGTATGAATCATAAGTGGCTTTATTAGAAATGGCTATAAAAGTTCTAGTGCTAGTGTAGTGTATTTGAGAAATCATGTTGCACTTTTACCAGCTTCCTTATGTCAGACAGAGAGGATGGAAGATCTGGGATCTTTATGTTAGTATGTGTATTTGAGAGATAAATAACATTTGAAGATATGCCTATTCTTTTACATGTATTGTTTTATTTCATCTGCCCATTCCAGCTGTTAAAGAGGCCAAATTTCTGGGAGTCATTTTTGACCAGAAACTCAACTTTCTCAGCCACATCAAAAACCTCAAAACCTCTTGCCAGAAAGCTCTGAATATTCTGCGGGTCGTAGCGCACACCGACTGGGGCGCTGATAAGAAAACTTTGCTGCACCTCTACAGAGCCTTGGTCCGTTCCAAACTGGACTACGGTTGTGCTGTCTACGGCTCCGCAAGACCCTCTTACCTCAAACTCTTGGACCCTATCCACCATCAAGGGCTTCGTCTCTGTCTTGGAGCGTTCCGCACCACCCCTGTGTACAGCCTGTACGCAGAGGCGGGCGAACCTTCATTGTCCAACCGCAGCTGAAACTGTCTTTAAATTATTATATCCGACTGTTCTCAGAACCGCAGAATCCTGCCTATGACTGTGTCTTTGACCCTCCATTCCAAAGTAAGTTTGAAAACAACCCGAAATGTATTCCGCCGTTTGGTCTTCGTATGCAGCCTCACGTGCGGAATGCAGGTCTAAACCTGGGAGTAGTTTTCCGATTTTTCCAAGTTTCCGGATCAACCTCCGTGGACCTTTTCACACCAGAGATTCGTTTCGATCTTGCAGCTTTTCGCAAAGAGTCTACCAGCTCTCTGGCGTACAAGGCATTGTATGCTGACCTCTGTTCGAAATTCCCATCCTATCAAAAAGTTTTCACTGACGGTTCCAAGTCTGAGGATGGAGTGGCCTGTGCAGCCTACTGCCCTGGGGCTCCTTCTCAGATACTGTGGAACATATCCATTCCGATGCTTCTGCTATTCTGCTGAACTTACTGCTCTGGTACTGGCTTTGAAGATAATCTCACATTCTTCAAAGAGGACTTTCTGGTTCTGTCGGATTCGCTGTCAGCTTTGGAAGCCATAGCTGGCCGCAACCTTCAGCATCCAGAACTTTTGCATTTCTTTGAACTTTTTAGCAAGTTGAAAGCGGACGGTTACAACATTACTCTTGCTTGGGTTCCTGGTCATGTTGGCATCGGCGGGAACGAAATGGTTGATCGTTTAGCCAAGAACGCCACAAGAGAGAAACTGTCCAACATTTATATCCCCTGTTCAGATGTGAAACCCAAAGTTAACGATTATGTGAGAGACCTCTGGCAGGAGGATTGGAACACACAGACGAGTAACAAACTCTTTCAGATCCGTCCAAACCTTAAGGACTTCCTCCCATCCACGTCGGGAGGTCGTAAAGAGGAAACGGTTCTGTGCCGGCTGCACACCGCCATTCGTATTTTACCCATGCTTACCTTTTAAAGAGTGAAGAAGCTCCGTGGTGCATTCCATGTCATGCGCCACTCACAATAAAACATGTTCTTTTAGAGTGTTGGGACTTGCACGATGTGAGACACAAACATTTTACAGCGGAGTCCATGAAGATCCTGTTCAGGGATGTCCCGCCTGATGTGATCCTTGAGTTTTTGAGAGAGATTAACATTTTTCATCTGATTTAAGATTTTAAAACGAAGAAAGATTTTTAACAAAGTTTCTGGTGCGTTTGTAGACGATGTCATTTCACGAGATGTATGAAAGTTTTTTTTTTGACTGGTGAGTTGATTTTAACGTGGTGACAGCCCTGATATGGCCCTTTGCGGTCGGCTGGGCTATAAACAACATTATCTCTCTCTCTCTTATTTCATCTGCATGTGTAACTTGCTTGCTGTTTCGTGATTTTGAGTATGTTGGGAGTCCTGCTCATTTCTTTGTCTGCAATCTTGCATCTGTGATTTTTGTAGTGCTTGTGTTGGTTGTGAAAATGAATAGGACCAGCGATACAGGAAGGGCAATAGCACTGAGTGAATGTTCTCTGATTATAGAGCAGTTGAAGGTGCGACAGCATGACCCGGAGGAGACTGTTCGCATGGAGGTGGTCAACTGCATGCTACAGGTGGCTCGTAGAGACTTCACTTCCTGCACCGATGAAATGATGGTCTTCATCAGAGAGAGGACGCTGGACAAAAAGGTGTCTCTTGTTTTGTTGGGTTTTCTTTCAGTCGGTCTGTACCCAAGTTTGTTTGTAGTGTTTTGTCGGTGTTAAATCTGAGCCTTATGCTTGTTTGCTATATTTTCTCTTTGTTAGGTCTGAGTTAAGACTGCTGTAATTCATCTGCATTAGTTCAAATGTTTGCTGCAGTTTTGCTATATTAGTTCTGAGTCAAAGTTTGACTTTTTCTAAGGTAGTTTCTAAATGTTAGGTCTGAGCGTAAGTTTTCATTTTTTTTTTTTTTTTTTTGTCAGGTCTGCGCCTAACTTTGCTGTCTTTTCTCTATATGAGGTCTTAGCCTAAGTTTGCTTGCCATATTTCCTCGAAGTTAGATCTGAGCCAGAGTTAGCTATCCTTTCTCTATGTTAGATCTGAACCTATGTTTCTTTGCTGTATTATCAGTATTTAAGGTCCACAACGTAGTTTGTTAGCTGTATTTTCTCTTTGGTTAATATAAGCCTAAGCTTGTTGCTGCTTTTCTATTTGGAATGTGAGCCTAAGTTTGTTTACTGTTTTTCCTCTATGGTAAGTCTGAGTGTAGATATGTGGGAATGTGTATTTCTGGTATGTAATGTGTGTATTTGTGATGTGTTGACTGTGTGTGTGTATTTGTGCCATTATGTGTTGGTGTGAGGGAGAGAGAAAGAAAATGAGCATACCTGGGGGAAAGAAAATAGAGCATACCAATGAGTTTGTAGAATGAAAACATAGGACCACAAGATCTTAAAATCTTTAGTTTCAAAGTGAAATGACTGCAGGCAGAAATTTAAACAAATTTTGAAAGGTACTGGAGCTAACATTGCCAGATAACATGGACAAACAAGATGAAAAATAGAAGCCACATAACACCTATAAGAGAATGGCAATATTCGGTTTATTTCAACCTTTCTCAAGTCACACTGGCCAACTGACAAACATAGCACTTAAGATTTCTGTGGTTGTGTCGCTAAGAAAAAGTTCACTGGACAAACAAATTACAGGATGATACATGCAGTGTTTCAACCTCTTCGGTCTTCTTCAGGCAAGAGAAACAACACTCCACGAAAATGAAGAGCTTTTTTTATTTTCTAGCAAAATCTACATGTGGTTCCAGATGAGTTACACAGCTGCCAAGTGTTATCCTTTTGGCGTAGCATGCTACTGTTTTGTGGACAAAGCTATGCTGCTACACTTTGTGATGATATTCTTTGCAAAAAGGTAAAAAAGGATATTTCAAAGACTGGCATTGTAAACAGAAACAAGAGAAAGATCTTTAGACGGAGGTTTACTTTGTCAAGAAATGGCCAAGTTCCGTAAGATGAGGATGAAAAAGCAGAAGAAAAATTGCTTCAAGACGATTTGCACCTTATTGATTGTTCATTGTTGGTCATTTTGATTTTGGGAGGTCAGTTTAAAACTAAAACGAAAAGCAGTGAGATTCCAGACTTCTTAATCTGCCATTATGCGGTGTGCAAAGCAAAGTATGTCTAAAAGTCGCTGAAAGTGCTATTGAGTCTGACTTGTCAGACATTTAGGATGCCATGGAGACGTTTCAAAGAAGAAATGTAGGAAAATATCCCCGCTGCATGTTTGGTGATATTGCATAAGAATCTTTGCAGTGATTTGGAAGTTATACTTAAAATGTCAAAAAAGCTCCCATCTTGCTGCAAAGTCACACTTGAGTGAGGGTGAAAGTTTCTGTGATGAGGAAGCAAGCAAACTTCACATTTAAGAAAGAAAAAACAAGTGACCATTCAGAGTTAGACACGCAAACATTCTGGTCTAATCACAGTCACCACTCAGGTGTATACAGCTTTGCAAAACTTGAACTGACAAGCCTATCAGAGCTCTGCCAGCTGAGATTTTTGTGGCTAATGCAGTGATGTTGAGTGATGTGCTAGGAAAATATATTGACAAGATGTTTATGGAAGGTTCGCAGTCTTGTCTACCAAGGAAACAGTGTATGCAGTCAATGCTCAATTCATTTTGATAGTTAGAGGACTTGTTTTTCAGTGAGAAACATTCAGGAAAGTGAAGACGTTCATGTTGGACATGATGAGTCCAGTCATCATCGAGGCAGACTCTGTGTCTCAGGAGCTGCTGGACGTCATTCTGGTCAATCTTGTGGAGCCCAAGAAGGTACTGTGGTCCGTTTTGTGTTGTTTGTAAAACCTGTAAGAAATCATTTTTGTGTGTGGAAGAAGTTTGTAAGGTACAAAGATTAGCCTTGTACCTTGTGTTACATTTACAGATCGATTTTGTTACCTTTGTGTTATATGCATATTTTGAAGTGGTGCTAATGCTCAGGGAAAACGGAGCCTTCATTGCAAAGGTATTGTTTTATCTGTCGAAAGATATATGGTTCTTTTTCCCGTTATGATCCTATGTTTGGAATATGGGTGTTTATATGCGTATAGTTTTACAGTGCCTGCGTGGACAGATATGTAATAGAGCTGTACCTTTTGTATTCAGATGAGTATCCTGAACATTTCCACTGCTGTAAAAATTTTGCTGGTTTTAATTTTAATAAGGAGAAGAGAACTGGTAATTTTATGCTTATTTTTTGTTAAGGGTCACAATAAGATTGCCTACGCTATGGCAAAGGAGTTGATCAAGAGGACAAGCAATTCCATTGAGCCATATGTCCAGGCGGTATGTATGCCCAGTAGAATGAACAGTTTGTTTTTTTTAAGAAAAGATCCAATTTCTTGATCATTTTGTGATTTCTGTCACTTTTTTTTCGGTCTGTGTTAGTTTCCATTGCTGCAGTACAGATCTGTTGTCAGTAAAATTCGTTTTCAGGAATAATCTCTTATTTTGGTTGTCAGAGGCCCATGAATGAATTGGTTAAATTTTCTTGTGTAATTCAGATTCACAAGTAATGCATAGCTTTATGTTCTGGTTTGTATGTTCACTTAGTCTTGTTTGTTTGTTTGTTTTCTAATTGTTTGTTTTCTAAACGGATAATAACGGATTTAAAATGAATTCAGAGCTTCATTATTCAGTCTTTAGATCGGTAAAGTTGATCAACGATGTTTGAGTACAGAAATGTACAAATTTATAGTTAATGGTGTGACTACCCGAATTAAAGTGACTTTCCGAATTAAAGTGACTTCATAAAAGCTTTAATGATTGGGTGTGTGTGTTTTCAAATAGTTCTTCAACAACATGCTGATGCTTGGAAAAACCTCTGAGAGTGAAGTGTCAAATCATCTGTATGAACTGATCTTCGAGCTGAACCAGATTTCTCCCAATGTCTTGTTTGCTGTCCTTCCACAACTGGAATTCAAACTAAAGGCAAGAATTTGTGATAACTTTAACCGTGCACTTTGTGATCGCATATTTCTAATTTGTATGTTTGTGTGTGGGAGGAGTCGGTGCTGTTCATATTCAGCCTCACTAAGATTTATCTATTTATGCGACTTTGTGCTTGTGTGTGCGTGCATGCAAGCGTGTGTGTGTGTGAGAAAGAATGAGAGTACGTGCATGTGCTTGAAATTTTTAAATGTGCCTGTGGATATATTCTGTGTTACCCAGTACTTATAGTTTTGAAGAGAAATTCAGGGGTGGGATTTTTCCGCGGATTTCCGCGGTAGATCCATGTTCGTTCCGCGTAACAGCGTGTCAGTTCCGCGGAAGCGATCTGTGATTCTCATTCATGTCTTCAAAAACATCCGGTGTCACATATCCACAAACTGTTCGACATTCTTAAACGGCTTGGATTCGCAGTTAACTTGGTAACTTTCTCCTTCCGGTTTTGCGATCTTCAAAATGGCGGCATGTCGAAGAGACGTCGTTTCACGCGGACAAAATCTTTCCTGCGACAGTTCTTTGGAGAACAAGTGGAAGTGGGACTGGTTGGAGAGTAAGGTGGATGATGATGAAGTGATAGGCCAGTTCATAGCCAAATTTAATGCCTGTGGCCTTGCTTACTGCAATCTTTGCCGAGTGCAAATAAATTACAGTTCACGCGGAAAAGTTGCTTTGGTGGATCACATTAAAAGCGACAAGCACAAGACAGCTCTGGATCAGCGACAAAATTAATGCAAGATGTCCAGCTCCACACTTGGGAGCTGGACATCTTGCATTAATTTTGTGTGCCATTAGGTTGAAAAGGAACTCCTCATCTACACTTGGTCCAAGTTGTGAAAGATAGTAAGTATTAGTATAGTTGATTTTTATAGTTTTTTGTGTTAAAAAAAAAGGTAAACAAGTGGGGTAACGTTTGCTCCCATAAGAAAACCTGACACAGAGTAACTTTTATTCAAGACTGGCACAGCCTTTTAACCTTCATTGTCCTGTGTTTCGTATGACAGAATTCGCCCAGACTACTAAGTTTATATTGGAATTTGCTGCCCGAATTGGGTACTGACTTTAAAAAATTGTAAAAAATAAACTAATGGATAAAAAGACTTCAAATTTTCAGCAAAAATCTATGGAAAGCTGAACTTTGGTTTGCACTTGTTATTTTAGGGGGATGTGAAAATATTTTCATGGCTCAACACTCACACACCTGATTTTACCTGGAAAACACACCTACGTCAGTGAAATAGGTGACAGACAGGCAATACAACACCCATCAACTTTATAACACCTACCTTTTGGTGGCAAGTGGTCAGGTTCACCATCTGAAAAGAACTGATGGGTGTTGTGAGGTGTTAGTAGTTACACAGGTAGCTAGGAATATACGCGAAATTTTTGTGACGCTTTTAAGTCACATAGCAGTTACATAGCAGGAAAAAAATAAAATAAAAAAAATAAGAAGTCAAAATCATACCATATTTACTGAAAATGTATTGGAGTGCATGCTTGTTGATCTGCATGAGTTAGTTTGTGTTTGTGAGAAAAATAATTCCTATGGCTGATAATATTTCTAACTATATACAGGTGTTAGTAGGAAGGAAGAGAGGCAGGCATCACAACACAAAACAACACTCAAATATTTTTGTTGTACTCACCATATGGTTCCAGATGTAATGAATTATATAATCCAAATGTGATCACACACAAACAACACAGTCACTGGAAATGTTCTTGCTTTTGATCACTTTTGTCACACACAGATCACCGACATGAAATTTTCTTTCCGTTGTGCACTTTTCTTACATGCACAAATTCCAGTACTTTTGTATGTGGCACTTTCAATATTTAGTCAACCCAAAAACAGTCTGTACAAAACAAAAATGACAAAGTCCAGTCCTTGATTTAGTCAAGTATCAGGTGTACTGCTAGGAATGAGTGTGTAGGAACCTACTCACTGCTGGTGAAAAGAAAAAAAGCAGCCACGATCCTTGCACAAAGCCACCTTACACATCACACACTCATGTGTTGACTGGATGGCATTGCCTGCTGGGGTTTTCCTGCCTTCCTTCTTGCAACAGACACAGTCCTTCTTGCCTCTGGCAGACTGGATTTTGGAAGGAGTGTGTTTGTGCTTGTCTGGATTGTCATGAACGACGGGACGGCCGATCCGTTTTCGACCCTTGAAACCATTCACCATGCCCATGACAATCTCAGTGTGAAAATCCACATGCAGTTTCAGTGGGGCATCTGCAGAGTTTTTGTAGATTACAAAGGCATTTACTGCAGCAGTGTCCAGGCAGAAGAAGAACACATATTTCCACCACTTCATGAATTTCTGCTTGGAACAATAATATGATCGCAATTGATCATGCTTGTCAACACCGTTGTAGTTCTTGGTGTAATCAGCAACAGCCAGGGGCCTAGAATACCTGGCTTTTTCAACACCCCCTGCACCTTTTCTGACAAGCTCTCCATCGGTTCCATCATGGACAGAAGTAAGAAGGGTGACCTTACGACGGTCAAACCAAGCAACAGCCTGAAGCTTGCCCTTCAAATCACCATAGCCAATCTCACGAAACCAGCGCTTTGTGTCCCCAGACTTTTTGACACATTTTGCTGGCTTCATATCCTGTGGCAGACCCTTCCTGTTATTTCGCACAGTCCCACATGCCAAGGTTTTCTTCTGAAACAGATACTGAATGAGGGGGACTGACGTGAAATAATTATCAAAGTAGATGGTGTGCCACTTGAAATAATGGGGTTCTGACAAGTGTTTGACAACACGATCCCCTAGGGCATCACCTGTCCCAGCAGGCACATCATTGGTCTTCCCAGTATATACTGAATAATTCAGCATATAAAAAGAATCGGCATCACACAAAGCCCACACCTTGAGGCCCCACTTCGTTGGTTTTGCAGGCAAGTACTGCAGAAAACCACAACGACCCTTGAACTTGATCATTGCCTCATCTACTGTGATGTTTTGCCCAGGTAAAAACTGCATAGCAAAACATTCTTGTGTCATGGAAATGAGAGGTCTGACTTGAACAGGGGGTCATACCCAGCCTGACCTCTGGGAACAAACTGAGTGGTATCAGCGAGGTGAAAATACTGGTTCAGCTGTTCAAACCTGTTCTTCGACATGACACTTGACACCCAAGGATTGAAGAAAGGAGAAGAATCTTTCCAATAAAAATCACGATGAGGAACAGGGGCCATGTTCATAAACATGAGAAGACCAACAAAAGCTCTGATTTCATCCACAGTGGTTGGCTCAAACTTATCCTCAGGAAGACCAGCAGCCACGAGTGTTTGTCTTGCATACAGGTTGGTTTCCCTGGCCATGAGATGGAATGCGTCCAAAGGAAAAACAAGTGAAAAAATAATCAAAAGGTGTTCGAAGATTCACTTGTGGGCGTGGGGGGCCCCTGTATGCATCAAACACACGAACTTCAGTCCGAAAGTCGTCGTTTGACCACTGCGATGACTGTGCACATCCACCGACATCAGTAGCACCTGCGTCACCTGCGTCGCCTATGTCCGAGTCCGAGTCACTGTCACTACTCGCATTCACTCCTTCTGCAACTTCATAGTCACTGTCGCTGTCTGCAGAGTCGAGATCAATGTCCGATTCATTCCAGTCGTTATTATCGGTCGGCAACACATTCATATTGAACATTTGGTCCACAGTCAAGCTCATGTCACTATCACTGTCAGAGTGCGACATTTTGCTCGTAGTCGGAAGTCGATGGGATGACCAAAATAATCGATAAAAAATCAAAACAGCCACGAACCGCTCTTGCAAATGGCGCCGAGAAAGGTGTGAAAGGCCCGGATAACGACCGGTTTGTCTTATTACTGTAGTCAACCCAAATACGGAAGGCACACCGAGACAATCACCCTACTGACGAAACGGGCGGTATAGGGCGGATCAGGAGCCTGAGGGGTCGGGCGGAATAGGGCGGAACGGGGGTAGAAAGGTTAAACTTGAATAAAGTCAGACAAATACATAGACAAACAATCTAATAGTGGGGAAAAAACAAGCGCAGGCCAACAACTGAAACTGTCCTCATAATAATGACTTGGCAAAGATTTGAACTTAAGGAGGGGCAGTTTGAAGATGGAGAAACTGGGAACATGAAATTAAGAAAATATATTACAGATATGAAAACTCTTCAGTAGCTGCACAAGGGAACCATCGCAATCCCTTTTGAAGGCAGATATATTTGCCTTTTTTATACAAATATATCTGCCTTCAAAAGGGATTGCAATGGTTCCCTTGTGCAGCTACTGAAGAGTTTTCATATCTGTAATATATTTTCTTAATTTCATGTTCCCAGTTTCTCCATCTTCGAACTGCCCCCCCACCCCCCACCCCCCCTCCTCCTTAAGTCCAAATCTTTGCCAAGTCATTATTATGAGGACAGTTCAGTTGTTGGCCTGCGCTTGTTTTTTCCCCCACTATTAGATTGTTCGTCTATGTATTTGTCTGACTTTATTCAAGTTTAAAAGGCTGTGCCAGTCTTGAATAAAAGTTTCTCTGTGTCAGGTTTTCTTATGGGAGCAAACGTTACCCCACTTGTTTATTGTTTACTGTTCCTGCCTCATTTCATTTCCAATTTAAAACAAACAAACAAACAAACAAAACCAACAGTATTGGCTTTTTCCTTTAAAATTTGTTACTTTCAGTCTCAAAATGCACCAGATTGCACAGAATTGAATGTAGCAACCCAAAATTTTCTGGGGGGGGGGGGGGGGGGGGGGGGGGGGGGGGGGGGGGCATGCCCCCGGACCCCCCTAGACTGTTTCCTCTTTTTTCCTTTATGGAGAGTCCCACCCCTGAAATTAGAACATGTGTTTTGTGTTGACATTTGAGTATTGGCTGCGGTACTGAGCATGCTGTTATTAAAACATTTTCCACTCACAAGGTAACTTGGAATGTAGTGACAGTGTTTGACTGTTGCAAGCATGTGTGGAAGATGAGGAATTCTTTGAGAGTTAGAGCCATTGCTGTTGATGGAGTGACAAGTTTTGACGGGAACTATGTTATTAGCGTAAAATTGAATAGGTTTCACTTGTTTGTTTCTCAGCCTTTTTGTTTCATGTGTTTTCTTCTTTTGTTGTTTTTGGTTGTTGTGTTTAAAGGCTGCTGGTAATTATTTCGTGTAAAATATTGGTGTTAATTTTTTGTTTTTAAAAAGAAATAGAATTCAAGCTGGCTGAACAACTTGTCGGAAGTGTTACCTACTTTATATCAAACTGTGAAAGTATTGTGTTGTGTGTTACTGTACTTTTTGTAGCATGATCAGGCCTGGTGTTTTGCAATTTTCAGAGCAACGAAGAACATGAACGTAAAAGTGTGACCAAGTTGCTGGCCAAGATGTTCTCAGAGCAGAACTCTGACCTGGCTGTGAAGAATAAGCCTCTGTGGAACTGTTTCCTTGGGAGGTGAAAACTTTTCTGTTCTCCTGCATGTTGTTTACTTTTCTGTATATATTATCATGTCACTAACATTTCTCTGGTAGATGTGTCTTGTATCATTAGCTTTTAGAAGTTCTTGACAGTTGGAAAAAAAAATCAGTATGTAGAAGTAGCCTTTTTTTTCTTTCTATTTTTGTGTGTGTGTTTTAGTCTTTTGTACCTTCAAACTTTTTCAAATGTTTCTAAAATTTATCTGTTTTAAGAACCATTCCTGTCTCAAGTTCAATGGAAAAAACTGCATTTTAAAACATTTAAAGGAAAATGATATGTGATTTGGGATCATTTTTTTTACAGGGCTGATAAAATATAGTAGAATAAAGTCAAAGATGTTTCCTGACAATTACACTTAATTTTTAAGACCTACATTAATCAGTTGAAACTACAGAGGGTTGGCAGCTGTGTTGTTAGTGTGGAAAGTCAGCGATTTAAGTGCTAAACATGTATGGATATTACCAAATGAAAATCATGTCGATGATGCATTTAAGTTTTTCATCCTGACCCTGGATCATCTGTCCATGGCCAGGAATTGTCACTTGAAGTCAGGCATGTGGCTTGCGGCCATGTAAATATTCAGACTGTCCTGTAATTGGCATTCAGTATTAGGAATATTGGGGAGGAACTTTATGGGTTTTTGTTTGTTTGTTTTGTTTTTTATTTATGAAAAGCAGTGTAGGGGACATGCAAGCTTTGTTGTATTTCATGAGAATTCACAGACTTTGAAAATATTGCAGAGAAAATCTAGAGAACTAGGTTGCTCATCTTACAAAGAATAAAACATTGATTTCAGAGAAATTTGTATTCACCATTGTAATGACTACAGTAGTAAAGCACAGTGTATTTTGTTACTGACAAAATGTTTTGAGTTTATTCACTGGCATATGTTGTTTTATCTATTCTTTTTTTTAAAATTCAGGTTGCATGGTTTCTTTTTGATCCAAGTGTTCTGGTTTCTTTGTGTCTTGGGCAGGTTTTGATGTGTAGTGATCTTGATAGTTGAATTGGTTGTGATCCAGATGACAAATTTGATTGGTATACAGTTGGACTGGTTTTTCCATGATCTAGTGAACTAATATGTTTCTTAGAGATAGAGAAAGACTGGTTTCTTTGTGGTGCTTATTGGCTAATCTTTTTTTTTCTTTTTCTCTTTAAAAAAAAAGTCATCCATAAGGCAGGAATGTGAATTTAGTGATTATTCACTCCTCTGTGTGTGTGTGTGTGTGTGTGTGTGTGTGTGTGTGTTGTTTGTATTACATAATAGTGAATAAATATTGTGTTCAAATTTCATGCAGTACCTGTCTAAATAAAGGCCTTGTCCATACTTGGCAGATTTTTCTCTTTTTTTTTGAGGATCCTTATAATATGGCAATGTTCCATGTCAAGTAGAGATAAGGCATTCGTTTGGACATGTAAGTATATTGTAAGACCACTTTAAAGTAATTTTTTTTTTTCTAACAGGTTCAATGACATCTGTATTGCTGTTCGCATAACATGTGTACAGTCGGCTCAGCTGTTCATTCTCAATCACCCTGAGTTGGTGAAGGACGTTTTAGGTGAGACATTAGTGTACATTTTGGATGTTTTTCCCCTTTTAGATGTATAGTGGAAGATATGTCTTTCACCTTTCTCACTAAATGGTGGAAGCAAAGCTTGACATGTGCATTTCATGTGTATGTGGTTGACTAATGTGTTTCAGTGTGCTTGTGTATGCTCATGTGTTTGTGTGTGTGTGTGTGTTCATGTGTTATTAGATCACTCAAGTGTTACGTATGAATCATAAGTGGCTTTATTAGAAATGTGCTATAAAAGTTCTAGTGCTAGTGTAGTGTATTTGAGAAATCATGTTGCACTTTTACCAGCTTCCTTTTATGTCAGACAGAGAGGATGGAAGATCTGGGATCTTTATGTTAGTATGTGTATTTGAGAGATAAATAACATTTGAAGATATGCCTATTCTTTTACATGTATTGTTTTATTTCATCTGCCCATTCCAGCTGTTAAAGAGGCCAAATTTCTGGGAGTCATTTTTGACCAGAAACTCAACTTTCTCAGCCACATCAAAAACCTCAAAACCTCTTGCCAGAAAGCTCTGAATATTCTGCGGGTCGTAGCGCACACCGACTGGGGCGCTGATAAGAAAACTTTGCTGCACCTCTACAGAGCCTTGGTCCGTTCCAAACTGGACTACGGTTGTGCTGTCTACGGCTCCGCAAGACCCTCTTACCTCAAACTCTTGGACCCTATCCACCATCAAGGGCTTCGTCTCTGTCTTGGAGCGTTCCGCACCACCCCTGTGTACAGCCTGTACGCAGAGGCGGGCGAACCTTCATTGTCCAACCGCAGGCTGAAACTGTCTTTAAATTATTATATCCGACTGTTCTCAGAACCGCAGAATCCTGCCTATGACTGTGTCTTTGACCCTCCATTCCAAAGTAAGTTTGAAAACAACCCGAAATGTATTCCGCCGTTTGGTCTTCGTATGCAGCCTCACGTGCGGAATGCAGGTCTAAACCTGGGAGTAGTTTCCGATTTTTCCAAGTTTCCGGATCAACCTCCGTGGACCTTTTCACACCAGAGATTCGTTTCGATCTTGCAGCTTTTCGCAAAGAGTCTACCAGCTCTCTGGCGTACAAGGCATTGTATGCTGACCTCTGTTCGAAATTCCCATCCTATCAAAAAGTTTTCACTGACGGTTCCAAGTCTGAGGATGGAGTGGCCTGTGCAGCCTACTGCCCTGGGGCTCCTTCTCAGATACTGTTGGAACATATCCATTCCGATGCTTCTGTCTATTCTGCTGAACTTACTGCTCTGGTACTGGCTTTGAAGATAATCTCACATTCTTCAAAGAGGGACTTTCTGGTTCTGTCGGATTCGCTGTCAGCTTTGGAAGCCATAGCTGGCCGCAACCTTCAGCATCCAGAACTTTTGCATTTCTTTGAACTTTTTAGCAAGTTGAAAGCGGACGGTTACAACATTACTCTTGCTTGGGTTCCTGGTCATGTTGGCATCGGCGGGAACGAAATGGTTGATCGTTTAGCCAAGAACGCCACAAGAGAGAAACTGTCCAACATTTATATCCCCTGTTCAGATGTGAAACCCAAAGTTAACGATTATGTGAGAGACCTCTGGCAGGAGGATTGGAACACACAGACGAGTAACAAACTCTTTCAGATCCGTCCAAACCTTAAGGACTTCCTCCCATCCACGTCGGGAGGTCGTAAAGAGGAAACGGTTCTGTGCCGGCTGCACACCGGCCATTCGTATTTTACCCATGCTTACCTTTTAAAGAGTGAAGAAGCTCCGTGGTGCATTCCATGTCATGCGCCACTCACAATAAAACATGTTCTTTTAGAGTGTTGGGACTTGCACGATGTGAGACACAAACATTTTACAGCGGAGTCCATGAAGATCCTGTTCAGGGATGTCCCGCCTGATGTGATCCTTGAGTTTTTGAGAGAGATTAACATTTTTCATCTGATTTAAGATTTTAACGAAGAAAGATTTTTAACAAAGTTTCTGGTGCGTTTGTAGACGATGTCATTTCACGAGATGTATGAAAGTTTTTTTTTTGACTGGTGAGTTGATTTTAACGTGGTGACAGCCCTGATATGGCCCTTTGCGGTCGGCTGGGCTATAAACAACATTATCTCTCTCTCTCTTATTTCATCTGCATGTGTAACTTGCTTGCTGTTTCGTGATTTTGAGTATGTTGGGATCCCTGCTCATTTCTTTGTCTGCAATCTTGCATCTGTGATTTTTGTAGTGCTTGTGTTGGTTGTGAAAATGAATAGGACCAGCGATACAGGGAAGGGCAATAGCACTGAGTGAATGTTCTCTGATTATAGAGCAGTTGAAGGTGCGACAGCATGACCCGGAGGAGACTGTTCGCATGGAGGTGGTCAACTGCATGCTACAGGTGGCTCGTAGAGACTTCACTTCCTGCACCGATGAAATGATGGTCTTCATCAGAGAGAGGACGCTGGACAAAAAGGTGTCTCTTGTTTTGTTGGGTTTTCTTTCAGTCGGGTCTGTACCCAAGTTTGTTTGTAGTGTTTTGTCGGTGTTAAATCTGAGCCTTATGCTTGTTTGCTATATTTTCTCTTTGTTAGGTCTGAGTTAAGACTGCTGTAATTCATCTGCATTAGTTCAAATGTTTGCTGCAGTTTTGCTATATTAGTTCTGAGTCAAAGTTTGACTTTTTCTAAGGTAGTTTCTAAATGTTAGGTCTGAGCGTAAGTTTTCATTTTTTTTTTTTTTTTTTGTCAGGTCTGCGCCTAACTTTGCTGTCTTTTTCTCTATATGAGGTCTTAGCCTAAGTTTGCTTGCCATATTTCCTCGAAGTTAGATCTGAGCCAGAGTTAGCTATCCTTTCTCTATGTTAGATCTGAACCTATGTTTCTTTGCTGTATTATCAGTATTTAAGGTCCACAACGTAGTTTGTTAGCTGTATTTTCTCTTTGGTTAATATAAGCCTAAGCTTGTTGCTGCTTTTCTATTTGGAAGTGTGAGCCTAAGTTTGTTTACTGTTTTCCTCTATGGTAAGTCTGAGTGTAGATATGTGGGAATGTGTATTTCTGGTATGTAATGTGTGTATTTGTGATGTGTTGACTGTGTGTGTGTATTTGTGCCATTATGTGTTGGTGTGAGGGAGAGAGAAAGAAAATGAGCATACCTGGGGGAAAGAAAATAGAGCATACCAATGAGTTTGTAGAATGAAAACATAGGACCACAAGATCTTAAAATCTTTAGTTTCAAAGTGAAATGACTGCAGGCAGAAATTTAAACAAATTTTGAAAGGTACTGGAGCTAACATTGCCAGATAACATGGACAAACAAGATGAAAAATAGAAGCCACATAACACCTATAAGAGAATGGCAATATTTCGGTTTATTTCAACCTTTCTCAAGTCACACTGGCCAACTGACAAACATAGCACTTAAGATTTCTGTGGTTGTGTCGCTAAGAAAAAGTTCACTGGACAAACAAATTACAGGATGATACATGCAGTGTTTCAACCTCTTCGGTCTTCTTCAGGCAAGAGAAACAACACTCCACGAAAATGAAGGAGCTTTTTTTATTTTCTAGCAAAATCTACATGTGGTTCCAGATGAGTTACACAGCTGCCAAGTGTTATCCTTTTGGCGTAGCATGCTACTGTTTTGTGGACAAAGCTATGCTGCTACACTTTGTGATGATATTCTTTGCAAAAAGGTAAAAAAGGATATTTCAAAGACTGTGGCATTGTAAACAGAAACAAGAGAAAGATCTTTAGACGGGAGGTTTACTTTGTCAAGAAATGGCCAAGTTCCGTAAGATGAGGATGAAAAAGCAGAAGAAAAATTGCTTCAAGACGATTTGCACCTTATTGATTGTTTCATTGTTGGTCATTTTGATTTTTGGGAGGTCAGTTTAAAACTAAACGAAAAGCAGTGAGATTCCAGACTTCTTAATCTGCCATTATGCGGTGTGCAAAGCAAAGTATGTCTAAAAGTCGCTGAAAGTGCTATTGAGTCTGACTTGTCAGACATTTAGGATGCCATGGAGACAGTTTCAAAGAAGAAATGTAGGGAAAATATCCCCGCTGCATGTTTGGTGATATTGCATAAGAATCTTTGCAGTGATTTGGAATGTTATACTTAAATGTCAAAAAAAGCTCCCCATCTTGCTGCAAAGTCACACTTGAGTGAGGGTGAAAGTTTCTGTGATGAGGAAGCAAGCAAAACTTCAGCATTTAAGAAAGAAAAAACAAGTGACTCATTGCAGAGTAGCAAGTCTCAGCTGATACACGCTTCAAAACTGACTCCGTCGGGGAGGGCCCCGGGGCGGACCTTTCCTCGTCTACCCAACCGACGGACGCACGACCGCGCGTCCGAAGGCTGAAGCAAGCGGCCACCATTTCAAAATGCCTTTCCTTTGACCTGCCTGGAAAGTCTAAGGCAAAGCTCCCCTCAAGCTGCTGCCCAGAAAGTCTAAGGCAAGGCTCCCCTCAAGCTCTGCCCAGAAAGTCTAAAGGCAAAGCTCCCCTCAAGCTGCTGCCCAGAAAGTCTAAGGCAAGGCTCCCCTCAAGGGGCCCGGCCGAGCAAAGACTAGCCAATGGAATAAACATGAGTTTTGAAAGAAAATGGTCAAATTTTTGTGCCACCTCTCCCCTTAAATTCTCGCATAATTGAGGAGCTTAGAATTAAGATGAATGATTA
>CM031601.1:48875807-48993307 GCA_018398815.1 Conus ventricosus
GATCGTATTATAATAATATCATGTTTTAAACAAAATTGGCACTCCAAAATTGAGGAAAATGAAAGATATTCTTGGTTTCATTCATTTAAAAGTATTTTCCAGACAGAAAAATATCTGTTACTAGTTACAAATAAGTGGCATAGGAGCATGTTAGTGAGATTTAGAAATCGAAAATCTTGGTCTGAACAATAATAAAAGATGGTACTATAGCGATAACATTAACAATTTGTGTAGCTTTTGTTCAGATAAACATCATGCATTCAAGGAGAATGAAGAACATTTTCTGTTTCATTGTGAGTTGTATAAAGATTTAAGAAGTAAATGTAAAGTTTTCAAAACAAATGTTGCAGTCCGCAATGACTTATGTGGGTTGTTATGCATTGTAAATGAAGAATTGCTCCAGTCACTTGCGAAGTTCATAGCAGAAGCCAGTTCTATCAGAAAAAGAAACTAAGTAATTAACATAATACGTTTTCGACAAATCAATAGGTAAATACCTATTTATTTACTTCTTACTATGGTCTGTCCCAACCCTGTTTAAAACTGGACGAATAAGCTGAGACGCAAAATTTTTGACGCTGAAATGTGGTTTTGTACGCACACTTTTGTAAGTATGTCAGTGAGAATGTGTGGGCGCGCGCGCGCGCGCGCACACGCACGTGTGTGTGTGTGCGTGTGTGTGTGTGCGTGTGTGTGTGTGCGTGTGTGTGTGTGTGTGCGTGTGTGTGTGTGTGTATGTGTGCCCGCCACAGTATTTTCACATATGTGTTAAAGATTTTTCTACATTTGTGAAGCTATGGTTTCGATTATTATTTCTATCTTTCGCCTTTGATAAGTTTACGAAGACAATGTACACCCCTTGACATAAGGGCTAGTTAGGCCAATGTCAATAAAAAGTGTCAGTGTCAGTGTCAGTGTCAGTGTCTCTCAACTCATAGGACTATAGGCCTATTCAAGCTGGAGTTCTTCCGCTAAGGGATATATTTGCTATCAATAAAGGAATGTTCATACAAAAATTGTATCTGGATTTGCTCCACAAGCTATTCAATCAAAATTTAGCACAAACTCTTAGAAATTTAACAAAACTCCAGGTTCTAAGACCAAGAATTGGTCTATTTAAATCAAGTGTTGTTATTCTGGTCCTCTTCTCTGGAACTCCCTTCCACAAGAGCTTAAATGCTAACGAAGCTCAGAATCTTTCGGACGAAAATTGTTTACGTACTTTGCACACTCACACGCGTTATGAATATATGCAGTATATTTGATATTATCAATGTCACCCAAATACATGTTTTTACTATATCATGAACAACATAATTTCACTTACCTTCCCAAAGTGATTGTTGCTGTCTTTAAGTATTACAGCTTCAAAATACACCACTATTATGATTGATACGCTATGTCAGTGCACGCAAATGCCAATATGTAAAACTTATATATTCTCTCAAAGCATCGTAACTGATAGTTATGTGCCTTGTTTACAGTTGATTCATTAATGCACTGTCGCTGTCTGATCGATATCCGATGCAGTATCTAGCATACAGTGTTGTGTAAAAATAAACAGAAAATGTAATAACGTCCCGTCCGTCCCGTCCGTCCCGTCCGTCCGTCCGTCCGTCCGCCCGTCCGTCCCTGCTGCTTTTTGATTTCACTTATTTAACGTTTCTAGTCTGGGGCAATATATCAATAGTTCAAAAAAAAGAAGGAAAGGTTTATGAGAGCATCCATCTCTCTCCCTCCCTCCCTCCCTCCCTCTGTGTGTCACACACACACGCGCGCGCACACACACACACACACACACACACACACACACACACACAACACACACACACACACACACACAGGCACATTGACCAAAACACTCGTACACACACACGCACACATACACACGCGCACACACACACACACACACACACACACACACACACACACACACACACACACACACACACGCGCGCGCGCGCGCGCGCGCGTGCGCGCGTGCACACACACACACACGATGATGAATAAGTGTTATGATTATCGATTTAGGAATGTACTGTCGCTATTGACAACTGTTTCCTGAATTGTTTATTCTATTCATGCATTGTAACCCCATCATGAAAATGTGTGTAATATGTTGATGTTATCGATGCATTGTTGTTGTATAATTATGACCCTTACCAGTATAGTATGTTGATATTCTAAATATAGGTATGTAACATCTCTCTCTCTCTCTCTCTCTCTCTCTCTCTCTCTCTCTCTCTCTCTCTCTCTCTCTCTCCCCCCCCCCCCCCCCCCTTTGGTAACCAATAGAACGGTCACTTTCTATGTGCCTGTGTGTGTGTGTGTGTGTGTGTGTGTGTGTGTGTGTGTGTGTGTGTGTGTGCGTGATTCTTTTTTTTTTTTTTTTTAGTGCTCTCTCTCTCTCTCTCTCTCGCTCTCTTGCTCCTTTGATTACTAATAGGAGGGTCAGTTTCTATGTGCCTCTATGTGTGTGTGTGTGTGTGTGTGTGTGTGTGTGTGTGTGTGTGTGTGTGTGTGTGTGTGTGTGATTTTTTTCCCTATTCTTTTTTTTGTAATCAATTCACTTCTTGACTGTTGTTTCAATGTCCCTTTTTCTCTAAGCACATGTGTTCGTCAGTCTTGGAGGAAAAAGCTCATCCATGTTTTCATGTATTTTTTAAGATAACTATGTTTGTTTGCATGGTCTAGTAGCTAGTCATGCTTAGTTAGTACCTAGTCACTCTTAGTCCCTCAGCAGGGGAAGGGCCGGATGTAAAAAAAAAACATATTTGCTTATTTGTTACCCTTGGAAATATAGATCATCATCATCGTCATCATCATCATCATCACATCATCAACAACAACTTTTGCGAGTGTTTGTGAGCACGCGTGTGAAACTGTGTTCATTGAATAAGAAAACAGATTTTTGACCGCCGATCACCAGTTGGGATTCCATTCAACGCTGATTGCCACAGCCAAACCCACATTTCCGTCACTGCTGTTTGGCAAAACCACTCCTCAGCTCCAGAAAGAAAATTCATAGAGTCAAGGATCATCCTTCGCCTTGGCACCACATTCCCTGATGGACTCAACTCCCACATCTGACTTTTTTTAGTTTGAATCATTCCAGCTCTTTGCCCTCGCTTTTATTTCCCCCAACCTCTCCTCCATCCCTTTCTCTCTGCACCCCCTCCCACAATTTCCCCATCCAACCATATTTACATTCACACCCCATATATACTGACTTCCATAAAAAACGCGAAAGCAAAACAAGCTGAAGGTTAGGGGCGAATTTTATTGGTCACAATTGCACAGAGTGGAAGCGAGAATTCAACGTGATTTGATTCATTACACCGGTAATGTGTGAAAATGTCATCAGCAATATGTCTTTGTGTGGAAAATCCAAGGTCACGTGACAAACCAGCTTGAAGTCCTAATACCGTGTGTGGCCACCATTTGCATGGACAACTGCTTGACACCTGCGGCTCATTGAGTGGACCAGGTGGTTGATGCGTCCCCTTGGCACACCAGCCCACACATGGACGATGGCCTGGTGAAGTTGAGCCGCTGTTGCTGGTCGTGGACGCAGGAGGTCCAACTGTCTGCCAAGTTCATCCCAAAAATGTTCTATTGGGTTTAAATCGGGACTGAGGGCTGGCCAGGGCAGCACATTGACGTTGTTATGCTGAAGAAATTGCTGGGTGGCCCTGGCTGTGTGTGGTCTTGCATTGTCCTGTTGGAATGTCCAGTTTGGGTGTGGCGCAAAAAAAGGAACGACATGGGGTCTGAGCACCTGGTGGATGTAGCGCTGTGCATTGACACCCTGTCCGCGACCAGGACCAATGTTCTGAAAGATGACTGGTCTTATGGCGTGGTTAATGCCAATTGCACCCCATATCATAACGTTCGGGCCTCCCCAGGGTTCCGCTCTACCACACAGGAGTCAGCATAGCGTTCACCAGGTCGACGCCATATTCTGACACGACCGTCAGCCATGTCAATACAAAAACGGCTCTCATCTGAGAACAGTATGCGTCCCCACTGCTGCCTGCGCCAGTTGATTCGGGCTTGTGCCCACTGCAGCCTGTCCTGCCGGTGTCTTGGTGTCAGTACCGGACCTCTGTGAGGACGCCTACATGCCAGCCCGTTCTCCTGAAGACGCCGCCGCACAGTGTTGAGGCTGATTCGTTGCTGGAGATTCCCAGGCACCTGTCGAGCAGTGTTAGCGGCTGTTTGCCGCCTGTCCCGCAGATGGGTTCGAACAAAATGGCGATCCTCTCTTGGTGTGGTGACCCGAGGACGGCCTGGCCGGGGACAATCATCAGTGGTACTAGTGACTCGCATGCGGTGCTGCAGACGATAGATGGTTGAGATGTGGACGTTAAAGATGTTGGCGACCTGCCTGGCATCCACACCAGCCTCCAGATGGCCTAGGGCACGATTGCGTTCCTCTGCTCGTAGTCTTGGCATCTCTGTGGCGCTCAGACGGCAAGTCGTTATCTGAACCTTGTAGCGCGGCTTTATAAAGGCTGCATGCCTGCGTACTTGTCGCTGGTTAACTTTGCTCTGCATGGTGTGCACGTGCCTCACATGCAGCAACCAGTTTGCCATTTTTGTTGACCCTCCAATGCCGGGAATGATGTGTTACTCACACAATTTTTTCACTGCACGTGAGTCTTGGACCCAAACAACTTGCCACTATGGTTCAATATTGTATATTCACCCCTTTTCACCCGAAAAATAGCCTTTCAATTTTTCGCGCTTTTTATGGAAGTCAGTATACATATATAGCATATTTATAACATCACATGTAGAGCATAATATATGCACCCCAAACACCATCTCCACCATCCCGGTTTGCATACTCGTAGACACATGCACATGTGGACAATCCATTTGTACCTTTTTCTTTTTTTCTTTTTATAGGAGTTTACACCCACCCACCCCCATCCCCACACACACTCTCACTCCCGCGGTTTGTTTGGGTGGGTTTTTTTCCCCTCATACACACCCTCAAGCGCCCCCTTTCAAGCATAAGATTCCTCCTCTACCACTCTCTCCCTTTCTTTTACACACCCTCAAGCGCCCCCTTTCAAGCATAAGATTCGTCCTCTACCACTCTCTCCCTTTCTTTTACACACCCTCAAGCGCCCCCTTTCAAGCATAAGATTCCTCCTCTACCACTCTCTCCATTTCTTTTTCTCTATCTCTATTTCTGTTTGTCTTTTCCCTCTAGCTCTGTCGGCCTCTCTTTTTCCTTTTGCCCGTTACACACACACATACACACACACACACACACGCACGCACGCACACACATACGCACGCGCGCACACACACACATACGCGAGCGCGCACGCAGGCACGCATGCATGCACGCGCGCGCGCGCACACACACACACACGCACGCACGCGCGCACGCATGCACGCACACACACACACACACACACACACACACACACACACACACACACACACACACACACACACATTTAAACACGTATTCGTCCGTTTACGTATATGTTTTCATACGTCATTGCCTAGACCTATTTATTTGTCTTTCGTTTCGTGTTACAAGTCTTGAAGACGATCTATGACCGAACGTTGAAAAGTTTTTTTTTTTGTTTTGTTTGTTTTTGTTTTTCTATTTTAAAATCTTCTGAGCATCTTCAAAGATAGTTGGAGTGTTCATTGAAGCTGATGCATATGTGTGTCTGTGTGTGTGCGCACGCGCGAGTGCGTGTGCGCGCACGCGGTCCTGTGCAAACACGTGCACACGAGTTGAATCTTCTCCAATACTGAGCTTACATGCTGGGTGAACAACTACATGTATGGGCAAATCACGTTTTGAAAAAAAATCTAGGTGTATAAGTTCTTGAAACAACATTCTAAAGAATCTGAGGCGGAACGCAGCTTGTGCAGAGAATGAGTGAAATGCACATAGTTTGCGTTCATTAAGAAGACGCTTTACCCCCACTTACGGAAGTGTGTGTGTGTGTGTGTGTGTGTGTGTGTGTGTGTGTGTGTGTGTGTGTGTGTGTGTGTGTGTGTGCGCGCGCGCGTGCGTGCGTGCGTGTGTGTGTGTGTGTCTGTCTGTCTGTCTGTCCTCGGCGCTCGTGTGATGGAAGCAGCAGTGGGCATATTCACCTGAATGAAATGGTATCAGGCAACAACAACAAAAAACAACAACAAAATGACGACGTACATGAGAGCAGAACTGACAGGCCCTGATGACATGTTCTTATCCTGAACAGGGATATTTGTAAAATTCTGTAATGCACTGGGTATCTTCCTAGTTGTGTCCGACCGCAAGACATTGTTTCACCACTTACACTTTTCGTGGTCTGTATCACGATCGTGACTGATAGACAATGCTGAATCTGAGTAAAGCAGAAACACGCCCGCAGATCAGTGATCTTTAATGTTTTCTGCTCTGATGATTTTTGAGAATAGGCTAACGGATATCCGGCTTCCAAAATAGTCAGTTGTGTGTTTTCCCGACAAACGTAGTAATAGTGTCTTTGATTTTGTTATTTAGAAATAAGGAGCTCAAAACAATTGGTCACATCCAATAGATTTTGATTATTACAACTTTGCCATTAGAGCCTGTGAAACTAAACCTGGCCCCAAAAATAATGTGCAAGAACTTTGTTCTCTGTCTATGTGACAAAATTAAAATTCTTATATTGTGACCTTGACCTCATGTCAGGGTCACCAAAGGACGGATTGAATTATCTTTGAGAGCTTTTCGTGTTACTTCTATTTAGTTTCAACAAATCCTATCTACCGTTTGAAAAACATTCGAAAATCACAGTACTCCTGTCTTCCTGTTATCAGCTTTTAGAGCCTAGCTACCGATTTAAAACTGATTATAAGAATGATGCATGCAATGGCTCAAATGTTACTGAAGTTCACACACACACACACACACAACACCACACACACACACACACACACACACACACACACACCACACTCACGCACGCACGCACGCACGCACGCATCCTCACACAACTGAGCGCACGCGCGCGCGATCTCACACAACACACACACCACACACACACACACACACACACCCACAACACCACCCACCACACCACGTGCGCAGCTTGCTATGTGTACGTACCACGTTTCCTGCAGTTCTCGGTCATGCTTTCTATCATAATAAGCATGAGAACAAAGAACAGATTGACGAACACATGTGATAGGTATAACGAAAAATATATTTCACTGAAACACCTAAAAAAATACGACGTGTGTTTGAAAGAAAAAAAAAAAGAAAAAAAAAAGAAAAGGAAAAAAAGAAGAAAAAACACCTTTCCTAAAACTTCACATGAAGGCGTTTGTGATGACGTCATTGTCATCAACCAATCGTCTCGTCTTCAGTGGCTCTGGAACATAGAACAAGTCAAGTAAAAAAAAAAACAACCTTTGTCGTCACATCAATGTCTTCAGCCAGCACGTTCGTCCTCCTTGGCATCATAACATAAAGGTCAGGCCAATATGAAGTTACAGACTTTCGTCATGATGTTGTTGTTTTCAACTGAAAGGTTCGTCTTCTTCCGGTCTGTCGCATAGAGGAGGCGTAAGTTTAAAAACCTTCTTCGTGAGGTTGTTGGGGGATGAGAGACAAAATTGAAATTCCGTTGTTGATGTTGTTGTCGTTATTCGAGCTTTCATCTGAACACCAAACTCCGCACCCACAGGTGTGTGTGTGTGTGTGTGTGTGTGTGTGTGTGTGTGTGTGTGTGTGTGTGTGTGGTGTGTGTGTGTGTGTGTGTGGTGCGTGCTGCGTGCGTGCGTGCGTGCGTGCGCGCGCATGTGTATGTATGTGTGCCGTAATATGGTTTGTATATGCGCATGGGTGCACGTGTGTGTGTGTGGGGTGTGTGTGTGTGTGTGTGTGTGTGTGTGGTGGTGTGTGTGTGTGTGTGCGTGCGTGCGCGCGCGCGCTTGCGCTTTGTGTGTGAGTGTGTGAAGTGTACCCCATGCTGTTGTTTGGAATCTTCTCCACAACAGCAAATGTGGTGAACATCATCTCCTACGTACTCTTTTATCTAAACCAGTCATCTCCATCTCATTCTAGTGTGTGTGTTTGCATTGAAAACAGGACCAAAGTGTAACTAAGTCAATCCAAAGTACAGCCACGTCAGTCCCGGTTCGTACCTTAATCACCAAACTGCACTATGGATCAATCCAAAGTACAACTAAATCCATCATCGTAATTTCAAATCAGACCTGACCCATCTTCTACCATGACCAAGACAGAATACCATGCAACTCACGGCATTTCGCAACGAAAGGATGCGTGTATTTCTCGCAGTTCTGGTCCTCCCCCCTTGGCCTCCTTCCAGATGTACGCGCAGTCCTCCCCGAACCCGGAGTCCGTGGGTTCCCGGGCGACCAGAAGGTCTGCTCAGGGGGCTCCCTGCTGGACGTCCACACGAACGTGCCCTCGTCCGCAAAGTCCTCCAGGCCTATCCAGGCCGCCAGCACTGGGCACACAATCATTTCCGTCTCTTACCCCTCCCAGCAGAAAATCTGATGTTTAATTGACACTTGGTAAGAGAACAGCGTTCTTTGCTTGACCCCCGGTCATACTCCAGTGTGGGGACACCTTTTAACGATAGCCTACGGTCGTTAATTTTTTCATGTACCAACAGCTGAAGAACGTTAACCTCATCTACCAACAGCTAGAGATGTTCAAACCCCATCTATCATCAGCCTAAGGACGTTAACCTCACATCTATCAACAGCCTAGGGACGTTAACCCTACCATCTACCAATAGCCTAAGGACTTTAACCTCACACTATCTACCAAGAGCCTAAGGACGTTAACCTCACCATCTACCAACATCCTAAGGACGTTAATCTCACCATCTACCAACAAACCTAAGGACGTTAATCTCATCACCTACCAACAGCCTAACGACCTTTACCTCAACTACCAACAGCCTAAGAACGTTAACCTCATCACCTACCAATAGCCTAACGACGTTAACCTCACCATTTACGAAAGCCTAAGGACGTTAACCTCACCACCTACCAAAAGCCTAACGACGTTAACCTCACCATCTACCAATAGCCTAAGGACGTTAAACCTCACCATCTACCAACAGCCTAAGGACGTTAACCTCACCATCTACCATCAGCCTAAGACGTTAACCTCATCATCTACCAACAGCCTAACGACGTTAACCTCAACTATCGACAGCTAGGGACGTTAACCTCACCATCTACCAATAGCCTAAGGACGTTAAACTCACCATCTACCAATAGCCTAAGGACTTAACCTCACTATCTACCAAGAGCCTAAGGACGTTAACCTCACCATCTACCAACATCCTAAGGACGTTAATCTCATCACCTACCAACAGCCTAACGACCTTTACCTCAACTACCAACAGCTAAGAACGTTAACCTCACCACCTACTAATAGCCTAACGACGTTAACCTCACCATCTACCAACAGCCTAAGGACGTTAACCTCACCACCTACCAATAGCCTAACGACGTTAACCTCACCATCTACCAACAGCCTAAGGACGTTAACCTCACCATCTACCAACAGCCTAAGGACGTTAACCTCACCATCTACCAACAGCCTAAAGACCTTAACCTCATCATCTACCAACAGCCTAACGACGTTACCTCAACTACCGACAGCCTAGGGACATTAACCTCACCATCTACCAATAGCCTAAGGACGTTAAACTCACCATCTACCAACAGTCTAAAGACGTTAACCTCACCATCTACCAACAGCCTAAAGACGTTAACATCACCATCTACCAACGCCCAAAGACGTTAACCTCACCATCTACCAACAGCCTAAAGTCGTTAACCTCACCATCTACCAACAGCCTAAAGACGTTAACCTCACCATCTACCAACAGCCTAAAGACGGTTAACCTCACATCTACCAACAGCCTAAAGACGTTAACCCCCACCATCTACCATCAGCCTAAAGACGTTGACCTCACCATCCACCAACAGCCTAAAGGACGTCTACCTCACCATCTACCAACAGCCTAACGACGTTAACCTCACCATCTACCAACACCCTAACGACGTTAACCTCACCATCCACCAACAGCTAAGGACGTCTACCTCACCATCTACCAACAGCCTAAAGACGTTAACCTCACCATCTACAACAGCCTAAAGACGTTAACCTCACCATCCACCAACAGCCTAAAAGACGTCTACCTCACCATCGACCAACAGCCTAAAGACGTTAACCTCACCATCTACCATCAGCCTAAAGACGTTAACCTCACCATCCACCAACAGCCTAAGGGACGTCTACTCTCCATCCACCAACAGTGTAAGGACGTCTACCTCACCATCTACCAACAGCCCAAGGACGTCTACCTCACCATCCACCAACAGCCTAAAGACGTTAACCTCACCATCTTCCAACAGCCTAAGACGTTAAACTCAAAATCTACCAACAGCCTAAAGACGTTAACCTCACATCTAACCAACAGCCTAAAGACGTTAACCTCACCATCTACCAACAGCCTAAAGACGTTAACCTCACCATATACCAACAGCCTAAAGACGTTAACCTCACTATCTACCAACAGCCTAAGGACGTCTACCTCACCATCTACCAACAGCCTAAAGACGTTAACCTCAACATCAAAACCCAAAAGCCTAAAGACGTTAACCTCACCATCACACGCCTAACGACGTTAACCTCACCATCCACCAACAGCCTAAGACGGTAACTCACCATCTACCAACAGCCTAAAGACGTTAACCTCACCATCTATTAACAACCTAAGGACGTTAACCTCACATCTACCAAAAGCCTAAGGACGTCTACCTCACCATCACCAACACCTAAGACGTTAACACCATCCACCACAGCCTAAGGAGTTAAATACCATTACCAACAGCCCAAAGACGTTAACCCCACCAACCACCAACACCAAAGGTTACCTCACCATCCCAAAGCCCAAAGCTTAACGTCAATTACCAAAACCCAAAGACGTTAAACCCCCACTTTTCAAACGCCTAAAGACGTTAACCCCACCATCTACCCAAACCCCAAGGATCTACCCCCATCTCCACATAAAGAGTTAACCCCACATCCCCCAAACCAAAGATCACCCCACCACTACCAACGCCAACGCGTTAACCTCACCTCTACCCAAAAGTAAAAACGTTAACCTCACCCTCTACCAAAACTAAAGAGTTAACCCACCCTCCCCAACAGCCAAAAAAAGTTACCCCACCATCTACCAACAGTGAGAGCGTTAACCTCACCTTACCAAAAGCCCAAAGACGTTAACCTCACCCTCTACCAACAGTCTAAAGACGTTAACATCACCATCTACCATCAGCCTAAAGACGTTAACCTCACCATCCACCAACAGCCTAAGGACGTCTACCACCATCTACCAACAGCTAAAGACGTCTACCTCACCATCCACCAACAGTCTAAAGACGTTAACCTCACCATCCACCAACAGCCTAAAGACGTTAACCTCACCAACCACAACAGCTAAAGACGTCTACCTCACCATCTACCAACAGCCATAAAGACGTCAACCTCACCATCTTCCAACAGCCTAAGGACGTCTTCCTCACCATCATCAACAGCCTAAGGACGTTAAACTCACCATCTACCAACAGCCTAGGACGTTAACCTCACCATCCACCAACAGCCTAAGGACGTTAAAACTCACCATCTACAACAGCCTAATGACGTCTATCTCACCATCCACCAACAGCCTAAAGACGTCTACCTCACATCCACCAACAGCCTAAGGACGTTAAATCACCATCTACTAACAGCCTAAAGACGTCTACCTCACCATCCACCAACAGCTAAAGACGTCTACCTCACCATCTTTCCAACAGCCTAAGGACGTCTACCTCACCATCTTCCAACAGCCTAAAGACGTTAACCTCACCATCCACCAACAGCCTAAAGACGTTAACTCACCATCTACAACAGCCTAAAGACGTTCTACCTCACCATCTTCCAACAACCTGAGAGCGTTAACCTCGCCATCTGTTAACAGACTAAGAACGTTAACCTCGCCATCTACCCACAGATTACGGATGTTAACCTCTTCATTACACACACACGCGCGGGTGCACGCACACACACACACACACACACACACACACACACACACACACACACACGCACACACACACGCACGAGCGCGCACACACACACACACACACACACACACACACACACACACACACACACACACACACACACACACGCACACACACACACACACACACACACACACACACACACACACAATCTTGTTTCTAATTCAGCTTCTTTTCGTCAGTTTATAATCCACTCAATCACCGGTAAAAACAGGACAAATGGTTTCTCACTCAAAGAACATTCTCAATGATATCCTAAATTCATTAGACGAAAACAAAATTTCTGTCCTTCTTTTGCTAGATCTTTCGGCAGCCTTTGACACCATAGACCATGAAATCCTTCTCTCTCGTTTGAAATACACATGTGGCATCAGGGAAACAGCTTTAAATTGGTTTCGTTCTTATCTTCTAGACAGGAAACAGTTCATTCAAGTAGGTGACCACCGTTCTGATGAATCTAACCTCCAGTTTGGCGTACCTCAGGGATCCGTGCTGGGACCTGTCCTCTTTATTTTGTACACTACTCCATTGTCTAATGTTATCCACGGCCATTCCGTTTCACACGAAATGTTTGCAGATGATACTCAGCTGCTCCATTCCTCTGTCATCGATGACTACTCACCCCTTGTTTCTACTCTTCAATCTTGTACTTCTGATATTGAGACCTGGATGTCAGCAAATAAGCTTAAATTAAACTGCGAGAAGACTGAAGCCATCCGTTTTTCAAAGCAGTCACATCATGGCCCTGATCCGCTCCCTTCTTCTCTGACATTAGGTTCCAGCACTATCGAATTTTCAAACACTGTTCGTGATCTTGGTGTTCTTCTTGATAGTGACCTCTCAATGAAACAGCATGTCACAAAAACTTGTCAGTTAGCTTACATGGAACTTAAACGAATTGCTGCTATTCGACCCTATCTCACTGAAGACGCCACAAAAACTCTCGTTTCATCCTACATCCTCTCAAGGCTAGATTACTGCAACTGTGTTCTCCTTGGCTGTCCCTCAACTGTCATCCAACCCCTCCAACGTGTACAGAACTCTGCAGCCCGTCTCATTTGCAAATCTCCTAGGACCCAACCCTGCAGCCCTCTCCTGAAAAAGTTGCACTGGCTCCCCGTTGAAGAAAGAATTAAATACAAATGTTGTTGTCTCTGCTTCAAGATTTTCACTGGCGATGCCCCTGCCTATCTTTCCGATCTCCTTCAAGTATATGTCCCATCACGAACGCTCCGCTCCTCCACTGACACCAGGACCTTCCGCTTACCCAGTTACCGTCCCCATCGTAAACAGCATGGTGAACGAGCTTTTTCATACGCAGCTCCCAAACTCTGGAATAAACTCCCCTATGTCTTAAGACATTCTCAAACCTTTTCTTCCTTCAAAACCTCTCTGAAAACCCACCTTTTCAAACAATATTAAGAAGACAGTTATTACCTGATAGTTGATTGACTCTTGTTTGTCTTTGTGGATCGCTAAATAGTTTGTGATCGTTGCGACTGTCGTGTATTGTGTGTCTATGCGTGAGAGTGTGTGTGCGCGTGGGAGAGAATGGGAGAGAGCCTTTGTTTTTCCATTTTTGGAGTCGTTTTTCAATGCATTTTCTTTACATTTAGCAATTTGTATTTTTTTTCTTTTGCCTTTGTAAAGCGCCTTGTGCCGTGGAAGGCGCTATATAAATCCCCATCATTATTATTATTAAGAACAGAAAGTCAAAAAGGAATTCTTTTCAAATTATGTTCAGCCTGTCTTTTGTCCCATGCTCCAAACATGGTAGCGTTATTAGATTGGTCAACAGAACCACTACCACGTCCACTTAGTGCCTTTATCCTGAGCTATTTTGTATATAACACAATTTTGAGAGAGAGAGAGAGAGAGAGAGAGAGAGAGAGATTATAAACATATATATATATATATATATATATGTTGGAACAGTAGAGGCCTGGGTCTTATGATTTCCTTTTGTATATATATATATATGTATGTATGTATATCTACCACCTGTTGATTTATACAGATAAAATAAAGTAGGGAGCAGGAAGGGGGGGGGGGGGGGGGGAGGTGAGGGCGGGGGGGGGGGGGGGGGGGGTTAATGCAAGGAGCTGCCGGAGAAGGGAGGGAGGGAGGAGGAGAGACTAATTACCGTTGCCATGTGACGCACGTAGTTGGCGACGGCCTGATTTTCCTCTTCCGACTCTATCTCCACCAGCTTGCTGTCCGGTCCTATGTAGTGACACGCTTGCTGCACATGCGTAGAGCGAACAACATCACAACAAAATACTGACCACAGAATGAGTTGGGAAAAGACGGGATGATATGTCAAAATGTATAATATACCTACTCAAACGGGAAAAAACATGATGACAGAATGATCAAGAATGACCAGTAAAAGGATGGATTGGAAGGAAACATTCGGGCCGGATCTGTCACGTGACAAGGGGACTCCAGAAGGGAATCTGGGCCGGGGTTCTGATCTAAAGTGGTAAGGTGGGAAAGGTTCTGAAAATGCCATTTTTGCACGGCAGAGATTGGGATAAGTTGGAGAGTGGGTTCCAGGAGTGGGTTGGGGAGTGGGTGCGTGCGTATGTGCGCGCGCGCGCGCGCGCGCGCGCGTGTGTGTGTGTGTGTGTGTGTGTGTGTGTGTGTGTGTGTGTGTGTGTGCATTCGTGCGTGCGCGTGCGCTCGTGTGTGTGTGTGCGCGTGCGTGCGTATGTGTGTGTGTGTGCGTGTGTGTGTGTGTGTGCGTGCGTGTGTGTATGCGTGTGTGTGTGTGTGTGTGTGTGTGTGTGTGTGTGTGTGTGTGTGTGTGTGTGTGTGTGTGTGTATTTCACTTGCAGCTCGGCGCTAAGTTTACCCATGCAGCTGTATTCAGGGCCACCAGGTGGCCGTCTTCATGCTCGAGCGGCCGGAGTCCTGATCTGCGAATAAACGGTTAATAAAGACTCTGCTTATGTGGTTAAAAAAAAAGTTAAAGTCCCATAGCCCAATAGTCATATGGGCACTGAAATGTCAGAGGTTGACCGTACCTGGGGCACAGCTAATGGAAGGCGATCTCATCCCTTCCTCTCCTTCCGCTGCCTTGCATTTTCCCAGAACCGAGCCAGGTAAACATTTAGCCTACTACTGGGTGGACAGAGGTTTTCAAGCAAAAAAAATCCGACTCCATGTGGTTCGAACTCATGATCGTCAACTCCGCAGGCAAACGATCTAACCATTACACTTCTTCTTCTTCTTCTTCTTCTTCTTCTTCTTCTTCTCCACAAGAATATAGTCTACGAGTTATGCTGCCAACAGTTTGGGCATGCCATGTTTATCATTAGGGGGCCGGAGAAATTCTGCTAGTCTTCTTGCCTATCTGCAGCAACCTTGGCATTCCAGTCACCATGAACAATGAGGATGGCTTCCTTGTTGACTTCGCTGATGATTTTTTTGGAGCCGGAGGCATAATTCTTCAATCTGATAATTACCACAATCTGATGTGGAGTGAACATTTGCACTACCATGATGTTGAATGGTTTCGTTTGCAAACGCATGATTGTAATCCCGATGTAAATTGGGTGGGCGTTCATGACTACTGGCCTTGAATGACTCCCTCCTTTTAAAGATGCGTTTTTTCTGTTTCTTTTTTCTTCTTCTTTTTTTCCCCCTGCTTTTTTTTTCTGGAGCATGTTTCTCTTTCTTTATGCTTCATCTCTGCCTGCAGTCGGCTAAATTGAGAGAACGTGTGCACGTGTACCTTAGTTCAATTTGACAAGCCTTCACATGTCCACGTTAATTTGATGTTCTTTGAGTTCATAATGCTGAACCTTTTAAGAACGGGATTGGTCTCACAACGTTGTCTCCCTGATATTTACTAACCTTGCTGTTTTAGCACCTTATAGAACTCCACTACGAATTTCAAGCAAACCTGTATATTTTTGCATTGCACGAAGTAGAGCGCAACGTGCGGAAGACCAGGTGACATGCCTAACCACTTCCTTGTATATTTGTTAATTTTGCTCCCCCCCCCCCCCCCCCCGTCCCAGTGATTCCACTGTCGTTTAGTCGATATTGTATATCAACAAAGCCCAGAAGAGCTTTGGGATCAGCTCGAACTACTAGTCCTTCGAATGAGACTATAAACCGAGGTTCCGTGTGTGAACGCACGCATAACATCTTGCACACACGTAAAATCCCATCACCAACTTTCGGAAGAGAAGGCCAGTTTGGCCGTTGGTATGGATGACACGTGACACATAGCATGCACCTTCCCCGAAGATGGAGTATGGCTGCCTTAATGGCGGGATAAAAAAGGGTCATACACACAGAACTCCACTGCCTGGCTATACAGGGAGTGTCCGCAGGAGTATCAGCCTGCGTACAAAGAAAGAAAGAAAAAGAAGCTCGAACTACAGGCACCAGACCTTGGGTTTGCCCCAGGAAGACCACGCCAGTCCACCACATGAACGCTTTCTGATGCCGTGTGTGTGTGTGTGTGTGTGTGTGTGTGTGTGTGTGTGTGTGTGTGTGTGTGTGTGTGTGTGCGCGCGTGCGCGTGCGCGCTGTTGGTTGAGAAACAGTAGCATTAGACTGTTCCATGTTGTAAAGTACTCGGAAAATACAACAAAACTGTATATGTTGTCACAAACGCTGATTTACAGTCTTGATTTACGTCGCCAGACGTTTGAGTGGATGGTTCACAGGCAACTTACCTGAGCATCAAACCAGGTGTACTCTTCTCGAACAAACAGGTAACAGCTGTCCTGAAAGGCGTACCAGCGGTCAGGACAGGAGGCCCGCACTCCGCCTGAAGAATACATGCAGTGAGAGGGGAATGATTCACGCGGTTGTTCGCCGGGAGAGAAAATAGGGGCAGACTGAAAGGCGCATATTATGAATGTGGAAGGACTACACAGATGGGGGAGAGAGGAAGGGTTTGATTGAGAAGAGGTGGAAGGGAAGGCAGGGGGCGGGGGAGGGGGGGGGGGAAGAGGGATTCGTAATGGGTCTCTCATGTGAGATCTCCTCCGTGTGTGTGTGTGTGTGTGTGTGTGTGTGTAAAAGTGTGGTGTGTGTATGTGAGCGCGCGCGCGTGCGTGTGTGTATGTGTGTGTGCGCGCGCGTGCCGCATGTGCGTGCTCTGCTGCATGCAGGAACTGAGAACGACAATACAACGGATTTCTTTACTTTTATAAAGATGATAGATAACTTGTACAGTGTGTGCGTGCGTGCGTGCGTGCGTGCGTGCGTGCGTGCGTGCGTGCGTGCGTGTGTGTGTGTGTGTGTGTTCTTCTGCGCGTTGCCCACTGCATGGACTAAATTACGGGGGAAAAAATAAGGATAAAATCATGAAAAGGAATAAAGCTAAAACAAACAAATATGCAAGCCAGTTGAAAAACAAAACATGACAAAACCACAGTATACGCACAAATATCAAAAATACGAGGAAAAATGACTGAGAAATCATTCTGTGGGTAAATTGAGGAGAGAGAGAGAGAGGAGAGAGAGAGAGAGAGAGAGAGAGAGAGAGAGAGAGAGAGAGAGAGAGAGAGAGAGAGAGAGAAGAGAGCCAGAAGGGCACTCTAAAGAACGCAGACTTCCGCCAATGTCGAATGAATCCTAGAGCGAGAGATGATGTCTCTTTGTTTGTTCGGTGTGCTGTGTATTGTCATTTCTGCCAGACGATTTGGTGTCCTAAGTAGCATCCGTTTGGAGTTATGGACCTGTAAATATTTCATCATAAGTGCAAGAGTGACCCTCATTCTTTGTTATTTACAAAGAAAAAAATAGAAAGAAAGAAAGAAAAAGAATAAGCTAGCAGCAAATAGAAATTATAAAATGGAATAGAAAGAATCGCACATTTATCATTTTTGTAAACAATAATAATGGAAGACATTACATGTTACAATATGCATGAATTTAATGGAATAAACATAGAGAGAGAGAGAGGGGAGAGAGAGAGAGAGAGAGAGAGAGAGAGAGAGAGAGAGAGAGAGAGGAGCACAATCATATTGCATGAATTCAGAGAGAAGGGACTAAAGTGGTGACTTTACCCAACACTGATAAGAACAGTAAGCACTGTGCTGTAGTGAAATCCATGATGGCTGTTGTCCACCTCAATCTCTGACCCCCTTCTCCAATCCAGCGGAGCTCTCAGCGGTAGAATCGGAAAGTCGCCGACACCATTACATTACGACAACTACCTTAAAGGCTCTCTCTATCAGATAAACAGCTGGACTTACAATTCCATCCTTTAACAATAGCCAGTGGTTTTCTTTCTGTATCAGACGAACAATTGGACTTATATCTCCATCCGTCAAGAATAGCCTATGGGTTTCTTTCTCTATTAGACGAACAACTGGGAGAAATATATCCCCATCCTTTAACAATAGCCAGAGGTTTTCATTCTCTATCAGACGAACAGCTGGGACTTATATTTCCATCCTTTAACAATCAGCCAGTGGTTTTCTTTCTCTATCAGGCGAACAGTTGGGCTTACATCTCCATCCTTTAACAATAGCCTGTAGGTTTCTTTCTCTGTCAGACGAACAACTGGGACAAATTATACCCCCATCCTTTAACAATAGCCAGAGGTTTTTATTCTCTCTATCAGGCAAACAGCTGGGATACATATCTCCATTCTTTGACGATAGCCCGTGGGTTTTTTTCTCTATCACACGAACAGCTGGTCTTAATAATCAACCCTTTAGCAATCGCCAGTGGTTTTCTTTCTCTGTCAGACAAACAGCTTGGACATAAATCTCCATCCTGTAACATTAGCTTGTGGGTTTCTTCTTCTTCTGTTTTCAACAGACGAACAACATCGACATATATCTTTATCCTTTAACAATATAACCAATGGTGTTCTTTCTCGACCAGTGAATGCAAGCACAGCAACCCTTTAGCAATAGCCAGTGGTTTTCTTTCTCTGTCAGACAAACAGCTTGGACATAAATCTCCATCCTGTAACATTAACTTGTGGGTTTCTTCTTCTTCTGTTTTCAACAGACGAACAACATCGACATATATCTTTATCCTTTAACAATATAACCGATGGTGTTCTTTCTCGACCAGTGAATGCAAGCACAGCAAGGACATAAATCTCCATCCTGTAATAATAGCTCATGGTTGTCTTCTTTTTTTTTTTATCAGACGAACTGTTGGGACACATATCTCCACCCTTTAATGATAATCCATGGTTTTCTTTCGCTATCAGACAAACTGCTGGAACATACACAAGGGATGATAAAAAAAAAAACAACCTCTTGTCACGTACTTTGCCAGTAAAACGAAACAAACAATCAAATAAACAAACAAAATCAGGGTGGCTGGGTGGGAATCTAACTTTTGCGAAGTTTTCAGAATCCATTACAGCGCCCACCTCCGCCCACAAAAAACGCCTCCCCAGGCAAGAACCAAATGCTTTTTGATTGCCCGAGATAGGGTAGCAAGCTGTGGTTTCACTGCTTTTCCAATGTCAAGATTTTTTGTCAAACTTCTTGTAAGCTTGGTTTTGCTTTTAGAAGGGGAAACAACCAGATAGTCGCGCGGGGTTAAGCCAGGTCGGTAAGGTGGGATGGGAGAAAGGGGGTTGGATGAACTGCACTCGCAGGCGAGTCACAGTTACCTTGGCTATAATTATGGGCACTTGACCTGTCATCTAGGAGCGTTTTCATACTTCCTGAATTCGGACATCGCTCATGGATGGACTGCATACCTTTGATCGTAACACTCACTACATAAATATCTAACACTATGATTCGACAACTTGTATAGCGCATTCTACTCAGCTGTATTCTTTTTTTGTTGTTGCGATTTATATCATCGAGAAAAAACAACCCAGTAACATTAGTAGGGAAAAGGACTTGCAACAGTCAAGCTGCCTGTAGGCCTTTTGGTCTTTATAGTTCCAATCCAGATTATCAATGCTTTTGTATAAATGTTTGTTTATTCATTTGATTGTTTAATGTTGAAATGCGTGCATTTGCATATACTAGTACACAACTTTGTAATGATTAAAAATCAAATAAAAAAAAAGAGAACTTTTTTTTTTACCTTGTTCGGATGATTTTCCGAGAACCTTTCTAGTTCTGCTATGTGTATGTTGTTATAGGCAATGGATAACGTACAGCCTGCAGAATATGCTGTCATAACTACATCTGTCTCGTGCTCTTTTTATCCGTTTGTTTGTTTTTGTCTGTCCACAGTTCACACACGGAACAGGACAGATGACACTGCTAGGCAGTAAATCATACATACTGTATGCGGGGAAACAGAACCCTCATGCAATCACCAGAAGCAATCAGATTGCCAGGTCCCACAGGTGTAATGTCTAACCAGTACCCCCTGTCCAGTATGCCACCAGAGTCAGTCAACTTGCCAGGTACCATCCGGCATACGTCTGAACAGGACCCCCTGTCCAATATGTCACCGGAGACAGTCAACTGTCCAACTTGCCGGGTACCATCCAGCATGTCTGACAAGGACCCCCTGTCCAGTATGTCACCGGAGATAGTCGGCTGTCCAGGTAACACGGGCGTGTGTATGACCAGACTTTCTGTTCTTCACCATCCACGGCCAGATTCAGAAATGGACTATGGGAGGCCGGGGGGCACCATGACATGGAAGGAATTTTATTCAATTATTCGACCCCCCTCCCTTCACCCCTTTTCCTTTCAAAGGAGAATGTAGGTGTGTGGTTATGGAGCAATGATGACAAAGCAGTGTTGCACCTTACATTCACATAAAAAAAAAGAAGAAAATCTTCATGGGCTGCATGAGGTCCCAAAAACGGAATCGAAGGCTGCACAGATCCGCGTTTGTTTGTGGCTCATTTTGATTGATTGGTTTGTTTGTGATTGCTGTCGTTGTTTTCCTCAACAAAACCAGTGTGTGTGTGTGCGTGTGTGCGAGAGAGTGTGTGTGCGAGTATGTGTGTGCGTGCGTACGTGCGTGTGTATGTGTGTTGTACTTTGGTGATGCATACTGTATTCTGCTCGCGTCAGCATTCCTCTGTCAGGTGGTCCTGCACGTGGTGTATGAAACGAAAACCAGTCCTAGGCCTCAAACACGCTGCCCACTGTAATAGGTTGGCTGTATGCTTGGTCACCGACGTGTTCTACACATTGAATGATGACTTTTCTCTGCCGTTAGTGATCATCAGCCCCCCCCCCTCCCCTTCTTCCGCCACCCCCATCCTAGGGGTCCACCACAAAAGACATCAGCCTTAGCATGGCTCTCTTCGGGTGTCTGGGTTCAAGCAACTGCACACAGCACCATTTTCAAATTGAACTTTTCGGAAAAGTATATATTGCACATACTGTGACGAATACGTCCATTTATCGAATTGTGCGCGATATTGTGAGTGCACATGCACGCATGTGTGTGTACACGAGTGTGCAACTAGTGTGAGGATATACCACCGGCGGTGATGTTGCTGCAAAGTGTTTGTTTATATACTCTGCATAGTTGGGTGCACAGTATTCAACACACATGAAAACAGGCATAGATATATGCTCTTATGTGCCGTATCATGCATTCTGAGAATGTGTGTACAATTTATAAATGCGTGTTGCTTTCCACGTATATGCATACACCATGCAGTTGGCAAACACATAATGTCTACAGAGCACGCCATATGCATCCTCAGACAAATCCAGAGATGGCAACAAGGTTCCGTTACCATCCCCACCCCGAACACTCCCAACATCTGCACCTGATCTGTGTTGGTATCACAGAGAATGTCGGAGAAATTTCCTATGCAAACAGTGCAAAGTCAGTGGTCCTTTAATTCAGCGGACATGTTCTACAAGGCAAGTAACCATCCCAACAGAGGTTCTTATCTGCAAGAAAGTTCACATGACCACGTCTTTAATCAAGCAGTTTTTCGTCGATCTTATCCTGATGACAATAGCCGAATCGTACAAGACGACTCCCGGCAGTGCAACAGCACACCACTATCATGTTGAAATAGTTCCAGTCGTTTCTGGGGAAGCAAAGTAGATAATAGAGTAAAAATGCCCGTTCACAATCTGCTCCAAACCTCTCTCGCTCTCTCTCTCACAAATGACTTTCGAATTTATTTTAAAATATTCTTATAGAGAGAATTTTTAAGCCAGTCGGTCCCAGTCAACAGTTTCCATGATCCCTGTTTGTTGGTTTGTGCAAGTGTAGGTCGAGCCAAAACATCTTCCCATTGGTTTGCATAGTATGACATCATTTCCTTTTTTTCTGACCAGACCGTTATAGTCTTAGCAGTATGCCAAAAAACCAAAAAAAAACAAAAAACGAAGCAGTCTGCCAGTCACATATAATATCCTCAAATTGGGTGCTGAATTTTTTGTTCGTGCTTCGTTTTCATTGTGTTGGACGTTGTTTGTCTTGCCTGAAGAATACCAATGAGGTCAAAACGTGTAGTATTTGTTATGTAATTGGTTTGCTCTTTTGTCTGGCGGTCAATAACTTTTCTTTTAATTTTCAATGAAGTACTAGTTGATGAAGAATCAGGAAAAAATACACACGGCCTTCGTACATACTAAGCAAGCAACACCCCTTTCCTTCCGACAATTACTGTGCTATTTTTTCAGCAAGTGGCCAAAGCATGACCACCTTTATGCCGCATTCTGATTGGCCACTGCCTTCTGATGCAGCCTATCACTCAGCATGATCCATTATGACGTAGATACCATCATCTATTAAGCTTCAAAGACAACTAGTTTAGCGAAGTGATTTCTCTAGCTGTTACGATGATTATCTGATATTCATAAGATAATGCTGAACTGTCATTTTCTGTTTTTCTTTCTTTCTGCGTACGCAGGTGTATGACCGTTTTTTTATCCCGCCATTAAGGCAGCCATACTCCATCTTCAGGGAAGGTGCATGCTATGTGTTATGTGTCATCCATACCAATGACCAAACTGGCCTTCTCTTCCGAAAGTTGGTGATGGGATTTTACGTGTGTGCAAGATGTTGTGCGTGCGTTCACACACGGAACCTCGGTTTATAGTCTCATTCGAAGGACTATATGGGGAATGGAGTCAGAACCAATGTTAACTCCGAGGGAAAACCCACCCTGTACCGAAATTCGAACCCACAACCCCAGGATCACTAGCCCGGCGCTCTACCAACTGAGCTATTCCGGCCCCCGTCATTTTCTGTAAATGTATGAAAAATACTACTCTTGCTCGGACAGCAGGGGACGCAGTATTCACCACATAATGGACACTAGGTTTACATGCCCTTCATGTATTTCAACTTTTTTTTCCCCAAGGCTTGTACACAGCATGCTGTAGCTGCAAGTGCGAGGTGTGTGGGCTGGCATGACATGAATAAAGTATGCATCTGAATAACTATCCCTATGAAATGGACTAATGTTCTTATCAAGTGTCATGTATATGTGTGAAATGATTGCCAACAGCACACTTCTCCATCCAAGTCCAAGCACAGAGTTACAAGCAGTCTTGTTTAATAGTATAATGTAGTTCACGTCACATTACATCATTAGCTGTAAGTCACAGTGCACAGACCTGGAGAAAATTAACATTATCCATTGAATCTGCAACACAGCCAGGTTATTTCTCTCTCCATTAATCATTAACATTTACATTTTGTACATCTCCCATAAATTTACATACAACTGAAATAAGAAAAAAAAAAAGTACATTCAGTACACAAGTCCATTCGGTATAAACATATCAAGAGCACATCCAACCACTGTGGCAGTCAATGTATTAGAACACAGTCTCCCAATGTAAAAAGTGAACATTTTCATCAACTGGAACAATCCCAGAAACAATTACATCAGTATATATATATGTAGCACCTCTATCTACCAAGCAGTAAGGGATTAATGCTATTTAGAAATCCATAGTAACTCAAAACGAGGAAATTGTACTTGCAACAAGTTTCAAACATGTGCATGCATTATCTAGCTTAGCGACTTAAAAACGTTCAACCCAATTCTGTACATATATACACCAAGTATCACATTGTGATAATGCAATGGGTCTTGTTGAACCAAAGGTTCAATTGCACAGTACGTGAAGATAGCCAATAACATGGCAATGGAATGAGCAACCAGCCAATCAACACCTGCTGCACAAATTCAGCCAACAACAATGGAACACACTCATAAAGGGCAAAGACCAGTCGACAACAATGGAACATGCGCATAAAGGACAAATCCACCAACAACAATGGAAAATGCGCAGAGAAGTTAAGAAATAACCAAGCCAACAACAATGAACATACGCATAAAAGACAAAAACTAACCAACAACAATGAACATGCGCATAAAAGACAAAAACTAACCAACAACAATGGAACATGCGCATAAATGGCAAAAACTAGTACACAGCAAAGGAACATGCATGTAAAGGACAAAACAAGCCCAAAACAGTAGGACATGCACATAAAAGCCAAAAACCAGCCTTCAACACTGGAATATGCATACAAAGCATGCTAGGGGCCACAATAACAATTATTCAACTCTTTCACATAGAGACTTATAACAAGTTGTGTATTTTTAAACCACTCACACCTTTCCAAAGTGCCATTCAAAAATGAGAGAGACAAGAAGTAGATGCGGCAAATCCAAAGTATTTTAAAATGGTACAGAATCTAATATCTCACTACTAATAGCAATACTCCCCCACCCTACCACACCCCATCCCATGCTACTTTAGCTCATCTGCTTTCAATATTTATATATTGATGTATCTGTCTGTCTCTCTGTATGTGTGTGCGTGTATGTGTGTGTGTGTGTGTGTGTGTATATATATACACACATATATATGTACATGTGCATACATACTGATGACTAGTGTTAAAAATATGGAATTTTCTTAAGAAAACGTAAGTTATATTTTTGGTTTGAAGAACTGCATCATTTCAGACAATGTGTACAGGAGAGAGAGAGAGAGAGAGAGAGAGAGAGAGAGAAGAGAGAGAGAGAGAGAGAGAGCACTATTTAATCAAAATATATACTGCTCTAATGGTTCAAACAATTATAATCCAACACTTTTATCAAATCATTATTTGAAATGTTTGTGCGTAATCAATATTCTTCCTCATGAAATTTAGCAGCCTAACTCCTGAACGAATACATGTGAAGACAGAGAGACAACAGGGAACAGGTAATGATAAAACACGACCCTGTGTTCAATAAGAAAGAAATGTGTAGGTAAACATAATAGAGACATAGTAGTTTTTCTTCACTGCTGGTATCATAATACTACAAACATCACAAACACACCAATCTTTGTCCGCCTTTCTTCTCCATCCATGAAGTGGATGAAACACACCTGTGTGTTTCCTGACTTCCAATTGGAGCCCACAGCACATTCAGCTTTGGAAAGGAGCAGGCATGGGCCAGCTAATCTTACTGATGAATTTCTCCAATGGGAGTCAAACCAACAAGCTCCGAGCCCTTAATTAAGTCTGCAATGCTAATGTGCACAATGATGGCTGGATCTCACCACACTTTTTAAAGCTGAAACTGAACAGAATGCTCTGGCCAGAGAAGGAGCATCGCAAAATTGTGCTACCTTGCCACGTGTTCAAAACGATGTGACCTAGTTGGTCCTCTTTCCCTTTCACACCACTTTTCAAAATACAGATAAATAAATATAAAGAAAACAAAAGAAATCCAGAGTACTGAGGAACAAAAGTTTAAATATAGCAACTGACTAATGTGTCTCGTTTACATTTTTTAATTATTATAGTCCAGCAAACCATACAGAACTGTTTCTCCGGCTGTCAAACAAGAAACAACATCACATCCTGATCAGATCAGATCATCAAAAAAGATTATATCCTGAAAAACAAACAAATCACAAAATGCAATTCCTGATATCGCAGCAAATCTATTGATATCCTTGTGGCAGATAAAACTAGGCTGTGCCACCTAAGCCAGGTATTCCCTTTGATTTCTATCTCCCAGGTTTGAAAAAATCAAGACAAATTAATGAAGAGCGTTTAAATGCGACAAATATACATTAAAAAGATGTGTTTAAATTATATACAACATGACTTTTTTTTAAAAAGATGGAAATAAAGCTGTAGTACATTCACAGTCAAATCAACATCCACTTTATGCTCCTGTCTTTGTAAACAAAAAAAAGAATAAATAATAATAAACAGATAATTTTCTCTCTGTCTCTCTTTCTCTCTCTCACACACACACACACGCACCACACACGCATGCACACACACACACACACACATAACCTTCCCCATAGAGAGCTGTGTTCAAGAGGGCAATGACAACATAGATTGCAAGGTTTCCCTAACTATAGATATACCAGAACCTTTTTTGACAAATAAGTTCATTGGCTCCTCAAATTTCACACACACATTACATTAGGGTAAAAAGCATCACTGAAACGTTTGCACCCACTTTAGCAGATATGTGCACATGCACAACAAATGCACTCACAATGTTATTCACTATCACTATCAATGTCATTTCCATAAGTCAAAATACTGCGGAGGGAGGGGGAGGCTTAAAAAAAAATATCCTGAGAAAAGCAGAAAGAACTTGGCCTCATTACTCAGTTCCTTCTCATCTTAAATTATGTAAACATCACCATTGGTGACCCTTTTCAAGCTCCAAACACCATTTTGTAACAATATAACCAGACATTTTGTTGTGAAGTAGACAGATCTACTTTGTTTTTACTCTTCCTTACCAGACTGATTCTCAGCCAGTCAATTCCTCATTAAATTACACAGTTTCTTCCACATCCTTTCATTTCATCCGACTCAAAACTAAACTGATCCAGAACTTCTGTTCACAAAGTTGTCGATTCTATTTCTTTCAGCTTCAATATTTGGGTAGGTTTAGACTTTTCTTATAAGCAACCGCTACAAAACCAAGAAAGTGTCAGGAAAAATGCCTGATATAAAAAAAAAAAGAAAAAAAGTATATATATATATACAAGGGCACTTTGCCCCAGAGAAGAACTGGCACGCTTAAAGTGACCAAAAAAGCCTGCTTAAACCCACGACCACCACACCTCCCCCCACTCTCACCAGTGAGCAGGAGTGGAACAATGGGTCTTGCGTGGTCCTGTAACAAATCATGAACACTACCTTTCATCATGACACTGAACACACACCATGCACACACTGGCCACTGACACAGGGAGGATGAACAACAATCCCTACTTTGACATTCCACCCTGCCGAAGCGAACTGCAGAAAAAAAAATCTTCCAGAACCAACTAGGTAACAACACAACCTATGTGGAGTGTTATCAGAATAAATTCCATTTCATCACCCATGGGGCTGCCCAAAGGGCATGCGTCAGTGCCCAATTTCGCCGTTGCGTATATGCCAGAATACTGGATGCTTGCAAATTCAGATGCAGGATTTACTCACCATTGCCATTTAGCATGTTGGAGGCATAAAGCGCAGACAACTCCTCAACAAAGAAAACATTATATTCCAACACTCTCAGCTAAGCACAAAATAAACTGTAATATACATACCGGTACACATTGTTGGCATAACGATAGCCAAGCCAACCACAACAGCGCCTTTTCAGGGCTGCAGCAAAGAAACTTTGCAGCACATCACCCTCAAAGGGATGTAACTACTTCCTTCCCACTATTCATCATTGCCGATCTCAAGGTGTCCCTGATATTATTCCCATCCATTCTTTTTCTCTTTCATCCGCACCACTCATTCCAGAGGGAAGAGGTGTACCTTCCTCTGTTGGCAGAATATCTGTTTGCTGCATGTTGGCACAATGAAAGAGGCCATAGCTACACATTTGTTTGTCCATGTGAAAGAGGCCATAGCAACACATCAGGTTGTCCTAATGAAAGAGGCCACAGCAACACATCAGGCTGTCCATGTGAAAGAGGCCATAACTACACATCTGGTTGTCATAATGAAAGAGGCCATAGCTACACATCAGCTTGTCCATGTGATAGAGGCCATTGCAACACATCATGTTGTCCCAATGAAAGAGACCACAGCAACACATCAGGTTGTCCATGTGAAAGAGGCCACAACTGTGCATCAGGTTGTCCATGTGATAGAGGCCATAGCTACACATCAGGTTGTCCTAATGAAAGAGGCCATAGCTACACACCAGGCTGTCCATATGATAGAGGCCATAGCTTCACAGCATGTTGTCCATGTAAAAGAGGCCATAGCTACACATCTGGTTGTCCTCATGAAAGAAGCCATAGCTACACATGAGGTTGTCCATGTGATAGAGGCCATAGCTACACATCAGCTTGTCCTAATGAAAGAGGCCATAGCTACACATCAGGTTGTCCATATGATAGAGGCCATAACTACACATCAGGTTGTCCATGTGATAGAGGCCATAGCTTCACAGCATGTTGTCCATGTAAAAGAGGCCATAGCTACACATCAGGTTGTCCTAATGAAAGAGGCCATAGCTACACATCAGGTTGTCGTAATGAAAGAGGCCATAGCAACAGAGGTTGTCCCAATGAAAGAGGCCATAGCTACACATCAGGTTTTAACAGTGAAAGAAGCCACAGCAATACATGACTGTCCACCTGATGGCAGCAACAGTAACACATCAAGCTGTCCGCATGAACTAAGCTTCAGTGACACGTCAGGCTCTTCCGGTGAAATAAACCACAGCAACATGTTAGGTTGTTCCATCTGAAATAGCAACACACCCAGTTGTCCCAATGGAAAAAAATGGCAGCAACACATCAAGTTGTCCCAGTGATAGAGACCTGCTATAACACACCATTTTCTCCCAGTGGAAGAAGTCGCTATGACATTTCAGGCTGTCCCAGTGAAAGAAGCCACAGTACGCACATCAAGCTATCCCAGTGAATGCCAAACTGAAGCAAGAAAAGAAAAGGAGAAGACAGACCTGCAACATAGGCACAGCTAGGGACAAGCCTCAGTCTGTGTCCTACTGGTAAGGAACTGACTATAACTTACACATGTTTTCTTAGTGTCCCACTGGAAATGAACCGACTATAACTTACACATGTTTTCTTATCTATTCTGTTTTAGTTTGCATATGTGCCCAGCGAACTGGTGCCACAAGCAGCGTCAATTTGAAGTTATAGGTTTGCAACTGTTAAACTATGAAACTAAAAATTGCCTTTGGTATTCATCACTTAAAAAAAGTTAAAGCAGATCACAACATCCATACGACGTTAAAGCAATAAAACCGTTTTACATGCTCCAAGGAATGTTTCGAGTCTAATCAGGTCATGAAAAACGTGAAGAGAATCACATATCATAACTTAACTTTGACAATACATCAATCAGAAATGGGAAAAGACTGACAATCACAACACTTATGACAAATGATCTGATTTCTACACCCATTATCACGTATTTCCAGGTTCATTTTGTTCTGTACTGCATGCAGACAAAATGTGAAACCATTATCATTACTGGAACTGGAAATTGACAGTTTGGGAAAAGTCTGAAATCTATATACATTAAGATCTGTGCAAACTGAGGCACTTTTACAGAGTACTTAGCACAATTTTTTTTTCATCATAAATTGACCAAAGTACTCTTCTGCATGTGGGATAGGTATTTAAGCCAGACTGTTAAAGACAGTCTGGGCACCTTGCTGATAACAGGGACATTGTTTGTTTTGTTGTGGGCAGCACTAGTCTGAACTGCAAAGCTCAATACTGAGTAGGCTGATTTTTCGAATGAAAAGGCCGACTCACTTGTACCGAGGTGATGCTTCCTTGCTTTTCTAAATGTTGAGAAGTTCATGACTCCTACACTCTCAACTTCATTTCTTATTAGCATGTACGTTGATTTTTTTAATGGAAAAGCTGCCTCACTTGTAATGAGGTGATGTTTCTTTATCTTTCTCACTGATGAGTTCATCACTCCTACACTACCATCTTCATTTCTTCCTCATTGAATTTTCTATTTCCATCTGGATACAGCAGAATCCTTAATATGATCAACATTCTGCAAAAATAGTGGACACTGTGCAGAAGACAACTCGCACCAGAAGTTGTCACTTGAGAAGTTTTCATGTCACACAAAGCAAAACACAGATCTTTTTCTCTAAAAAAATCTTAAGCTACTGGAACAAAAAAATCTTAACTGTCCCCCCCCCCCCCCCCTTTCTCTTTTTTTGTTGTTGTTGAAGAGTGACAAAATCCCTCATGGGTGAACCATTCCATCTCCTGGATCATTTTATAGTAATGGTGCTGTCAGACACAGAATGGGAGGAGGGGGGAGGGGCACTGAGGGAGATGGAGACCAAGGATGGGGAGCAGTTCAGAGATACAATGAAGTTTTTGGTTCATATCTAAGTGGACAAATATCACAAATCTTCAATTAGCTTTCAACTTCTTTTTGACATCCTCCTCCATATCCAGAAAAAAGAAAAGAAAATTTGTCCATTCTGTATACATATATCCCATAACACTATGATACATCCAGTGAATGAAAAATACCTCTTGGTATGAATAATTCCAGTGATACTTAGACACATTCAGTGAAAGAAAAATGATGTTTTAATCTGCCAACAGGAAAACAATTTTTGAACTTGTTATGATCAATATATTGATGCATGTGCAGAATAAACAAAGCATATCAAATTGGACAGGCAAGTAATTCTGGAAATCTGTGAGTAAACAGGAATGTTAAGAAAAAGGAGAAATACCATCAAAATCACAAAAGAGATAGAGAATCAGAGAGTGTGAGTAAATCAGAGAGAGAGAGAGAGAGAGAAAGAGAGAGAGAGAGAGAGAGAGAGAGAGAGAGAGAGAGAGAGAGAGAGAGAGACAGACAGAGAGAGAGAGAGACAGAGAGAGAGAGAGAGAGAGAGAGAGAGAGAGAGAGAGAGAGAGAGAGAGAGAGAGATTTTAAAAGAAAACTGTACCATTTCCTCCAAGTCCAGAAAATACAGATATTAAAAGGAACAAAGAAAATGAGAAAACCTTTACAAGGACTGTACAAAGATTAAATTTGCTCTATGAGTGTAATGGAATGCATGTGTCTGACTGAATAAACTTCCCCCCCCCCCCCCCCCCCCCCCCCCCCCTCCCTTTTGTTTTCTTTTTTGTTTTGGTTTTAGAGCATAATTTCTCCGTGTGCCATTTGCATAGTTTGAAAAGTTTCAAAACGAAAAAAAAAGGTACAATGAGAAAAACAATGTTCAATGGCAGCTTTGTTTTTGTGTCAAGTCATAAACACAAGCCATAATGTTGAGAAAAGACATAGTTTGTGCACTATTTTCACAGCATTAAAAGATAAACCAGTCCTGAAACATAATATTACGGCATTTATTTGCATGATATTATGTTACTAGAGAAAAGCTGTATCGACATTTCTTTATCTAGGTACTGTGGTTACCAAGAAACAAAGAAGAACCACAGCATTGTTTTTTCTACGGGAAAAGAAAGAGTAGACAAACATGCAGCAGACAAATAAAAAGACAACTCAACAAATCCTTGTCGACAGCTGCTGAATATGTCGCCACAGAACAGAACTCTTGGGTCTGCTATCCTGAACAGAAATCTACCAAGTGTAACAGAAAGTGTGCTGCAGCACCTTAATACTGTGTCTGCAGAGAACCACCAGATAGCATGCATCTTGAATGAGATACCTCTTCAAAGCATAACATCTTTGTGGATGACATAAATAGCAAATAAATGATTAAAAAACATTTTGAAAACTTGCAAATGAATGTACCTCATGCTCGCTGTTCATATTAAAGGAAAAAAATGCATCAATAGCAAGATGCTACCATTAATTTAGGGAGGGGAACACAGGCGGGAAGGAGGAGGGGGGGGGGGGGGGGGGGGGGGGGGGGGGGGGGGGGGGGGGGGGGGGGGGGGGGGAGGGGACATGGAGAAGAACAAATCAACATGAGAGAGATAAATTCATGTTTAAAGAACTGAATAGCTGGACCTAGTCCCAAACATCACAAGAAGTTAAAAAAGAAGAAGAAAACTTCACTATTCTCACTGAAAAGATGTGTTCACCAGGTCCAGGGAGACGAGAAATAATGCTGAATTAAATATTGTATACACACACATACACACTACATACACATGTTCAAAAGCTCAGAAACACAGGAAGAGAGAGCGTAATTGCCAGTACCTTTTAAATATTGCCAACACCATAACAACTGGCACATGGGCAGCAGCAATACATCCGCAGTCCAGAAAATGGCAATGTCTACTGGAATTATGTATAACAAGAAACAAGCCACGGAAAGCAATATCTGTAATGTTTACAGGACACATCCATGTTAAACAAATATGCCACCTTCCATGGATACACTAAAACATGGGTCACAAAAGCTGGATGCAGGCACACCAAAAGCTATGACCAGTAAGAACAGTCACCTAATCTCCCTCACCCGTTTAGGGCATGATAAGAGCTTGTTCTGAAGCCATACACAAGACCGTCTTATTCTTAACTGATATTTCCCTTCCACATATCAATTTCAACTACTCAAACATTAAAAGTTTCTGGGTCCTGAATTGGCATAAAAGCAATTCCTTACTAACAAGTAATTTGTTGACTAGTATGTTTAGACAGTCTATGTAGATGTTTAGTAGATTTTTTCCTCGTTTGTATTTGGTGTATACTTGAGGAAATCTGTACAAACTCTGTATTATTCAAATTTTAAAACACAACAAAAACAAGACAGAAATCTACAACACAAAAACAAAAATCAAACATGCACCAAAAAGAAATTTCCAAACCCTGTTATTCATCAACACTGCAAAACTACACAAAAATGTACAAAATGTATTAGTAAATCAAAAAAAAAAAAAATTGACATCAATTGTAAAGGTACTGACCACATGATGAAAACTGCTCTGTCAACCCCATTTTAAAACTGAAGGAAATAAAGAGGAAAGAGACTGACCACTAAACGGAGACTAGTGTGTCAACTTGAAACTCAAGATAAAAGGACAAAGTCGGGAGATACCTGCCTCGAACTTGTTGGTGTTCACCAAGGTAAAGGCCATGTGTTGGACAACCCCAATGGGTCCTGGCCTTCGATGTAGTCTGTCAGCAGGGCTTCTGAAAACGCAAAAAATTGCGTACAGCACGCATTAAAACTCTACGGGACGCACTGGGTGTCCGTGTAAGGGGTCCCTGGGGACCCCTTCAAATTTTGGTGAAGTTAGACATAAAGTGAGAAAAGACTGCCTTCAACATTGTAAGTTGGGTGCCGTAACATCGTAGGTCTGCTACACTTCGGACCGAACCCATCCCTTTTCAGGTTTGAACAGTAACAAAGCGAGTAGGGCAGCCTCCTAACAACATACGTCGGTCACTTTTGTCGTCTGCTGAGGCTGACTGACTAAGCTTAACGCTAGGCCACAGCCTCGTTTTCAGTTGACTGAATTTTCCTACTTTGAGCCATGTGATGTCACGATGACGCTTTTTATTTTCCCGGCAGGAGAGAGGCATTTCCGCGAAGCCTTTGTTTCCAACATGTCTCTCGGAGCGTGGTTAACGAAAATATTGTCGCAAAAGCGAAAAAGCGTAGCAGAGGAGCAAGATCGAGAACGGATACAATTTTTTATGTTTATTTTGTTGTTTTTATTGTGATGATGTGTCTGTGAAATTGCAGTGCGTGTGCAGGGATGCAATTTTTTAAACGTATATTTTGTTGTTTTTATTGTGGTGTAGGGACCCCTTAATGTTAGCCTGGGACCCCTTAAAAATCTGATGATGGGGTCCCTGGGACCGGAAAGATTTTCACCCCAGCAGAAGCCCTGTGTCAGGATACTCAGCATGTCTGTCAGGAACCAACAGAGGCAATGTCTACTGGAATAATTTGGCAGGATTGTTTTTCAAGCCATGTACTTTTGACAGGACTGAGATTCCATATTGTCTGCAATGGATGTCACCTTTTGGTCAGTTCAAGGTAAGATACCTGTTTTTGACAAGGCATGCTGATCATAGTTTTGAACTCGCTTTTCCCATGACAAAAGATCAATGGATGTCATCTGTTGGTCAGTTGAAGGTAAGATGCATTAACAAAAATCTGTTTTTGACAAAGCCTGCTGACCATAGTTTTGAAGTTGCTTTTCCCATGACAGAAGGCTTAACTTCTTAGTGTTCATTTCCTATCAGGTGTCAGGGATGCCACCATTGCTAGCTATGTGAACTGTAATGTGAAGGCAATACAGTGGCCGATGTTACACCAAGCATCTACAAGCTGATAGGAACCTTTTCGGCCACGTCTGAAGAATTCGGGTGTAAAAATAACCACAAAATGTAGCACTATTAGGAAAAACACTCAAAAGTAAAACAGTATTATCAAAAATCTTAAAATAAAGACTTTTTTTTTCCGAACCCTCAATTACACTGATGTGATGTGATTTCAGTATTTTTGGTACAGATAATGTGATTCTTATTTATTGGAGTAGCTTTTGGAGGAAATTATGTTTGTTCTTTAACACAACTTAATATGTGAGAAATGAGTGATGTGATACTGAGTGTCACTGTATGTTCGAAAGGCTATTAGCGTTACATTGTGCGGCAGGTCTCTCTATTCCCACCCACCCTCCTGCTGTCCTGCATGGGTGATCCCTGTAGACTGCGTCAGCCACAGTGGGCGTTCGCATTGAAACGCCCTACAACTCTCGGCCCTAAAAGTCAGTGACAGGTGAATGGCATTGACAGGTCACACAAGGATCTAACCTGAAGGCAGAGAGGTCATAAACAACCAACACCAAGACAGATCATGCCGTTTTACTGTCACTGTAAAAGAACCGCAAGTCTTTGGTATCATCAATTTACTGATTACAAATAAACACACACACATAAATATATATATATATATAAGCATAGACTACTAATATTCCATTTGTACAGAACAGAAAAGAATGGCAGAATTCAACCTGCTGTTCCCCCTGGCAGAATGTCTTGTGCTCCGATTGTGACTCAAAAGGCGGTGTAGTCTCCACTTGCCTTAGATGCGGAAGACTGGGAACACTCCTTCCCCAACTTGTTGTCAAATGAAGGCTGAAAACAATGTTCAAGTCCCTTGCAGGTCACCAGATGGCACAGGGATGATGCTCTGTATTCTCTAGCTGTAGGGAGGGATGGAAGGAGGGAGGAAGGGAGGGAGGGAGAGAGAGAGAGGCAGAGAGCATAAGCAGACAGAGAAAGACAGTGAAAGACTAAGGGAAATACCATCAATTCAAAAATCACACAGAAGTGACAAACTTCAAATGAAAATAAAAATCTAGAGACTTTCCACCAGTTTCCTACATTCTCAGTACACACCAGACAGACAAACTGCTCATGACCAGAATTAAACATCAGCAGGCTATCTGATCAGATTACATGACCACTGTCAATCCCACTGTTCTTTTGTGGTCTAAGGGAGGAAATACTGTCTAACAGTAGCGGAAGATAATCTTCTAAGTCTACAAGTCTAGATTCCACCACAATTTGAAAAAAGAAGAAAGAAATGCTAATCACAAACAGAAGTACAACCACTTGCTTTCAAATAACTCACCACAATCACATTATTAGAAAACAATCTTCAGTTCTGCAAAATGACCCGCTACTTTCTACATTACATAGGGTAGAAACTTGGGATCGATTAAACAATGGATAAAACAAGATATTAAAAACACAAAACAGAACATATTGATAATACAAATGGTTAAAAAACGCACACTAAAATGCAAGGTATTCAGAACACTCATCTCACACATGCAATGAAGCAAATGTATCATGCTCACTTCTGTTATGATCATCATCAGTGTTACGATTATAACACACCAAGGAGACCCACTCCCTTCCACTGAAGACACAGGCCTGGTTAAGTCCATGCTCCACAGTTTCCCTGTCTAGCTATACCTTGGTCTAGTTAAAAGGCAGAAACTTGACACTTCTCTCTACAAGCTGACCCAGTCAATTGGCACACGCTGGTTGCCCATCTCTTCATCCTGTTGTAGACTTGACCCACTCTGGCCAGGCCAATTTCCATCAGAACACTACCACAGAGCACCTGCTGACCGCAGTAAGACGTCCAGTCACTCACACTGACCCAGCAGGTACAGATGACTGTTGTCACTGTGAGACTGCAGGTCTTAAAACATCCACATCAATGTTTCAGACTTTAACAAACAAAGATTTCATTTCACTAACACACTCTGCATTGCCAGCCAGACCACCATCCCTCTACATGTATTTGAACGAGATTGTCAATCAAGAGCTCCAGAGACTGAACTCTCTAGTGTTGTTTTGCTGTACCATGACCTTGTACACCCTGACTAGACCTGCACACACTGATGCCAAGCCTAATACCTCTCTGCATGAACTATGCTAGCTACACCTGACATCAGCATACTGGCATGATGGCACAAAGATGTACAAAGTACCTGTGGTATACACAGCACACCAGAGCATGTCAGCAATATGTCAGGACACACTAGCAACATGCCAGGACATGTAAGCAACAAGTCAGGACACACAGGCAACAAGCCAGGACATGTAAGCAACCAGGTAGGACACACAAGCAACAAAGCTACATGACGTACAAATGACAATCTGTGTTACCGAAGCCAGTTCCCATTATATACAAGTGACAAATCCTTGACAGCCAAATCAGTTGTCATGACATGCAATTGACACTCCCTGACAGCTAAGCCAGATGTCATGACATGCACGTGACACTCCCAGACAGCTAAGCCAGAAATCCTTGCACAACAGCCTTGACCTTTCTCCACCATTGTGCAGCAAAGGCTTTCACACGCTTTCCACAAAAGAAGTGTTCAACCCACTCAAAAATATTCAGGCCAGTTTGTTGCAACAGCTGGAAAAAAAAGAGAAAAAACAACAACTGTGTACATTATCATTATCTTGTGCATTTAAAAAAGTTATGTCACAGCAGACTCAAACCCTAGTTTCAGTCATCTCCAAAGCACTTGTCTGTAGTTTCTGGTCTTAACAACTTCAAACCACTTGTCTGTAGTTTCTGATGTCCAAATAACTCCAACGTGCTTGTCTGCAGTTTCTGATGATCCTAACAACGCCAAAGCAATTGTCTGCTGCTTCTGATGGTCTGAAGATCTCTAATCCCAAAACAATTGTCTTCAATTTCTGATGGTCTGAACAACTTCAATCCAAAGCACTTGTCTGCTATTTCTGATGGTCGGAGAAACTCTGAAGCACTTCTTTGCAGTTAATACTAATATGAATGACTCAAAAACATGTGTGTGTATCTTATAATAGTCCTAACAATCCAAAAGAATGTGTAATTTCTGATGGTCTGAACAAATCCAAAGCACTTGACTGTAACTTGTGAAGGTCTGAAGAACTCCTAGGCATTTGTTTGTAATTTCTAATGTCTGAGCAACTCCGAAACATTTGTCTGTAATTTCTGATGGTCTGAACAATTCCAATAGCACTTGTCTGCAATCTCTGAATGACACTTTGAGCTGTAAAAACCAGGTGATGTTTATTCCCTTTCAAACCTTGCTCATGCTGCTGCTGTGCAAATGCAAATGAGCGCACACACATACGCTCACAGGCAGGAGGAAAATCTACAAAGGTGTAAAGCCATACAGGCGGCTACTACATCACATAAAGCCATACAGGCGGCTACTGCATCACGTGTGAGAGGTGGCAGAAAAACTCTTCCACAACCCTGCTTTCCTCCTCCTCAGGGCTGGCTTGTTGCAGGAGTCTGTCGGTCACGCCATCCATCAGCACCCCCATCCATGACCAAACAAGCACAAACACTTCATACATGTTCCTCAGCCACTCTCCACAATGCTTGCATCTTGCTTGTATCTTGCACAGTGAGCATGCAGCACGCACGCCTCATCTTTCTCCGCACCATTCCGGCCACGGAAAAATGTTGCCAGGAGGAAAAAGAACAGCGTTTCCATGACTATATGCCAGTTGCAAGTTCGTGAGCAAATCAGCAGATTACAAAGGCTTGGCTCATTTTACAGGCACCACCCTCCTTCCTCCCCGATCCCTTCCTTTTCACATCTGTCCATTCAGGCCTCTGTCCTGGCCGCACACCCACAATGACTGCTGTCCTGTCCTGTTCTTCAGTCCTGCCAGTGATGCTGTGGAAGCCAAGCAGACAGGCGGGAACGATGGCAGAGGGAGCTAGGAGTCGATGAACTCCACATAGTTGGCAGGAACCAGGCCCACCTTGCCGTCCAGCTCTCCCTCCAACCAGCCTGGCTCACGGGACTGCCGCACTGCAACCATCACTTCACACTTTTAGTGTCTGACACACTGCAGCATCACCATTTACACTCCAATATGGTTTCATATTTTGATCTTAAATTCTGTTATTCTTTCTGTATTTTTCCTAAATTTGTTTATACCTTGAGTTCCTCAATGTTTTGAAAGCTTAGCATGTATACAAGTCTTCATTATTGCAATAATATACCATCTGTTGCTAAGCATAAGTGCTGAACACAAAAATACTATCCTCAGCAAAGTAGTAGGATATCTTCATAATATTCAGAGAAAAAATCACTACAATAACAGTGACCAAAAAAAAACGTTTTGAGTTTGACTTAACCGACGTGGCAACTATACCAAATCATCACTGTCTGTCTGTCTGTCGGTCTGTCTGTCCGTGTGCTGGGCAGTCCGTCCTTGGTGATTTTAGTTGTACTTCGTTTCCCCGAGAATCTGCAAAATTTCTGACAAGTGGACTTTTTTGTTGTTGTGTGAGACTGTCAGACCATACCACAGTTTTTCCTCCATGTTATGAAGTTTATCTGAATTTGAATAGGACTGATATTGTTATCAGATTTTTTTTGCAGATATCAATTGATATGTTTTTCAGTTTTACCACAGAAAGAGCAAATGATCAAAACAGAGTGTCCACAGGGTGTGCACACTACAGAGATTAGAAAACATACATTGTACTTCCATCCAGTGATAAAAGTGTCTAATGAGAAACTGGGAAGAAAATTACACACAACCTTATGTATACAAAACTACACAACCTTATATGTATAAAACTACACAACCTCATGTGTACAAAACTACACAACCTTTATGTATAAAACTGCACAAGCTTATATTTACATGGCTGCCATGACCGCACTTGCCAACACAGCATGACGCCAAGGTCTTGAGTTCATATATATTTTTCATCACATCCAAATCGTTGGAAATCGATTAATGCAGACTTACCATTGTAGATCATCTGGTTGGCTTCAAACGACAGCTCAGACTCATGTCCAGCTTTACAGCGGTAGCGAGTTATCACCGTCCTGTAACAGCAACGCACATCATCCAGGGCCATCCCATCGCAGGACACACCTCACTGTCTTCTCATCACAACACATCTCACCGTCTTCTCATCACAACACACAATTCCCTGCTCCTCATCATAACACATCTCACTGTCTTCTCATCACAACACACACCTCATTGTCTTCTCATCAAAATCACACTTCACTCAGGGTCTTCTCATCACTGCAAAACTTCACTTTGGGTCTTCTCATCACAACATACAGTTCACTGCTTCTCATCACAACACACACTTCATTCAGGGTCTTCTCATCACAACACAAAGTGCACTCTGGGTCTTCTCATCACAACACACAACTCACTGTCTTCTCATCATAACACACACTTCACTCAGGTCTTCTCATCACAACATACACTTCACTCGGGTCTTCTCATCACAACACACACTTCACTCAGGGTCTTCTCATCACAACACACACTTCACTCGGGGTCTTCTCATCACAACACACACTTCACTCAGGGTCTTCTCATCACAACATACACTTCATTCCGGGTCTTCTCATCACAACACACACTTCATTCAGGGTCTTCTCATCACAACACACACTTCACTCAGGGTCTTCTGATCACAACACACACTTCACTCAGGATCTTCTCATCACAACATACACTTCATTCAGGGTCTTCTCATCACAACACACACTTCACTCAGGGTCTTTCTCATCACAACACACACTTCGCTCAGGATCTTCTCATCACAACATACACTTCATTCAAGGTCTTCTCATCACAACACAAACTGCACTCGTGGGTCTTCTCATCACAACATACAACTCACTGTCTTCTCATCATAACACATACTTCACTCAGGGTCTTCTCATCACAACACACACTTCACTCAGGGTCTTCTCATCACAACACACACTTCATTCAGGGTCTTCTCATCACAACACCACATTCACTCAGGGTCTTCTCATCATGACATACAACTCACGGTCTCTCATCACAACACACACATTCACTCAGGGTCTTCTCATGACAACACACACCTCATTGTCTTCTCATCACAACTCACACTTCACTCAGGGTCTTATCACAAACACACACTTCACTCAGGGTCTTCTCATCACAACACACACTTCACTCAGGGTCTTCTCATCACAACACACACCTCATTGTCTTCTCATCACAACTCACACTTCACTCAGGGTCTTCTCATCACAACACACACTTCACTCAGGGTCTTCTCATCACAACACACACTTCACTCAGGGTCTTCTCATCACAACACACACTTCACTCAGGGTCTTCTCATCACAACACACACTTCACTCAGGGTCTTCTCATCACAACATACAACTCACTGTCTTCTCATCACAACACACACTTCACTCAGGGTCTTCTCATCACAACACACACTTCACTGAGGGTCTTCTCATCACAACACACACACTTCACTCAGGTCTTCTCATCACAACACACACTTCACTCAGGGTCTTCTCATCACAACATACAACTCACTGTCTTCTCATCACAACACACACCTCACTGTCTTCTCAATCACAACGCACACCATAACTTAGCGTCTTCACATCACAACACACACCTCACTATCTTCTCACCAACAATACACACTTCATTGTCTTCTCATCACAACACACATGGTAACTCAGGGTCTTCCATTCACAACACACATCTCACTGTCTCCTCATCATGCTACACACTGTAACTCTGGGTCTTCCCATCACAACACACACCTAAATCACTGTCTTCCTATCACAACAACACACCTCACCCGCAGTTTACCTGTCACAATACACACCTGACTCACAATTTTCCTGTCGACACATACCTCACTCGGATCTTCTTTCACACACATTCTACTTTACCTAAAACTCACATATACACATGGGCTCACATTCTAAGGCCAGCTGAAGACAATGAGTGTGAGCGACGCAGAAGAACATAAGAGTGTGAGAGAGAGATGGACACAGAGAAGGTGAACAGAAAGACACAGCGCAAAACAGAGAAAACAGGACACATAAAGCATGAGTGAAAAGAAGCATACAGAAACAGTGAGTGACAGAGAATGATACGGAAATGAGTGGGACCAAAGGATACAGACACTGAAGGTGAAACATCACACAGAGACTGTGAGTGACACAGAAAATAGAGACTGTGAGTGACACAGGAAACAGAGACTGTGAGTGACATAGGAAACAGACTGTGGGTGACACAGAAAATAGAGACTGTGAGTGACACAGGAAACAGACTGTGAGTGACACAGAAAATAGAGACTGCATGAGTGACACAGGAAAAACAGAGACTGTGAGCGACACAGGAAACAAAGAGACTGTGAGTGACACAGGAATCAGACTGTGAGTGACACAGGACACAAAGACTGTGAGCGACACAGGAAACAGACTGTGAGCGACACAGGAAACAGAGACTGTGAGCGACACAGGAAACAGACTGTGAGTGACACAGGAAACAGAGACTGTGAGCGACACAGGAAACAAAGAGACTGTGAGTGACACAGGAATCAGACTGTGAGTGACACAGGCACAAAGACTGTGAGCGACACAGGAAACAGACTGTGAGCGACACAGGAAACAGAGACTGTGAGCGACACAGGAAACAGACTGTGAGCAACACAGGAAACAGACTGTGAGTGACACAGGAAACAAGAGACTGTGAGCGACACAGGAAACAGACTGTGAGCGACACAGGAAACAGAGACTGTGAGCGACACAGGAAACAGACTGTGAGTGTACATAGGAAACAGACTGTGAGCGACACAGGAAACAGACTGTGAGTGACACAGGAAACAGACTGTGAGTGACACAGGAAACAGAGACTGGGGACACAGGACACAAAGACTGTGAGCGACACAGGAAACAGACTGTGAACGACACAGGAAACAGACTGTGACACAGGACACAAGACTGCGAGTGACACAGGAAACAGACTGTGAGTGACACAGGAAACAGAGACGGGTGACACAGGACACAAAGACTGTGAGCGACACAGGAAACAGACTGTGAGCGACACAGGAAACAGACTGTGAGCGACACAGGAAACAGACTGTGAACAACACAGGAAACAGAGACTGTGAGTGACACAGGAAACAGAATGTGAGCAACACAGGAAACAGAGACTGTGACACAGGACACAAGACTGTGAGCGACACAGGAAACAGACTGTGAGCGACACAGGAAACAGAGACTGTGACACAGGACACAAAGACTGTGAGCGACACAGGAAACAGAATGTGAGCGACACAGGAAAACAGACTGTGAGCGACACAGGAAACAAGACTGTGAGCGACACAGGAAACAGAGACTGTGAGTGACACAGGAAACAGAGACTGTGAGTGACACAGGAAACAGAGACTGTGACACAGGACACAAAGACTGTGACGGACACAGGAAACAGACTGTGAGCGACACAGGAAACAGACTGTGAACGACACAGGAAACAGAGACTGTGAGCGACACAGGAACAGACTGTGAGCGACACAGGAAACAGAGACTGTGACACAGGACACAAGACTGTGAGCAACACAGGAAACAGACTGTGAGCGACACAGGAAACAGACTGTGAGCGACACAGGAAACAGACTATGAGGGGACACAGGAAACAGAGACTGTGAGTGACACAGGAAACAGAGACTGTGAGTGACACAGGAAACAGACTGTGAGCAACACAGGAAACAGACTGTGAGCGACACAGGAAACAGACTGTGAGCGACACAGGAAACAGACTGTGAGCAACACAGGAAACAGACTGTGAGCGACACAGGAAACAGACTGTGAGTGACATGGGAAAACAGAGACTGTGAGTGACACAGGAAACAGACTGTGAGTGACATAGGAAACAGACTGTGAGTGACACAGGAAACAGACTGTGAGTGACACAGGAGAACACAGTCAGAGTGGGGGGACCAGATAAGCGGTACCTGCGTGGCGTCTTGGACCCAGAGCTGGACAAGCTGGCGTGGCTACTGGTGAGGCTGCCCCCACTGTACACGGACGAGTTCCTGTATAAGCCACAGCATCATCTTCATTTGTCTGACCCTGTGCAAGTCCATTTTCCCACCCCTGTTTTCCCAAACCCTTTTCCATTCATCTTCATCCGCTCGCTCCCTCTCTCTAAATGTCTGTATGACCCACCCTTACATTTGTCTGTCTCTCTCTCATAGTTTCTGTCCCACTCATTCCCTGTGTTTGCCTGCTCTCTCTCTCTCTCTCTTTCCCCTCTGTTTATGTTACTCATTCCCTGTGTTTGCCTGCTCTCTCTCTCTTTCCCTCTGTTTATGTATGACCCATCTCATGTATTTGTCTGCTCACTCTCTCTTTCTGTGTGACTTGTCCCATGCATTTGTCTGCGCTCTCTCTTCATCTCCTCCTCCCTCTCTTTCTCTCTCCCCCATCAATAAGGCTGCAAAATTGTGATCATCATAAGCAATTTTCTTAATCCTTTTTTTTCCCCTCTCCTTACTGACCTTGCCTATTTTTTTTGATGGAGTTAATGTATAGTCCATATAACTACTCTGTCTTGGTTCTGTTTAAGCACTCCTAAGTCCAAGCACTTTTTTTTCTTTTTTTCTTTTCTTTTTTTTTTTAGCATATTGTCACAAAGCGTAGAAGCTCTGCAATTCTTACATCTTCCACTATCACCCTCCGCTCTTCATTTCTTTCTTTCATTTCATATGCATACACATTCTCTCTTTCTGTCCCTATCAGTGCACACCATCCGCCTCCCTTTGTCTGCTTCCTGGCTGCATCATATCTCATCAGTCATCACCCCCCCCCATTCCCACAGTCCATCCCTCTCCTCCTTCTCCAGACCTTTTTCTCACCCTCTGTTTGTTGCTACCTTTTCTCACTTCACATGCTCTCTCGATTCTGTCCTAGACAACTGGTCTCATCCACTTACTTTCACCTGTGCCCTGCATGCATCCCATTTTCATTCAGTCTGTCTCACTTTGTGCACTTGTATCAATGTGCAAATATGCCTCACTTTACACAGACAAGACAGTCATAACACACACACACACACACACACACACACACACACACACACACACACACACACACACACACACACAGGGAATCGAAGGGACAAAGAAGGGAGCAGGAAACTGAGGAAAAAGACAGAGAGATAAAATAAAAAATGGAGAGAAAGAAAATCAACAAGAACAAAGTCAAGTTTTCAATGTCTGCTACACTATAGACCTACCATCTCTGACAAAATCAAATGTTTGAATTAATTTCAACAAATGAAGTTTAAAAGGGTGTGAATATATATTATTATAAAAAAACTAAAGAAAGATCAAGAAATAAGGATTTCAGATGCAAACAAAGAGAGATGATGATTATATCTGTGGTATTCTCATGAAAACCGTATCAATATTAGCATTAGTATTATCACTGTAAGCACTGTCGTTAAAACCATCATGCATGAGCAGTGCAAAATGATGGTGGCACATGACCAAAATGAAAAATACACTTAAAAGTCAGTTCATTTGATGATCTTTTATACGAGAACATCTGGTCCATTATGAAATGCTGAACACATCTGCATCAAAAAAAAAAAAAAAGCATATCAATACTGAACCTTAATCAATAGTGATGTCAGTTTGCAGCGTGACTCAAATAAACAGAAACCATGAAGAAATCTCATGAACTGTTTGTTTTTCCACATACCATAGAGGGAAGGAACCATCAGATAAGTTGCCCGAGATTCAGAACCTCTTCCCTGCTTCTTTGTGACTTGGTCTGTTTTTGTAACTTTTCACTGTAAGTGTTTCTTTAATATTAGGACTGGGGTCGTATGATTTTTCAGAGTCCTCACACTTTGCAATCCTCATTGGCATGTCTTCACTTTGTAATGCTGTCCAAAGAAGCTTGAAATGTTCTTAAAGTTTATGGGTGTCACTGTTTATCTCATTTAAAAACAATCACGTATGACTGACTTCTTCAAAAGGCCAAGAGAAATGTGAAGAAACAGTTGCTGGCTTTGATATAAGAGTTCCTAGTCCTGGTGTAAGCTTCAAACTGAACTGACATGGACTGTCAGTAAACTAAGGATGTTATGTTCACAAAAAGACACAGACACACTTTTTTTCTTCCTTCCATCCTTCCCTATCTTTCTTTCTTTCTTTTCTTACTACTAATTCTCTTAGATCCCCTTCCTCCCTCTTTCCATTTCTCCTTTCTTTCCACTTTGTTTATCTTCGTTTTCATCTTCTTCTTTTTTTCTTTGATCTATTTCTTTTCTTTGATGAAGGCTGGATTCAAAAAGGCAAATTTATTGATAATTCAATGTTCCATCAGTAAATAAGATTTTCACACACACACACACACACACACACACGCACTCACACACACACACACACTCTCTCTCTCTCTCTCTCTCTCTCTCTCACACACAAACACACACACACACACACACACAGAAAAGAATGCACAATGACAAACATTTGTTAAGCTGGTCACCTTATGAACTTGGTCTACACAGTCCATCTCTACTCTACTTAAAACTCACATTAAGACACTGGACTTGCATTCTAAGCCAGCTGATATCATCTATCATGTCTCTTGGCCAACAGGAAAAAAACCCTGATATACAATTGTTTTTACATGAGATAAACAGCAAGTGATGAGAGCTTTTCCTGGGACACTTCAAGGTCCTTTGAGTGACAGTACAAACAAACACCCCTAAAATGGGGATTTCAAATCTTGAAAACTTTCAAAGACCATATAAACTTTCTCAATGAAAAAAGCAATCACATTTCAAAACTTTCAAAGACCATATAAACTTTCTCAATGAAAAAAGCAATCACATTTCAAAACTTTCAAAGACCATATAAACTTTCTCAATGAAAAAAAGCAATCACATTTCAAAACTTTCAAAGACCATATAAACTTTCTCAATGAAAAAAGCAATCACATTTCAAACAAACAAGTGTTTACGCAAGCGGTGAGCAGGGTTTGAAGTGTGCTACTTACATGATCCCTCTATCCCTCCACTTTATGTGGGGAAAAAAAATCCAGGAGATTGGTTAACAGAAAAAAAATAATAATAAAAGAAACAAAAGAAAGAAAGAAAAAGACAAAAACAACTGTGATTGTGCAACCTAGCTGATAGCTTCCTCCACCCCTTCCAACCCCATATAAAGCAAACAGTTCGTTAAACTGGAGGATGAGGTAACCTGAACCAACCCAGCCATCAACCCTCAGTGAGTGATGTGTGACTTACATGCTGGCCCCACTGTAGTCATTGGAGCTTCTCTTCTTCACACTGCCACTACCGCCACACAGACAAAGCAACATGCCAGGTTGGTTATAGTTAGGCAACACACACACACACACACACACACACACACATACACACACACACACACACACACACTTCCAGCCCGTCTCAGATCTCTTCACACCATTTTGGGGACATGGTCAACAGGAGGAAAGAGGAACAGTTGGAAGTCTTGCTGGCAATGAGAAGGATGAAAAAAGTTGATAAAGAGTCCAGCACAGCTTGCCATGAACACTTTAGATCAAGGACCACTGTCATGTTAAAACTGGTACCTGACCATTGTGATGCAAAAACACTGACTGACTTGCAATGTCACTCAGAAGAGTTTCGCTGCGGACGTGTGAGCCATCAAAGTTCATTTCATACATTAACTGCATGTGACACAGGGCTGTCTGTTTAATAACCTCTTCAAATCTCAGGGCTGTCCTGCCAGACAGATCAAGGAGCCACACTCCCAGCCTGGGCGGTCAAGGTAGCTTGACATTTCTTCTGGTTGTCTGACCTGTTGCCTACAAAATGCCACACGTTTGTCTGTGAGGTGTGCACAAAGTAAAACTAGTACGAGTCTGGCATAACATTACACAGATATTACATTTGATGATGAAAGATGGTGCCTGAAACTGATTGATTCCCTTTAGAGTGTGGGATTCACTTGGCAGATATGTGTGAACTGTGGTGCCCTGTCCATCTGTGTAAAGTGTACAGAGTCCATTCCCACAGGGGTATTTTCATGTCACAATCAAGACCACTGACACCATAAAGTGAATTCACTGGACACAATTTGTATATGCAGTAGGGGAGCTGCCAAAGTTAAAGTTTAGTCCTAACATCTTACACACAATGGAGGTGACAGTCCAAAGGTTAGAATATCTGCTTCTGAAGGTGCAGGGTTCAAGCCCTGGCAGCACCATGTGGGAGAAATGTACAGCTGATCTTCCCCCATTTCCTCTGTCAGCTATACATACACTTGCCAGAGGCTGAATTCCCTTCATGGACATAGACTCGGGCAGAATACAGGACAGGCATGTTACACATCCTGTAATCTTTGTCATCATCAGGATGATTAAGGAAACGGACACCTCTGGAGATGGGCACCTCAAGGCCCCTGAAATGCTGAGCTGAACATTTACACAGTAGCAACAATGGTTGTACCTGTGTCTGTCACGGCATCTCCACATCCAACTTGTTATGAGAATGAGTCAGTTAAAGGGGGTCCAAATGGTTTATGAGAATAATGTATAACAAATCTTAAACATGAACTCATTTTTCTGTAATGTTTAGAGACAGTTTGACAGTCTGTCCATGACCTGCCTAATGTACTGTGCGATATATGTGGAATGCTTCCATTTGGGACACGAAACAAATAGGAAGGACAGAGAATTAGTCTCTTAGAGCAGGTTGTTCATGAAAAGCTCTGCTGTTCCCTTCCATTCACTTGTAGACTAACTCATCATGAACTGTACGCATTAACCCTTTTCTTGCCTTTGGTACAGCACAAACGTCATTCATATCTTAAAATATCACAAACCCAAATGTCAATCGCAAAAAGAATTATGAAAAAGACAAGTCACAGGTTTATCAGAACTGACCAATCCAGAAGGGTCAGAGCTGGTAACTAATTATCTGTCATTCCTTGCCTTGGTTATACACTTATTCTTGGTATTCAGTTTGCTCAGTTTCAAGTCTAAAAATCATCAGTCCTCCTATTACTGTGCTTCAAATGCCCACGGCAAGAAAAAGGTTAACAGTTTCATTAATTATTCCTAAAGACACATCAAAATACGGTATTGTGAACTGAATTTTTACGTGTGCTTAGAAAAATTATATTTAAAAATATTGTTGAGAAAAAAAAAAAGACAAAATAAGAGTCAATATCATACATTATCAGTACAGTTGCAAGTTAAAATTTGATTAATTTGAACATGCAAGATTGGGACTGGACAATCTGTAATAACAAGAGAGATCTTCAACAAGTATGTCAAACTGCAAATCACTGCAATACTGGTCAACACAACAAATGTATTATCATCTGCAGCATCCATTATGACAAAAAATCAAAATTCTACGTGATGCATGCACATGGAATGAAGAATGATTTTACAGGACTAACCGTGCTGAGTCAATGGACACAAAAGGAACTGAACGGTCCTGACTACAATCACATGCAATGTAGCAAAACAAAGAAAGCTAAAGCACTCCCATGACCCACCACACAGTTGAAAACAACAAATGTTTATGAAACCAATCACACATAAAAAGTATTTTCACTCAATGATATTCCATGCAAATAAGTGTATATCATCACTGTTCATATGATGTAATGCTAAAACAATGACAAAGACATACGCTTAGTGCTGAAATTCACTCTCCAAACATCTGCAGCTTGAAGGCAGTGCGCGTTAACATCAAAGACACAAACTGCACCATATCTATCCGTTTCAGAAATTTCGACTTTTAGCAACAAAAATCACCCAACTGGATTTACAGACAAGATGGGATAACACCACCACCACATACACACACACACACACAAAGGAAACACTTACAATACGAAATAAAATTTTCTTATATCAAAAGCAAAGTAAAAACTAGAGAGAAAAAAATCAATCAATGAAAAAAAGAAAAACAAATCCAAAACAGTTGGATATTAAAAAAAAGAAAATAGATAACATTGACAGAAAAGAATGCAATTCAACGTTTTAAAAAACAATGAAACAACTCTTCACAGAAACACACACACACACAAACACATAGATATAAGTTCACAGACATGCACATTGCCAGACAGACTTACGCACACAAACACTCAAGCATGCATGCATGCACACACACACACACACACACTCACACACACAACCATGCATGCACACACACAAACACACGCACACACCCCACGCACGTACACATTCAGCAACACAGATACAGAGAAAGCCAGACTTACAGTAATACGCACACATGCATACAAACACACATATACAAACATAGAGACAGAGACACCCAGAGAGACACACACACACAGGAAAACAGGCAGAAACATACACACGCACAGAAAAAGACAGATATATAGACTGACACAAACACAGGCAAGCCCACATACACACAGATAAAACACAGAGCAGAAAACAGGCAGAAGCACATACTGGCAGACTGAGACACATATATACTCAGACACAAACACAGGCAAGGTGACATACACACAGTTACAAACACAGAGACAAACACATAGAAGCACAGGGACAGAAACAGGTACAGACACTCTCACATACATACACAAGCACGCACACACACACACACACACACACACACACACACACACACACACACACACACACACAGTACATCTGAATACTTACAAGGCTGGGGAATCTCCTGAACCTCCCAAATTCAGATTGAATCGGTTGGCTGAAAAAGACAAAGATTCCATTAGTATACACATGAATTAGTTCACTAAAAATATAATCAATTAATAAATAGATGAAGAAATTAAACAGCTAATATGAAAATTAAAAACTTTTTACAGGATTAAAAAAAACCCAGAAAGCTTATAAAAAACATCAACACGTCCATAACTGACAATTCAATTTTAGAATCTAATGATAAACAGAGAGAAGGAACCTCAACTGGAAGTCAGTCGCTGAAACTACCAGTCCAATCACATTAAAAAAAATATACATACTGTTGACATGGAAACAGCCCTTCCCTGTAACTCACCAACTCAGCAATATGTCTTACGAAAGACTGTCAAACAAACTAGCTATGCCTCCCCCCTCCCTCTCCCCACTCATCCCTAGTCTGGCCAACCATGCCTGTCATCCCTCTCGAGCAGTGCCACACACTTCTCCTTTTCCATGATGAAAAGATATCAATGTGTCCACTGGGGTTCATAATCTGGAAGTTCCTGTAGACAGCAATTCAAGTGGTGTTCAACAGTTTGCGTGATGATGGTGGTTCTCATCAGTTTACCATTCCACAGTAATGTCAAAGCTATGTTGTTTTTTTCTATCAGGTATCAGAACTGGTTCTTGGTCAGATGTTTGCCGCTATCTTCTTGGCGTCTATTTGGGTGCGCATGCAGATATGTGCATATTTGTGTGAATATGTAGTGATATGTGCATGCATGCGTTCGTGCCGTATGTAATGTGATCCATGTGAATGCCTATGCTTGTGACATGACTTTGCAGTGAATTTTCATCAGTATATCAGAGTGATTTGAATTCGGCGTCATGCTTGACGCACCTACCTTGTTTGCTTACAAACATCTCAACTTGACTGTGACAGAGATGATAAGAAAGGATGAGGGAAGAGGGAGGAACGGAAGACACACAGAAGCAGGAATGCACTGATCAGGGACAAGAGAAAGTAACGAGCAATTGCTGTCAGTCAGTCAAATGTGTTATTTTCACAGCTTGGAATGAATGCGAAGGCTGATGCAGAAACCTGGGATGCTTTAGATGTCACACCTCGACATGTCATCAGTTAAACATGAAATCTCAGGTAACCCTTGTAAAAACACCACCAGCCGGCCCATCTCTACACAAACGCCTTAAACAAACTCAATGAAATCAAAGTAAGCACTAAAAATCTATGTGCAATATGAATCAATGGAATGTTTTGACAGAGCCAACCATACCAAAGAAAACACAGGGAAGAACTGAAAAAAAGAGAAGAAATAATAAATTCATGATTAAATAAAAACCAGACAATGGCCCCAAGACTTGCAGCAGGCAGGGACTGTAATTATCCAGCTACATCAAACACTGTCAGGAACTCACAAGAAATCTGTTTCATCCAACAACAGACATGCAGGAGAGATGTTCTATACAAAGAAAACAGCACAATGCCAACCTGTTCAAAAACTCCAACCACCATAGTGCATGTACTCCATACCAACCAACCATGTCTGGTCAGTACTCCTACACTTTCAACATACATTCACAAACCTATTGTGTGTATTCAATCATCAAAGTACAAGAGTGAGAAGTGAGTGGCAATTGCTCTGTAGTACTGGACACAAAGAACTGTCCAGTTTCTGCAAAGTGACGTACACACAAACACAAGAGTTTTATGTGCATGAAATATATAGGTGTAATTCTAAGACCTGCGAAAAAAAAAGTATTCCAGATTTTCAAATGTAACTGCTTCATTTACTTTCTCTCCACATTGGTTTTTTATACTGGCACAATTTTAAACTATTCAGGCATGGGAATTGACTGAAAGTGAAAACTCTGAAATCTAGGGGGGTCCGGGGGCATGCCCCCCCCGGAAAATTTTTTTTTTCAAGATCAAAATCTGTGCAATCTGGCTATCCTGACTTCATTTTTATGGATTTAAGAACGTTAAAAAAAATGAAGTAAATTAGCATTAAAACAACAAACAAAAACAATTTTCACACAAAATGTTTTTATTCAGTTCTATGAGTTTATCTCCAGCTGACTACAAAGATCACACAGGCTCAAAAAAACAAACAAAACAAACAACAAAAACAAAACAACAATCAACCAACCCAACCAATCCAAACAATCACCAATCAACCAACTAGTCAACCAACCAAACAAGAAACACCCCCACACACACAAAAGAAAAGTTAAGCCTGCACACATTCACTTGAAACTGGTTACAGACACTGGCACCAGGCATTACCTCTAGAGCTGAGGCAAGCATCTCTGAAGAGAAAACAGGAAGGTATTTGAAGTTTACTGCTGAGAAGACCGTCACACAAGCAGCTCCCCTGTTTACTGCTGTCACTGAGAAGAATGTCACACAAGCAGCTCCCCTGTTTACTGCTGTCACTGAGAAGAATGTCATAGTATCAAGCAGCTCCCCTGTTTACTGCTGTCACTGAGAAGAATGTCATACAAGCAGCTCCCTTGTTTACTGCTACACACATGCAAGCGGATAACTAGTATAATACTTGAAGTACATCTTACCTGGCAAACGTTGATTACTTTCCAGAGACGCACACTTATCCAGATGCTTCTTTGAGCGGAGATGGTCAGTCAGTGTTGAAACACCACGACTGGCGTAAGATACGTCTTTGTTGCAGACAATACACCGTGCAGCTCCACTGATATTTATCTTGCGAAAGCGCGTCCCAAGGCGCTCCTTCTTTACTACATCTCCGATTTTCACCTCCACAACTACAAATATCCACTCCCCTTTCCATTTATTTGGGCACTTGTCTAAGAACGGATCGCCGAAGTTTACCACACGACCAAGGCACGCCATGTTGAAAACACGCCTGTTCAAAGTTTGCGCATGCGCAGAAAGTCACGACATTCACAAATTTGGGCTGCCCGCGAGAGTTAATAGCTGCTGTTGCTGGCGATTCGGGTAACTGAGGCAGGCGTTCGCAGCACGCAAACACAGTACGCTCGCGTTCCGCAATAGTCTCGATCGTCCATACCCAAACTTCCGCGAGAACGAGAACAGAGAACGAGATAACGCTCGCGTTAGTATAACTTGGTCTAGGCCAGCCGAGACTAGTTCAGCAACAGCTAAAACCGATGCTTTATATTTTTTGTACCCCAGATTTTTTTTTTTCGCGGACGCAATTTCGTTTTCGCGGAAAGCAAATTTTACTGCCGCGGAAATCAGCGTTTTCGCTGACAATTCCCATGCCTGCTATTAAAAGCTTTTTTTCCCTTTCATTCCCTCTCCTTTAATTCATACTGTTTAGGCTAATGTATCAGTTACAAAACATACTTACACCATTAGTGTTCTTGATTATTACATTGTCACCAGTCTGTAACACTTAATACTATCTTGAAAATAACAACATCATTGCATTAAGCAAAGATCACCCTAAAAACAGCATGTCTCTTTAACAAGCAAAGAAACAAACATATCATTCTGAGTCAACTAAACATACATCTACAAATAATATGCCTCATGATAAAAAATGCATACAACTGACCCATGATAAGATAAGATAAGATAATGTTGATTATAGCCCAGCCGACCGCAAAGGGCCACATCAGGGCTGTCACCACGTTAAAATCAACCCACCAGTCATTAAAAAAAAAAAAAAAAAAAAAAAACTTTCACACATCTCTTTGAATGACATCGTCTAGAAACGTACCAGAAACTTCGTTAAAAATCTTTCTTCCGTAAAATCTTAAATCAGATGAAAAATGTTAATCTCTCTCAAAAACTCAAGGATCACATCAGGCGGGACATCCCTGAACAGGATCTTCATGGACTCTGCCGTAAAATGTTTGTGTCTCACATCGTGCAAGTCCAACACTCTAAAAGAACATGTTTCATTGTGAGTGGCGCATGACATGGAATGCACCACGGAGCTTCTTCACTCTTTAAAAGGTAGGCATGGGTAAAATACGAATGGCCGGTGTGCAGCCGGCACAGAACCGTTTCCTCTTTACGACCTCCCGACGTGGATGGGAGGAAGTCCTTAAGGTTTGGACGGATCTGAAAGAGTTTGTTATTCGTCTGTGTGTTCCAATCCTCCTGCCAGAGGTCTCTCACATAATCATTAATTTTGGGTTTCACATCTGAGCAGGGGATATAAGTGATGGACAGTTTCTCTCTTGTGGCGTTCTTGGCTAAACGATCAACCATTTCGTTCCCGCCGTGCCAACATGACCTGGAACCCAAGCAAGAGTAATGTTGTAACCGTCCGCCTTCAACTTGCAAAAAAGTTTTAAAAAAAGTAAAAGTTCTGGATGCTGAAGGTTGCGGCCAGCTATGGCCTCCAAAGCTGACAGCGAATCCAACAGAACCAGAAAGTCCCTCTTCGAAGAATGTGAGATTATCTTCAAAGCCAGTACCAGAGCAGTAAGTTCAGCAGAATAGACAGAAGCATCTGAATGAATATGTTCCAACAGTATCTGAGAAGGAGCGCCAGGGCAGTAGGCTGCACAGGCCACTCCATCTTCAGACTTGGAACCGTCAGTGAAAACTTTTTGACAGGATGGGAATTTGGAACAGAGCTCAGCATACAAAGCCTTGTACGCCAGAGAGCTGGTAGACTCTTTGCGAAAAGCTGCAAGATCGAAACGAATCTCTGGTGTGAAAAAGGTCCACGGAGGTTGATCCGGAAACTTGGAAAAATCCGACACAACTCCTAGGTCTAGACCTGCATTCCGCACGTGAGGCTGCATACGAAGACCAAACGGCGGAATACATTTAGGGTTGTTTTCAAACTTACTTTGGAACGGAGGATCAAAGACACAGTCATAGGCAGGGTTTTCTGGTTCCGAGAACAGTCGGATATAATAATTCAACGACAGTTTCAGCCTGCGGTTGGACAATGAAGGTTCACCCGCCTCTGCGTACAGGCTGTACACAGGGGTGGTGCGGAACGCTCCAAGACAGAGACGAAGCCCTTGATGGTGGATAGGGTCCAAGAGTTTGAGGTAAGACGATCTTGCGGAGCCGTACACAGCACAACCGTAGTCCAGTTTGGAACGGACCAGGGCTCTGTAGAGGTGCAGCAATGTTTTCTTATCAGCGCCCCAGTCGGTGTGCGCTACGACCCGCAGAATATTCAGTGCTTTCTGGCAAGCAGTTTTTGAGGTTTTTGATGTGGCTGAGAAAGTTAAGTTTCTGGTCAAAAATGACTCCCAGAAATTTGGCCTCTTTAACAGCTGGAATAGGAGATTTCCCTACTTGAAGTTCAGGATCTGGAAAAAAACTGACGGAAATTATGGAAGTGAATACACTGCGTCTTTGTTGGAGAAAAGGTGAAACCGTTTTCATCTGCCCATCGATGGATTTTATTCACGCAAAGCTGGAGCCTGCGCTGGACACTCGGGTACAGGCTTCCAGTTGCGTAGACAGCGAAATCATCCACAAACAATGAGCAGTCTGAACCCTGCTGAACTGATTGAACAATGTTATTAATCTTGATGCTAAAGAGGGCAGGAGACAGTATGCTCCCCTGTGGAACACCCAACTCCTGCTCGTGGACATCAGAGAGAGTGGTGCCAACCCGGACCTGAAACTGTCGTTCTGCCAAAAAATTTTGAATAAAAGCGGAAGATGACCTCGAAAACCCAGATCGTGGAGATCATGAAGTATCCCCGACTTCCAGGTAGTATCGTAGGCCTTCTCCAAGTCAAAGAAAATTGCCACTGCATCTGTTTGTTCAGAAAGGCGTTCCGAAGTGTAGATTCCAGACGAATCAAATGGTCAACAGTAGTCCGATGTTTGCGGAAACCACACTGTTCTTTCGCCAAAAGGCCATCGGTTTCCAGTTTCCACATGAGCCTAGCATTGACCATTTTCTCCATCAATTTACAGACACAGCTGGTCAAAGCTATGGGACGGTAGTTTGATGGATTAGAAAGATCTTTTCCAGGTTTGGGGATGGGAATAATGAGGGCTTTTCGCCAAGAGGGCGGAAAGAAACCTGTAGTCCACACATGGTTGTAGACCTGTAACAGTATCTTCAGACCTTCTTGCGGAAGATGTTTCAACAGTTGATAATGGATTTCATCTAGACCTGGAGAGGAATCACTACAAGAGAGTAAGGCAGATTTCAGCTCGTTTAACGTGAAAGGAAGATTGTAGTCTTCCATGTTGTCTGACGAAAAGTTGCAGGGTGATTTTTCTTTAAGGGTTTTATTTTTGACAAAAGTGGTTGATTTGTTAGAAGAGGAGGAATTCTTTTCTATGGTTGAAGCCAGCAGATTAGCAACTGCTTTTTTCTCTGTCATTAAAGAGTCAGCAAACTTGAGATGGTTCACAGTGGGAACGGTGTTCTTCCCTTTGATTTTTTTAATGATGTTCCACACTTTTTTCTTGGAAGTTTTCGACGTCAGCCTGGAGCAGAAACTTCTCCAGGACCGACGTTTACTGATTTTAAAAGTGTGTCTCGATTTAGCTCGGAGTTTCTGATGGGCTCGAGCGTTGGGACCCGAAGGTCGATGGTACAACTGACGCTGAGCCCGTTTTCTAACTTTGGAAATTTGTTGGCAGTCTGAATCAAACCAGGGTGTTTTTGGCATTTGAAGTTTATCGGAAGACACTGGAATACAAGCTTTAGCACACTTGATCACAGTGTTAGTCAGTGATTCTGCTGGGTCCAGACTCTGAAGAAAATCAGCGTCCTGGAATGCCTTAGAAATAGTGGCTGCAAATAGATCCCAGTTTGCTTTCTTATAATTTAGATGTTGAGAGACAGAGACGTGTTCAGTTATTACAGGTTGTTAGAAGGACAGGGAAATGGTCACTTCCGTGCAGACCGTCATGGACAGACCACTCATAGTCCAGGACCAGCGAGGGTCACAAACCGACAAATCTAAACACGAAAGTGAACCTGTGGAAGAGTGGAGGTAAGTTGCGGATCCATCGTTCAGACAACACAAATCCAAATCCGAAAGGACATCCTCAATTAGCAGACCTCTGGATGACGAACTGACACTACCCCAAAGAGGATTGTGACCGTTAAAGTCACCCAACAGCAAAAAAGGTCGAGGAAGTTCACCTATCAGACTGACAAGGTCCTGACGACAAACCGGGACAGAAGGAGGTAGATAAAGAGAACAGATTGTCACAGTCTTGTGGAGAGTGACTCTCGCAGCTACAGCCTGAAGGGAGGTAGACAGAGCGACAGGACTATACTGTATACAGCAAAGTTTTGTGTAGGAGAAGGGCAACACCGCCCGACAGTCCCAACGTGGATGGTTGTGCAGGTTTTGAAAGAATATTAAAGCCAGAAAGAGTAAAGGTCTTCTGGCTTTGAATTTGAGTTTCCTGAAGAGCCACGACGGAAGGTTTTTAGAGATTGACACAGAAGCTGCAGCTCCTCAAAGTTGGAATTTAGTCCACGGATATTCCAATGGAATATTGTACTATCCATGGTGCAGAGGGTGAAAAGGAGAGAGATCAGGTCATCTCCTCCTCAACGTCTGCTGCCAATGGAGTGAATTTGTTATTTATTTTCACTGGAGTATGTTGGTCTACAGGCCTGCTGGCAGACTTGCCAACAGGTGAAGGTGGTCTGGATTTGGGAGACGGTGGAGGTTTCTTCCTCATCTCCACCATCTCCACACTGGGTTGAACTCCCTTGCCCGCACGGGCACTGGACAGAGGAGTTCGAGGGGGTATTGCTGGTTTTTTAATCTGCCCAGCAGCAGATGTTGTAGACTGCTGGGCAGTCTGAGGGGTGGCGGATTTTTTGCCTCCACCAGGGGCAATCATTTGGGTTGAGAGGTGGTGGACCTGCTTCCACCAGAGTTGACAGTTCGTACTTGCAGTGTCTTCGAAAACGTAAAGTCATCAGTCTGACAGCAGACTGATCGAGTGGAAACTGTGGGAACTTTCCTTACAGCCGAAGCATAGGAAGAGGCTGTCGGCGTCTGACTGCCCACAACCTGCTTGCGGGCCTCAAAAAAGGAAATTTTCTTTTCAGTTTTAATTCTTTGAATTGCGGATTCCTGAATCCAAAGAGGACAGTTTCTTGAAGAGGAGGGATGGTCACCACCGCAGTTAGCACAATGTGCCGGATCTTGACACGGCCCATCATGGGTTGCCTTGCAGCAAACACCGCATACCTCTTGCCCTGAACAGCGGTCCCTGACATGGCCAAACTTCTGGCACCTGAAGCACCTCAACGGGGATGGAACATATAACTGAACCCGGACATTCAGGTAGCCAACTTGATGACCGGAGGCAGCACAGGGGTACAGAAGGTCAGAAAGAGGGTGTTGGTGGCCACTCTTTCCGCACCCTTCTTGACAGTCACCCTGCGCACCTCCGTCACACCCTGGGATGCCAGCTCCGTTTTGATTTCTGCCTCTGAGACTCCTGATAAATCCCGGCAGCGAATCACGCCTTTTGATGAATTTAACTGTTTGTGGGGAGTTACCCTGATCTCCCTGTCCACTAGTTTAGTTGCCTTCAGCAGCTGTTCAGATTGTTTTTGCGATTTGCATTGAATGAGAAAACGAGCCATTTCTCAACCTCTTGATGGACCGAGGTCACCTGCTAAAGCTTGAAAGCCCTTCTGTATGGCGAAAGGGCTCAGAGCTGAAAGGGGTCTTTCCTGCTCCGTCCCTTCCATCACAAGCCAGGAAGCCCAGAATCCTGTCCTCTGTCGTACCTCCGTATCCGAATCGCTATCTGAATCAAAATTCCCTGAAATAGGGGATGCAGCCTTCCTCTTCTTTTTGGGGGGGAAGTTTTTAGAAAAAGCCATATTTAGTGTATTGTGTTTCATCCCTCCCTTACCCACCCACCTTGGAGTCCAACTAAGGGGCCAGGGCCAAGAAACCAATGTCTTGACCCCTTCCAGGCTTCGGGAGAGACATACGACAAACAGAAGCCACCAACCATATCCCCCCTGATCATGCTCAACTCCCGGGAACAGAGAGCTGAGCACTGCAGGGGTTTACTTGGCCAGTAGGGGGACTGTCTGTCTTGACCCAGCCCCAAGAAGGGGAGCCGATTAGTACACCCGGGCCAAAGTGTACTTCCTGTCTAGGAGAGGTCCGAGCCAAAGTGATGTGTTGAGAGCGCTGGCCCTCTCAATCACCAGGATCTCATTCCCCTCCGACACAGGTCGCACCGCACGGCAAACGCGGCGGATCTTAAGGAGACCACAGAGAGAAAAGGAGTGTAGAAAAGAAGACTTGAAGGGGAGATGAAGATAGAAAAGGGCCAAATAAGAGAGGCAGAAAACAAGAAAAGGAGAAAGGCGGGTTACTCTTAGTCAGGATCCTCACCCTTAGCCTATCTGACATGGGAAGCCCTACCAGGGGCATCAACTCCTTACCACGTTACGCTTAGGCCAGGCAGCATCTCAACTTCACAGGCCTAGAAGCAGTTGGAAAAAACCAGCCTATCTTTAAGTATTGATGCCCCCGCCAGCAAAGCCTAAGGGATCACTGGACCACGCAAGCCCTCCGACCATGACAAGGTCGCAACCCCCGGAGGGAACTGACCCATGAGCTAATAATAACATGTCCTGCAAATAGAGAAGTAACCCTCATGGTTCTGACTTCATTATACGCAGATGACATGGAATATTAAAAACAAAAACAAAAAAGTGCACTACTTGATATAGCCCAGCTGACTGCAGAAGGGGTGGGGTGGGGTGGAGGTGGCATATCAGGGCTTCTACACATCGAACTTATTTTATATATCTCTGTATAAAAAAAAAAAACGATTGAGCAGGAGAGGTGGGAGACCGATATTGGGAAATACAAAACCAATTCAGAACAAGGGTAGATGGAAGATGGCAAATCTCCAGTGAATTGTTACATCTAAATCACTGCAGCAATATGAAATTTCTTTAACTGTGTACCAAACACAGGCCTTCAATGAACCTAGGTTTTGTGGTCAAAGTGAATGACAGGGGCAATTACCAGGAAAAGATCAGTCAGATGATGTGACAGGATAGTAGTTGGTTGTGATTAGGATGGAGATGTAAGGATGGGATACCTGTCGTAGAGGAAGAGATTAAAGCATACAATATTCTTTCATTTATCTGGCACCAAGTCACATCGTGAAAACTTGCAGCTGGAGCATTTTAGTGGCACTCCACATCCAAACATACATTCTAATAAATCACCGGCCTCGTAGGGCCTGTCATTGCATGGTATTGGAGGAACATTTCTGTCAGGGCCATAGCTTTCCATTGCTTTTTCTCCCCTTTTATCTTTGTCTTTTTGGGGCTGGAGGGTAGGGGTAGGGTGGATTGTTCCCAGTCACTCTGATAGGGGTGGGGGTGAGGTGGGGGGGGGGGGGGGGGAACAAACACACACACACAAAAATGGGCCTTAACATTTGGCCGGTGTTTAATTCATTAGTAGCTGGCTTTATGTTGAGGAGAACTGGAAGGACTCCAGATTTGACTGGGCCTGTTGGGTGTGGTCTGAAAACATGCTTCCAGGAGGCCTAAAGGTTGAACACCTGGGTTCCCCCCCCCCCCCCCCCCCGCAATTGTGAGCACTAGAATAGCAGTGTGTGTGTCAAACACACCCTGAGCTCCACTTATAACTTTATAATGAAAAAACTCAAAGCCACTGCCTTAGTCTTAGACTCAGTACCTAGACAGAGAACACGATTATTGTTTTCATGATTTCTTCCTGGGATGGGAAGAAGGAAGAGAAGACAAAATCATTCTGCAACATTTTGTCTGGAAAGTAGGTTGAGGACCTGAAGTGAATACCGAGTCTACTGTCTCTTGTAGGAACCCCCCATCCCAGTCTCTATAAATGTTACCAAATCTCAGCAGCATATGCAGACAGTGGAAATGGGCATGGCATAAAAACTGTCTTAAAAGGATGAAACTGTGTACGAAATTTATGACCAACGTTCACATGTAAATACACTAATACCCAATTCCAAAAGAACTGACTTCGTTTTTTTCAACTGGAATATTTTAAAATTGTTACAGCAGTGATTTGATTTTCTTAATAACTCAGGGAACACAAATAACAAGAAAGAACTCCATTATGTCTGTGTGTTGACCGAGAGGACCTAAGCATACAGAAGTATGAATCTACCATTCTGATAAATGCAGTCAAACTGTTGTATAAATTTCAGTCATCCTGAGACATCCAAGACAAACAGCACAACCGATGCATCTTCATAACGCATAATGTAAATGGGAAGGATCAAAACTACTTTTCTTTGTTGCATCACCGATACTGACGAGTGAGTGCAGACCAGTAAGGTTATTTTCTTATTTTTTCCAACGCCAACCATATCAGATAGAAGAAAATTTTACTGAATAAGTATCACTGTCCAAACAGAAGATTACTAACGCTTGTGATTTTTTCTTCTTTTAAAAAAAATCTTTTTGTATACCGTTTTGTAACTGGTGTTTCTATCAGACACGTACATACTAAACTCTTCTCATTTTCCTTTTCATAAAGACAAATCATATCATTAACATAAATAGGCTGCACAAGCTGTCACACGCAAAACAACAAATTTATTGGTAACCGTCCCATAAATAAATCAAATCACTACCCACACTTTGTCAATTATACAATCACTACTACATTAAATTATTATTACATACAAGATCATTATATTAGAAACACCACCACTGTCAATGCAGGCCCTCATGGCATGGGACATGTTATCATGCCTCATAGGTCCAGTAAGGTAGTCCCTCACAGCTCCTGGACAGAGATCACCCAGGGAGGCACAACATGTCACAGAAAGGGATCCTTTTGTGCGTGGATTTTTCTGGGCGACAGGCAGTTAATCCAGGTGAAAAACAAGACCCACAGGGAGACAGGCTGAGGACAGGGTCACCTGTTTTCCAGGACGGCCTCACAGCATGCAGACCAGGTCCACATCTCACATGACATCAGGACACGGTGAAGGTGGGAGGGACAGGGGAGTGTGGGAAGGGATGTATACAGCAGGTGGAGGGTGAGACTTAGCAGACACCTGACCTTGGCATCATTCATCACCCCGATCAGGCCCTTGGGATGTAGAGAAAAAGGTAAGAAGGACAGGCTGACAGAGCATGGAGAGAGAACACAAGATGGAGACAGTTTGTCCAGGAGGGAGCATCTCATGTCAACCAATGGAACACACCTGAGGTCACCTGAAGTGAGCAGGCCACAGGACATCTGTTCACCTTGTTCATCAAGCAAGGCAGCATTCACTTCTTGACATTCCCAAGAACTCGGCAAAACACAAATCCACCACTACCCTCAAAAATCATTATACTCGCATGCTGAAGTACAACATACAGAAAAAAAAGGGTTTATACAACAAAAACCCCCACCCCAAACACATGCAGAGCACACCAAAGGCAGAAAACAAAACGTACAAAGCTGTGCCGACGAATCCAACAGCAGCCATGTGGGCAAACCTTGAAATAAAAAAAAAATTCAACACATCTAAACACCAAAAACTAAGCATAAAAACCCAGTGAGGCACTACCATGTTTATAATGAAAGTGGGAATAATGAGTCTAATTTAAGGAAAACAATATGCACAGATGTGTCTAGGCACACAACAGATCATTGTTTTCGTTTTTAAGGAAAAAAAATGTGATGCCATTTAAAACATTAAAATGGCTTTACAAATAAACTGGAGCATGTATTCCTTTCTGTTTTTGTTGTTTGCTAAAAGTCACGTATCAGTTTGAAGGTCTCCTTTTCTCTCATACTGCAGTTTTCAATTCAGTTTGATGGGTTTGTGGCGGATTTGCATATGTGTATATATGTGCAGCAATGGATCTAGTAGGTAATAAACATGATTTCATGGTTTTTCACATCAAATAATATCTGCATGCCTGTTTGTGTACATGTCTGAATAAGTATGCATGCATGTTTGTGGATGTGTGTATCTTTAAGTGTGTGAGAAGACGCGCATGCGTACAGATTTATGTCCACCATTTGCCATTGTTAGAACACAATGGCTTTTGGCGTCATATACTGTACCATGTCAGACAATAGCATTCACGGCAGTTAGTCTGCTCTGCCAGGCCGAAGTTTTTGTGTGGCTAATGCAGTGATAAGACAGTCACGTGGTGCCCAACCCACTTCCGCCGTAGGAAGAAGCCAGTGTCAGTCTCCCATACCTCATTCTCTCTCGGCCTGCCGTCCAAGCAAGATAAGTCTTGTGCTCTGTCTCGCCTTCTCTTTGCCGTTGCGTTAAGACAGCTTTGTGTTTGCTTCTTTGCTTATTTGTTGTGGCTTGCGCGCTTCACGCTTTTACTCTTGAGCCGGTGGGGCTTTTGGTTTGGTGTGCTTTATTAATTTGTTTAACCACGCCATCCTCGCCTTTGTGCCTTTGTCTCGGCACTCGCGACCTTGCCTTCCGCTCTTTTCGATCTTCGAAAGTCGGAACTCCATCGCCGGTTTCACACTTTCTGCCCCATTTTTGGCCTTTACGGCCCTTGTTCTCCGAATCTCAGTCCCTTCTCCTTCCATTCGGACTCCCGATTCGTCTAACTTGCACGTCGTCCACTCGGTTTCCATTTCTTCGCCGGTCGTTCCGCCATTTTGTTTCGACGGCCAAAACCGCGTCACTTACGATCGACCTTCCTCGATCTAACACTGAGATCTCGTTACATTTACTACACTTCCAGTGTCTCTCCCGAGGTTGGTTGAGCTCTTTTCTATCCCTCGATCCACCGTATGCATGAAAAAATTTGTAGAAGTAAATTAAAAACAACAAAAATAGATTTACCAGTATGAATTGTATAGCTTTATTTGTTTGCACAGAAATCTCTCTCTCTCTCTCCCCTCCCCCCTACCCCTCTCTCTCTCTCTCATGCACAGATACAAAAGAATACAGATTATAACCAGGTCTTACAAATAGTAAAAACAAAGCGTGATAAAGTAGATTTGTTCTTATGACCTCTTCATAGAGAGAGAGAAAAAAAAAAAAAAATCAAATAATTTTTTTTAAAGAGAAGACTGAACATGGTAACACTGCTTTAGTATAACAGATAAATCTCATTTTCTTGCTAACAAGACATGATTCAGTGATTTACAAAAGATATGACCTCAATTTAGACTGAAACTGAAAAAAAATTGAAACAGAACATGACAAAGTATGACAAAGTTTGTAAGACTGATAAACAATGAAAAACCACACTTTCTGTAACACAGTATTGTTTTGAATCTTTTGATAGATGAACACTGATTAAAAAACAACAAGAAAAATCCCCTAATGTTTCCTGTATGCACATTTTCAAAAATGTTTCTGTTACAGTATTCATTTGTGTCCAAGTCTTAATGTTTTTTTAATGGCAATAAAAATCATCTTCCTAAAAACATTCTTGATCACAATCATGAACACAAATATACGTACACATGCGCATGTGCTCACACACATAACTCACACATACTTTACTTAACCTGACATCAATCACTCGCAGTCTCCTCAGACGACCTTACAACAGCACACCCTTCAAATGCCCCAGCTGATTGCGATGCCAAACTTCAAGGGCTTTTGGAAGGGCGATATAACCCTAGGGCTCCCACCACAAAGAGACATACAATACAAACTCTGCTTTTGAGCCTGAAGAAAACGAATCAATGGTCTGAAAATGGAATGAGAATGAAAATAAAGATCCCCTGAGATCTAACTCTGAAGAACTCTTCAGAGGCAGAAGACAGGGATAGCTGGAGCTGGAGGCCCAGAAAAAAAAAAAAACATTAAAAAATTTAAATATTAACAAGCTGTTAATTTTCCTGCTTTTAGCCTTATCTTAGTCGAACCACATTCACATTTTTAACCACAAATCTGAATGCATACTCTGTTCTGCAGGATTTGTGTTGCGCCCCTTCTGCATACTAATACAAAACATTACAACTGGCAATAATAGGAGCTACAGCCATACACTGAAAAGCGCCAAATCATGTTTCAACAACTACAGTTTGAATATGCATCATGTGTATGAAGGGAGGACACTGGCACTGTAATGTGAGGGACAATGCTAAACTACGCTGACGAAAATAGTATGTGTGTGTGTGTGTGTGTGTGTGTGTGTGTGTGTGTGTGTGTGTGTGTGTCTGTGTGTGTGTGTGTGTGTGTGATGCACGCATGCATGTGTCTACTGCATTGTGTTGTAATATGATATAAAGTATGCTGCATATTTTCTATCTTGTTAATGACTGCTATTCTTCTATCTACCATTCCAGTCTACATAACTTTTAACTAATCCCTCTGTGTGAAGCCCACAGTTTCTAACCACTCTAAATAAACACAAGGACTACTCACTTCCTATCCACCAAAAATAACAAACAACAAAAACACCATCAGTCAGCATCCACCATAAATATTGAATAGCATCAATGTTACCCATCAGTATCCTCAATAAATCATGAAAAACAAGAATACTACTAATCAGTATCCACCATAAACAAGGAATACCAAGAATACTACCAGTCTTAACTATAAATAATAGGTTATGACTTGTGTGCATGCCCACAGTGTGCGAGTTACAACTTCCCACCTGCCGTCAGGTTTGTCGACCTGTGAAAAAAATGCGCTCCCCACACCCCTTTTTTCCCCATGAATGCACACTCCAGAACAGTCATTGGTTTTTGTATTTTTTTCTCCTTCTAGTTTTAAGTATGGCTAATCCAGAACAGAGGGCATGTCTGCATGGGCGAGTGTCAAGAAAAAATATATCAGTTTATATCCAGAAATTACAGTAATAACACTAACATTGCTACCATTTCTGCCATCAGCTGACCTCAGCCACAGTGATAATAACAGTAATGACAACACTCTTACTTCTCTCAGCAACTAACCTCTAGCACTGCCATACTAATAACACTAACACCACTATCATTCCTGTCATCAACTATCCTCAAGCACTGCATTACTAGCACCACTATCACTCCTGTCATCAACTAACCTCAAGCACTGCATTACTAGCACCACTATCACTCCTGTCATCAACTAACCTCAAGCACTGCATTACTAATAACACTAGCACCACTATCATTCCTGTCATCAACTAACCTCAAGCACTGCATTACTAATAACACTAGCACCACTATCATTCCTGTCATCAACTAACCTCAAGCACTGCATTACTAATAACACTAGCACCACTATCATTCCTGTCATCAACTAACCTCAACCACTGCATTACTAGCACCACTATCACTTCTGTCATCAACTATCCTCAAGCACTGCATTACTAACGCCACTATCACTCCTGTCATCAACTAACCTCAAGCACTGCATTACTAATAACACTAGCACCACTATCATTCCTGTCATCAACTAACCTCAAGCACTGCATTACTAATAACACTAGCACCACTATCATTCCTGTCATCAACTAACCTCAAGCACTGAATTATTAACAACAAATAACTCATCATCGCTATCACCCTCGTCCTCAGCTACCACCAGTCATGGAAGGTCTCACTAAACAGACTACTGGGTGTAAACTTTACCTTGTAGGGATGAGGGACGCATTACAATTTCAGGACATCGGTGGTCCACTAGCACACATACACAGAGACCTCAGGTTTTAGTCTGAATTTCCTGCTACAAATCCTGCTCAGTGGTAATCCCTAGTGTTCACACATGCACCAGACAGCTCCTAAAAACCTGACGTGTAACAAATTTTGCCTGTCAAGCAGACAGCGTGTGTGTGTGTGTGTGTGTGTGTGTGTGTGTGTGTAAGCATTCTGCATATGCATGACAGAGGATGCAATTAAAAGTGATGACAGTTGAATGGGAGGAAATGAGGCTAAGACTGGCATGGCAAGCTTGAGAGATAAAAGCTTGGAAATGATTTGGCCTGCCCTCCAAACATCCTTACCAGTGCAACAATGTCTGCAGACAAGTTTGAGACGGTATAATATATAATGCCAAAACTCCACCTCCTTTGTCTGATCCTGTCTACAAGATCCAATAGGACGGAAACAGACTGGCCTTGTCTTTTTCACAATAAACACAAAACCAAACCGAACAAAAACAACATCGAAATACAGGAATAAAACTCATTCCCATTATCTGCAAATGCAGATCTATGAACATTCCAACGAAAGACAATTCTCTTCCACAAGACAAAAAAAAAACAGAGAAAGTAATCATAACAAACACATGTACACACAAAACTGCATCACTGAAAACAGATACAAGCACTGATGAAGAACGTCAACGTTGCCCTCGCTCACACACACACGCTCAGGAACAATAAACACCAGCCCTTACCAAGAGCACTGACGTTGCCATAAACAGGCAAGTCGTGAGAGGGCCGCCTGGGAGGTGTGGACGCCCCAGCTCCACCCCCATAGGAGGAGGCAGAAGAGGGGGTGGAGGGGCCGTGCGAGGGGAGAATCCAGGCTTGGAAGAGGAGGAGTTGAGGGACTCTGTGCTGCTGCTGGTACTTCCCACTGTGTCCATGGCTGTCGATTCAAAACAAATGAATTCAATGTCCATAACTGTCTACTGAATTCAACTCAGCTTTACTGTCCTTATGTGCTGATTCAATTCAATGTCCACAGCTGTCACCTGAATTCTATTCAATTTTAACGTCCATAGCTGTGAACTAGATTCAACTTTTACCAGTTCAGAAAGTTGTTTATCGAATATCTACAGTAACTAGATTCAACTTTTACCAGTTCAGAAAGTTGTTTATCGAATATCTATCCTCACTTTTTCTCCATTGTTCTGATCTAATCTGACTTCTTACATTCATTTTCTTCAGATCCTGTGCTCTACTTACCCAATACTAATGTCTAGTATGCAAATGAATGTCAGGGGAGAGAACTCTCAGTTCGGTCTGAAAATACAAGGAAAATCCCCTTGCCTAAACAACGCTTTGTGTGCACCCAGAAGCTCACCACCAGTGGCTGGGTTGAAGACCTGAATAGGTTTGGGTCGTGTCACTCGGGAGGGGTGCACTGGAGCCTGGTTTGCATAGATTCTAGATGTGGGGCCCCAGGGTGATGAGCTTGGTCCTTCCTTCCCACCGCTGGATGGTGAGGAGGTCGGCTTGGTGTGATTCCCCACGTTGCCGGGGCGAGGGAGCGTGGAGTTGTACGGAACGTGGGAGTTGGTGGTGCCTCCTGTGTTGGCCTTGACCTCTCCCACATCTCCCTCTTCAGGAAGACACTTGAAGATCTAGAAAGGATAAAAGCCATCTAGCAGGTTTTCAACACACAGGGTAAAATCTGCAAAACTAGCATTCCTTTGTATAAATACTTTGGAACTGCCATGAAATCTGGCTATCGGTGAATAGGCATTAAAACCCTGTGCCTGAATTCTTGTTGAACTGGTAACAGATTTACAGGCTGACAAATTGTCATGAGTGGGCAGTGACACTGCTGGAGTACACACTAATCTCTAATAGTAAGTTGTTATATTCCAAGTCTATGTCCACAGCTGCCAAGGTCTCAAAAGCACAAAGTGTAACATTTTCGCATTTAAAGTGTAACAATCCAAATTTAAGTGTAGCGCTTGTAATTGATGCAACAAGTCAGACACACTTACACTTTTGGTTGCACAGGTCATGGTGGTGGACTGAAAAGCTCGCTATCTATTGTATGACTTTGACATGACCTACAAACAAAAAAATCAAAACAGCCGAAAACAAAAACAGAAGATAAAGCTTTATGATTGAGATCATCTTTACTGATTTTTTTTCTACTTTTACATCCTCTTCTTACTGAACTTGCCCATTTTTTGATGACGTATGTCTATGGTCTAAGGAAGTATGTTGCCTTGGTTCTGTTTAAGCCACCGTTAAGTCCTGATGCATGATCTTTTTTTTTTCTTCAAATTTTGTTTTCTGGTGAAGTATTTCTTCACAAAGAGTAGGAGTGTAGCACTGTCAATCAAGTCATAGCATGCTACACCAAAAGCAAAGCACTTAGCTGCTCTGATGGTCAGCTACAAGTTGGGGAACAGGTGAAGAAAAAAAAGATACTGAAAACCAGGCTGGGGTCCAGGAGCTGCTGAGACCAAAGTGAGGTGCAGGGCAAGCACCCTCTCACCCACCCTGCTACTTTTTTAACCTTTCTGTCCCCGATCCGCCCTTTTCCGCCCGACCCGTCAGGCTCCTGATCCGCCCTGTACCGCCCGTTCCTCAGTTGGCTGATTGTCTCGGTGTGCCTCCCTTATTTGGGTTGACCACAGTAATAAGACAAACCGGTCGTTATCCGGGCCTTTCCTACCTTTCTCAGCGCCATATGCAAAAGCGGTTTGTGGCTTTTTTGATTTTTAATCGATTTTTTTGGTCATCCCATCGACTTCCGACTATGATCGAAATGTCGCGCTCTGACAGTGACAGTGACATGAGCTTGACTGTGGACTAAATGTTCAATATGAATGTGTTTCCGACCGAAAATGACGACTGGAATCAATCAGACATTGATCTTGACTCTGTCGACAGCGACAGTGACTTTGAAGTTGCAGAAGGAGTGAATGCGAGTAGTGACAGTGACTCGGACATAGGCGACGCAGGTGCTTCTGATGTCGGTGGATGTGCACAGTCATCGCAGTGGTCAAACAACGACTTTCGGACTGAAGTTCGTGTGTTTGATGCATACAGGGGCCCCCACATCCACAAGTGAATCTTCGAACACCTCTTGATTATTTTTCACTTGTTTTTCCTTTGGACGCATTCCATCTCATGGTCAGGGAAACCAACCGGTATGCAAGACAAACGCGCATGGCTGCTGGTCTTCCAGAAAATTTCATGTCAGTGATCTGTGTGTGACAAAAGTGATCAAAAGCAAAAATATTTCCAGTGACTGTGTTGTTTGTGTGTGATCACATTTGGATTATATAATTCATTACATCTGGAACCATATGGTGAGTACAACAAAAATATTTGAGTGTTGTTTTGTGTTGTGATGCCTGCCTCTCTTCCTTCCTACTAACACCTGCATATAGTTTGAAATATTATCAGTCATAGGAATTCTTTTTCTCACAAACACAAACTAACTCATGCAGATCAAAAAGCATGCACTCCAATACACTTTCAGTAAATATGGTATGATTTTGACCTGTTATCTTTTTTATTTTTATTTTTTTCCTGCTATGTAACTGCTATGTGACTTAAAAGCGTCACAAAAATTTCACGTATATTCCTAGCTACCTGTGTAACTACTAACACCTCACAACACCCATCAGTTCTTTTCAGATGGTGAACCTGACCACTTGCCACCAAAAAGGTAGGTGTTATAAAGTTGATGGGTGTTGTATTGCCTGTCTATCATCTATTTCACTGACGTAGGTGTGTTTTCCAGGTAAAATCAGGTGTGTGAGTGTTGACCCATAAAAATATTTTCACATCCCCCTAAAATAAGTGCAAACCAAAGTTCAGCTTTCCATAGATTTTTGCTGAAAATTTGAAGTCTTTTTATCCATTAGTTTATTTTTTAAAATTGTTTAAAGTTGGTACCCCAATTCAGGCAGCAAATTCCAACACAAACTTAGTAGTCTAGGTGACTTCTGTCATACGAAATACAGGACAATGAAGGTTAAAAACGCCTTGAATGGGTTTTTCCCTGGCTCATTTGTTGGTTAAAAAAAAAACCTGTTGGCAATAATTCTTTGTGTGATTAGGCAGCCAACATCAACACACTGACAAAACAGCTGCACTTACTTGGAGGGGCTCAGGTGTTTCATTAAAAAAAAGCAAACTGAAACAAAAATGTACTACTATTACTACTAATTTAGGTTTAAATTGTAGACTAATACAGAATATATAATTTTTCTTTAAATAAAGTAACTGTTTTCCCTCTAACCCCTTAACCACCATGAGTATGACTGGTTTTGTTTCCTTTTAATCACTGTGTGCCAGGGCCAAATTTTGCTTTTTGTGGTAGGTTCACTAATCTGTTCACTACTCATTTATTTAGTAAGATATCCCTGAGGCTAAGGATAGTGCTATCACGCCACAACTGCTGTAGTTTACATCTTTTCCACATGTTAGACATCATCACAATAACGTCATGCCGAGTGTTTCCATCTTGTTATGTGATCGTCACCTCTTTCTATTATCACTTCTTCGATCTTCACTACTTTGGAAACCCACTCCCATTTCCACCAATTCTTACAAAGTATCCAAGAAAGATTCACAACAATTTAAAAGATTTAACAGCAAAATATCTTTGTGCAAATAAAGCCTCAGGTAAAAACAACAACAAAAAAAGACCAAGACCATTATAACAATTCATGATATGCACCATTTGAGAAACCCACCCAGTGAGAATATCTGCCAACTCCAAATAAGAATTAACAACTTTTCAATGTTTTGTTGGTGTGTTTGTTTTTCAGCGAAAAAGTAATTTTTGGTGCAAAATAGAATTTAAACAACGGAAAATCCCAGAAAAGATGAGCGCTCCCCAGCCTGCAACCCACCATGAATCCCTGCCCTGGCCTTGGGACCAGAGCAAGCCTATGGACATATCTTTGAAATCAGGTAGGTGGTTATGCCTTACATAAATGAAAGAATGAAAACTCTTTAACACATATGATATGAGATTTGGTTCATGAGGCAAAATAGTCCTCCCGAAAAATTGATCAAAGGAAGCAACCATGATTCATCAGAAGAAGAGGATAGTTTAAGAGGAAACTGTCTACAAAGAGACAGATCCACCGATTTCTTTTTTCTGTTAGCATTGTCCTTCTGAAACACTTTTTAGCATTCCTCTTGGTATCAGCCTATTGCATTTTCTCATCTTCACTTGGACTTACAGATCTTCACCAAGATCAGCTTTGGCTTACTATTTCAGGTTTTTTTTTTTTCTATTTCATTTTCAGTTTTACTATATCAGCTTTACTATTTACAGTTTTGGTCTTACCACTGGCACACTGGTAATTAGCTGCCCAAACAGTGACATGATTCACCGCACCTTCTCATAGTTGTTGACAAGCAGTTCCACAATGATGTTGCAGAATTTGATGTCCATGATGGCAGCCATTGTTTCTTCCTCGGGCCGCATCAGGCAGGGCCCAAAGCACACACCCAGGTTGGCCACCGTCATTTTGTTCTCTTCGCTTTTGTCTGACACCCTGGGAACCCAACCGTCATGGACTTCAGTTTAATGGCAGAAACAATCTATGACCTGAGTGGAAGCTACAAAACAGAGGTAAGTGGAAAAGAGGGAGAGAAGAGGAGGGGAAGAAGGGGAGGAGGGGGGGGGGGGGGGGGGCTGTAAGATTTAAATCAGTGTGTGTGTGTGAGAGAGAGAGAGAGAGAGAGAGAAAGTGAGTGTGTGTGTGTGTGTGTGTGTGTGTGGTGTGTGCGTGTGTGTGTGTGTGTGTGTGTGTATGTGTGTGTGTATGCATGCATGAAGTGCATGTGTGTGCCTGTAAGTGGAGTGTATGGGGATGCATAACAGACTGTATATCTGGTGTGTCAGTGTCAATGTTCATGCTCCATGTCATGACAAATGCACATGCCTACTCCTTCAACCCATCAGTATGACACCGGTAAGGACTTTCAGGAGCAAGAAACACAAAAAATGTGGAGGGGAAAGGATCAGCATCTTTGTCTTTTGCTACGTGTCGTGTTGTTTTGTGATTTGTTTCTTTCATTCAGTGGCACAGTAATTTTTCTTATACACTTGTAGAAGCCTACATTTTCTGGGGATTGTTCAGCTAAGAACAGAACTGACTCCCTCTTACACAAGTCGTTTGACGGGGTTTTTTTTGGCTTCTACCACCACCTAACCAGAACTGGAAGACTAGAATACTAGAATACAGTCAAATTTAATCTACTTACAAACACACATCAGGCTCCACATACAGGCACACATCCCCTCTTTGAGGATGTCGCTCAAATTTCCAAACCAACATTGCAGACATCTGTATCTCTTGGGCCTGGCTGCTGCCAGGACATTTAAAAAGAGCGCAGAGTACAGCTGCGTCATGTACTTTCAGACCACTCAGACCTCCAAGGTTTCATCTTGATCCCTACTGATCGTAATAAAGAAGTTTAAAATTTTGTGGCCCATCATGCTGTGCAACTATGATGGCAAGTTTCTGTTTCTCCTCCACTTCAAAATGCCCGTGGCGAGTGCCTGTCAAAGTCATCAGTACAGGTAAGGTCATGGGCACACTGATTGCGTGGATGCCTTGGCACCCTCCGGAGGGGAATGCTAACTCACACTGGCCATGCAATAAGGCAGGTACTGTCTTCGGTTAGAGGCTAAGCAGGTGGTGGCCTGCTAACTCACACTGGCCATGCAATAAGGCAGGTACTGTCTTCGGTTGGAGGCTAAGCAGGTGGTGGCCTGCTAACTCACACTGGCCATGCAATAAGGCAGGTACTGTCTTCGGTTGGAGGCTAAGCAGGTGGTGGCCTGCTAACTCACACTGGCCATGCAATAAGGCAGGTACTGTCTTCGGTTGGAGGCTAAGCAGGTGGTGGCCTGCTAACTCACACTGGCCATGCAATAAGGCAGGTACTGTCTTCGGTTGGAGGCTAAGCAGGTGGTGGCCTGCTAACTCACACTGGCCATGCAATAAGGCAGGTACTGTCTTCGGTTGGAGGCTAAGCAGGTGGTGGCCTGCTAACTCACACTGGCCATGCAATAAGGCAGGTACTGTCTTCGGTTGGAGGCTAAGCAGGTGGTGGCCTGCTAACTCACACTGGCCATGCAATAAGGCAGGTACTGTCTTCGGTTGGAGGCTAAGCAGGTGGTGGCCTGCTAACTCACACTGGCCATGCAATAAGGCAGGTACTGTCTTCGGTTGGAGGCTAAGCAGGTGGTGGCCTGCTAACTCACACTGGCCATGCAATAAGGCAGGTACTGTCTTCGGTTGGAGGCTAAGCAGGTGGTGGCCTGCTAACTCACACTGGCCATGCAATAAGGCAGGTACTGTCTTCGGTTAGAGACTAAGCAGGTGGTGGCCTGCTAACTCACACTGGCCATGCAATAAGGCAGGTACTGTCTTCGGTTGGAGGCTAAGCAGGTGGTGGCCTGCTAACTCACACTGGCCATGCAATAAGGCAGGTACTGTCTTCGGTTGGAGGCTAAGCAGGTGGTGGCCTGCTAACTCACACTGGCCATGCAATAAGGCAGGTACTGTCTTCGGTTGGAGGCTAAGCAGGTGGTGGCCTGCTAACTCACACTGGCCATGCAATAAGGCAGGTACTGTCTTCGGTTGGAGGCTAAGCAGGTGGTGGCCTGCTAACTCACACTGGCCATGCAATAAGGCAGGTACTGTCTTCGGTTGGAGACTAAGCAGGTGGTGGCCTGCTAACTCACACTGGCCATGCAATAAGGCAGGTACTGTCTTCGGTTGGAGGCTAAGCAGGTGGTGGCCTGCTAACTCACACTGGCCATGCAATAAGGCAGGTACTGTCTTCGGTTGGAGGCTAAGCAGGTGGTGGCCTGCATAGCCAACACTGGATCAGAACAGGCACCACTGTATAAAGCCGACGTGACTTGGCAACAGCACAGAGCCTCCTTTGGTTTATTGCCCTGTGATGACGTGATTCTGCTCATTCTGTAGACTGCCTGGGTAAGGCATGCCACAGGATGATCCCGACTGTAGCTGTGCATACAGCGGTTGCAATGAGCAACATTAGATGAGTAATGCCAATGTGGAGTACTGAAGATATCTCTCACACACACACACACACACACACACACACACACACACTGAAGGATTCTTTTGAAATGATTTATCAGCATGAAAAATACCCGTGTCCCTTCCCAAATGGTGAAAGGTAAGGTCTAATTGTCAAAGTGACCAATCAAAATAAAAGTTGTTTTTTTTTAACAGAATAACTGAGCATAAGGCAGTCACAAGTTTAATAAACTTTTCAAACAGAAGCGCACATGTTCAACTGGCCAAACATTTCCATAAAGACAGAAATGTACCTTTTCAAGTGACCAATCAGCATGTCCAGCATGTCAAAATTGGCCTTCGGGAGCATGTAACAGTACTTGTGAACGTCAAGTATCCGCAATGTTTTTGACTCTTGCTCTGCAAAAAAAAGGATATAGTGTGGTGAGTATTTCCTTGTGAAAAAAATAATATCCAGTAAAGAGACATCACTGGTTCTTAAGAATATGTCTTGACCAAAAACAGACATCGACAAAAAGATATTAAAATAAATGTTGACACCAAACAATCTGCAGACCATCTTTGACTATTCCCAGATCACACTAAATATACATATTCAGCTTATCATTATCTCTATCACCAACATGATCATAATGGTTACTATTACTGTGCTGTCTGTTGGTCTTTTACATTACTATAACTTTTATTCCATCACAGGTAAATAAATGCTGCTTTTGGCGATTACTTCTCCAATGGATGCATCCAAGTGTATTCATGTATTCACTGGTGTCTGTATCTCTCAACACTAATTGATGCCAGGATATACTAAGGAAAAAAAAAATGTAAGCCCCGTCATGTAACCAACCTCCAAACAAAATATAACTTCCTGTTATCATTTTCATCATCCTCGTTACTGATTATCACAAAACAAAATCTCATTCGATGGCTCTTCACATCCATTTCCTGACAGGATCTTTGTTTTGATTTCTCTCCAGCTCAATGACTGTGGTGAGTCTGTCAAAGTCCTTACAGTCAGCTGGTTCATCGAGACTGGAGTGTGTTCACCAAAGTCCTCAGAGCCAGCAAGTTCATGGGGATTGTGGTGAGCTTGTCAAAGTCTTTGATCAGCAAGTTCAAGAGGACGATGGTATGTTTTTTTGTTTTTTTTTTCTGTCCCATCTTCTGTGCCACCTCAGTGCAGTGCACCCACACTGTTCATTCCGACACCCCAGCCACAGTCACAGCCCCGTCAATCCCACCGCAGCCCCGGCACCGGCAATCCACAGGGACCAGTCAGTGTCAAGTCGTCAAGAGGCAACCCACCGGAGGAGACACTGCACTGCTGCCGAGTCACTTCAGTGGTGTTCAGTGGCACCTGTTCTGATCCAACATACGCAGGACACCAATACTAAGCCCCCTACTGACGACAATAATTGCTTAGTCGAGGAGCCGGCGCAAGTGAGCTCTCCCTCCAGACAGCGCCACCACATCCGTCCGACAGCCCCCATGGACTTGCCGATACCGGTGGCCCCAACGGAACTAAACCAAGGCCACAGACGTGGAGAGGACATTGAAACTGAGGTCACCATGAGAGCAGGGCATGAAGGGCCACAGAATTTGAGACTTTTTTTTTTTTAATGCTGACTGATGAAAATGAGGATGATTAAGATGATGCTACGGATTTCCATTCCGGTCTGAGACTGTATGACAGGGCTGTACTCTACACTTCCTTTCATAATATATCCTGGCGTCAACCAGGCCTGAGAGATACAGACACCTGTAGAGTTGGTCAGAAAATTTGAGCAATGCTCTCAGAGACCCATCCATTAAGTGGATGAAACTCAACTGTGTGGTCCCAGTCTTCCCAACTGAGCCTGTATCAAACTCAGCTCTGGGTAGGAGCCAGTCGGAGCAGAAAAATCCCACATGACTCTGATGGGAATCGAACCCATGACCTCCCAGCCGGGAGTCTGCGGGACTATGGTATGTTAGTTGGAGTCCTAGATCAACAAGTTCATGACAACTATTAAGAGCTAGTCAAAATCCTCCAGGTCAGCAAGTTCATGGGGACTGTTGCTGGATGGAAGTGGTCATAAACCCCTGGAAGAGGATGCTCACTCGCACTGTGTCCGTGAAAAAGCAATGACTGCTGTCTGTAAAGAGCTTAGCAGATGGTGTCTTATGTGTGCTGAATCTCAGCAGGCACCAAGAGATTCAACAGGATGCAGCATCTCCTCTGGTGGGCTGTCCCCTGATGATACAAAGTGTTCCCTGCCGGCACCCGTTATGGAACAGCAACACAACTTGGTGTGGCTGTGCTTGGTGGAATCCGAATGAAAACTACTGAGGTAATGCCACTGCCAGGGTATGGAGGAAGACAGAGTCCATCCACTTACTGGCAGCTTTGATGAACTGATCGTGAAGCTTGAACGTCATCAGCGGCTCTGGTAGAGACCTGATAAAAAGGAAGCAAACATTCCCCACATCATCACTTTCCTTCCACTTGCTTGCCACACAATCATTGTGTACTAAGATAGGCACAGAAGATTTCAAAATAATGTCTTTCCTTATTTTTGCACCTTGCAGGCTTCACACACAGCAAGTATCAAGGATGGATACTAACATGTCCAGTACAGAAACACCAATCTACATAAATATTCCAACCATAAAGGCTGGAAAATTACATAAGGAGTCTATTTTGGACGTATGATTTATGACACTGCAGTGAACTTTGATAATAATGAAAATAACTACAGCTTTGTGCTGGTTAAGAGAAGACAGTACTCTGTAGTAAAGTTTAAAACACTGACATTCAAAGGGACACACATTTAGCACTGATGTGGCTGAGAGAAAAAAAGAGTGATTTGCAATGATGTTTGAAACAGCGAACAATTTAGCATTTGTTAGCAGGAGAAAAATAGATAATTATAGTAAAATATGAAACATTGAAAATGACAATAATTTGGTTCTGGTTGGCAGAAGAAAAACCGTCATCTGTTGTGAAGTTTGAAAAAGTGAAGATGACCACAACTTACCAATGGCTGACAGTAGAAATACAGCAATATATAATTGTTTCAAGGAGTTAAAATGTATACAACATTGCACAAGTTAGCATGAGAAAAAGTAAATTTGTGATATAAAGTTTGAAAGCGTGAAAATGACTCCAGCTTGGAAATTGTTGACATTGTAACACTGTAGTTTTGGGTTTTTTTCTTCCTTTTTCTCCAACCAGTCTCTTACACACCATGCATAGTCTGTATGTTATCTTACAAATGGGTAACACTGTAGTTTGTAGTCTGGCTAAAGACATTAAAAACAATTTGCACCAAATGACAATTAAACACTGGTGTGCTAGAGAAAACGGGCAATTTTGTTGGAACTTTTGAAATAATGATTACAATGAAATTCTGATAAGCAGAAGAAAACAGCGATTTATATGGATGTTTGATTAAATATTAAAAACACCACCTTGGCACAAGTTGGCAGAAGAAAAACAGCAGTTTGTTGTTAAGTTTTAAATAATGCAAATTACAACAACCTTGCACTGGTTAGTATAAGACGAAGCCTAATTTGAAGTGAAGTTTAAAATAGTGAAAATGACAACTTGACATTGCTTAACTCATTGCAGACGTAACTTTCTGCCACAACCGTGACACGCTGAGACGCACTATTTTCGGTATTTTTACAAAAAATATACAGACAGAACCAAACCGAATACAACAATAAATATAATGTTTTTGAAAACTTCAAATCATGTTCTTTTAGAAAAAAAATACTACAGTCCTGTGTTCAGTACACACTTCACTCACCACTGGTTTGAAAAGTGTAGGCAAACAGCTATGAGCAAAAACTTTTTCTCCACGTAAGTATGGATGAAAAATCAATATGATCATAACTGTAGTCAACACAATGTGTAGCAAACACATAAAAACAATGTATCTTTCACACACACAGCTGTGTGCACGGTCTAAACCTCAAACAGAGAGCTGCTGTCACATATTTGAAGGAAAAATGCGAAAATTTCATCATCATTTGGTATGTGCAACTCACCATCGTCACTCATATCCTCTCTGTCCGATTCGGCAAGTTCGGAAAACAGTTCGGAAAAGTTCCACAAGTTCGGAAAACAGTTCCAGTTCTTCCTTTGATCGTTCTTCCATTATTCTTTCAATTACTTCTTGAAATACGACGTTTCTGTTCGCTACGACTCGCTGACGCGTTTGTGCCAACAACATGATGAACACGGGCAGCCAGAGTTATCTCCAGCTATCCCATAATATGAGCAAAAAAGTAGAATCAAACGCGAGATATACCAAGGGAGAGTACCACCTAATAGAGGAGATCCTCAGCTTTCTGTAGATACCACGATTGTCTCCCTTAGACCGCACAGCTGCATGCGAAAATTCGAGTAGATCGTCGATCACCTGGCCGGCGACGTGTCTGTGCGAAGCACTCAACCCGTCGTCGGCCAGGTGATCGACAAGGCGGCAATGAGTTAAGAAGGAAAAAAGAGTATTTTGTACTGAAGCTTAAAATAGTGAAAATGACTATAACTTGGCACAGGTTAGCAGAAGAGAAAAAGTATTTTGTAATGAAGCTAAAAACAGTAAAAATGGCTATAACTTGGCACTGGTCAGTAGAAGAGAAACAATAATTTGAAGTGAAGGTTAAAATAGTAAATATGACAACAACTTGGCATTGGTTGGAGAGAAACAGCAATTTGAAATTAAATTTGAAATAGTGAAAATGACTACAATTTTGTAATGCTTACTGGAAGATAAAGTTATTTGAAGTGACTAAAACAGTAATAATGACTACAACTTGGAACTGATTAGCGGGAGTGCAGTGAAGTTAAGTGAAAATTACAGCAACTTGATACCATGTAGCGGGAGAAAAACAGTAATTCATAGTGAAGTTTGAAACCATGAAAATGAAAACATCATAGCACTGGCTGAAAAACGGTGGACGAACCTGAGGTAGTTTTTGATGGCACTGGTGATTGTCTTTGTCTCCCACACCGTTGGGTCATCATAGTTGACCTTGTCAGCTTTCTTTGAATCTGATACACACACACAGAATTCTTATAATCCGTTATCAACAAAATACAAACATACAATAAATGATCTAAATACTTAATTTTCGTTTAAATTGATTTACTGATTGTTTATGAATTAAATCGTATATTTATCCATTTTGCGTTCTCATGACTTAGCCTCTAAGGAATGATATAGACAAGATGATGCCTCCTTGGTGAAAATTCTAGATTAGAGTTCAACATACTTATTCACAAAAATCAATGACATCACTCTGCATGGGCTAACACATACCAAATGATGCCTCTTTGCTGAGAACTCCTGTTTAAAAATTAAACATGAAATTCACAAAAGTCATACACTTTCTGAACCTAAAACACTGGTGTTTACAAACAAAACAAACAAGTACCAGTACAAAAAGAAACGGAAAGACAGACACAGGCTGGAAGGAGGAAGGAGGGCAGAGGACGGAAGGCAGAGCAGGGAGGGCAGAGGAAGGGGGTGTTCTGACCTAATGCACTTTTGAGAAGGTTGGCGACTTTGGAGTTCACCCCTACCACTCTGTACAGTCCTTGCTCCTGAAGACCTGCACACAGCACATAAACACACATGTGAAGACAACATCATTGCACACACATACCAAAACAGATCCTATAACCACCTGAAGAATATTCATCCCTTTTCTTTTGTTTAAAGACAAGTTTTGTTGTTTTTATGTAGAGCATTTCTGTCAGTGTCTGGACTAGAAAAAAGTTCCCATAGCCTGTCAGAGGTTCATCGTGTCTAGGGCATGGTATGATGAACAGTGGAGACAATCCCTCCCCTTCCACCACCTTTAATCTTCTCTGTACTGAATCAGGTACCAATTCACTGCTGAGTAGGCAGAGATGATTTTAAAGGTGAAAAAATCCCACTAAACGAGTTGTCCGAACCCACGAACTTAAGCTCCGCAGGCAAACGGTCTGAACATTTCACTACTAGCCCTCTCTAGACTAAACTAACCTCCTACTAAACGTGTACTCCTTTTGTTTAATCTTTCACTACCGACCATTTTGTTTTGCATACATTCCCAGGGCCCGCCATTTTTCAACAGAAACACTGATCTTATACAGAGTACATTAAATATGGGTATCTCTGGAAATAAACAAGTAATTCCTTAGCTGTTTATTGTAAAATGGAGAAAATAGTTATTATCAATTCAACAACTATTTCAAAGTTTGTAAGTCATTCGAAAGGAAATGCATAAATACAAGAATGCATGAATGTATGCACATGCACACGTACACCAACATACATCACCACACTCGCATATAGAAACATACCCCACAAACAGTCATATCACACATACACACACAAACACACATATACACATGATCATTCACAGGTACGCACGCATGCGCGCACACACACACACACACAATGCCACAAAACACAAACCCACTCTCTCTCACAGCATACAACACACACACACGTAAACGCACACACCTACCCATTCCTCCCAGCTCCCCCTTCTCCCTAATGCCTCTGACTCAAGTCACAAAGCCACGCCCCCTCCTGACCCCATGGCTATGTAGCCATGCTGACAGTTCTTAGCATTGGTCATTATCATCTTCATTACTTGGCATTGATCAATCCACTCTCTCACAGCACAGATATTCCCACTGATGTCAAATCACTGTCAATCCAACAGCTTGCAGTTGTTGAGCCAAGCTCCCCTCCCCTCCACCCTTCATCCCCCTGCCTACCATTTGATATGGGTTCAACAGTGTAACTTTCACTTTAGGTCTTTGTTCATACTCGCTTTCAAAACACACATGCACAGTCTTTGTTCATACTTGCTATCCAAGCATACATGCACAAACGTGTACATGCATATATACACACATGCACGCACACAAACAACACGCAAGTCTCACCCCGTGATTCTATGGCTGCAATGCCCTTCCTCATGAAGTTGAATCCCACCTCATCCAACATAGCTGTAACAACAACTATCCATCATTCATGTATTTCACGAATTACAAAAAGGACAACTGTACTCTCAGAAGAACTACTTTTTGGACATCCGATGAGCAAGAACCAACACTAATTTGTCTGTTCACTGTGTGTTCTTATACCAGCTCTTGGCAGGAATAACGATATGCCTTTTTCTTGATTTTTCAGCAACCCATAAACTAAGCAACAAGGATAACAGTGCTGGATATTTCAGTCTCATGATGACCCAGCCAACCACACAGGGCTCTTTCAGAGCAGTCAGCATGTACAGCTGCTTGGGCAGTGTAGGAGCATTGCTGCCATCCCTCCACTGTCACAATCCAGGATAAGTGGATGGGTTTGGCTGAAAAGGGGGCAGTTCAGCTTTAGACTGAAAGCATTTCTAACCCCAGTATGTTTTTACTTGGCAAATCAAGGGTTTGAAAAGAAAATATGACTTCCATCCATAAACGCGCCAACATCCACATCATTATTTGGGCTCTATTCTGCAATACTTTATCATCCATGTTAAAAAAATGACCTCATATATCCCACTTTTTTTTTAATAAAAAGATATTTGAAATTCTGGACTTTTTTTCATTAAAGTCTAAATTTCAGGACTAATGTCTAAATTAGGGAAATTCCAGAAAAAAAATTCAGGAGAGCTGGCAGCTACTGTTCGAGGCTACCAAACAACACAACACCCTGTGCTGGCTGTTTCAGTTTTACAAAAGCCACGCTGACCAAACAGGGCTGTTAAGGGTTGACACCACATATAGCCGTCTGTAAAGTGTAGGAGGCTACAAGAAAACAGAGCACACAGTGCTGGCTGTTTCAGTTCTGTGATGGCCCAGCCAACTACATGGGTCCATTTCAGGCTACCACCACACACACACACAACAATTCTAGGTTATAAAGACAGAATGAATTTACAGCACTTTCACTGTTTCAGTACATCCAGCTGATCACACAGGGTTCTTTCAGGGTTGTAAACAGAACAGAAAATTCCTATCATGAAACCACCACCACAACACACAGAGACATACTTACATACACACTCGCAAGCAAACAAACACAAATCGCTTCAGCCATTCTGCTTAAGATTTTTCACCAAACATTATCTATTAGATGAGGGAAGCCACTGACAATCCAGATAGGAAAGATAAATACTTTTTGTGTTCTGGATTTCCAATTCACACCTGAAGACCTCTTCCAACACATCAACACAGAATGTTCCATCCCCATTCCCCCTAGATCCCACAGCCTCACTCCTTTTCCTTTTTTCTAAAAACTGTTATTTGGCGTCATATACTGTACCATGTCAGACAATAGCATTCACGGCAGTTAGTCTGCTCTGCCAGGCCGAAGTTTTTGTGTGGCTAATGCAGTGATAAGACAGTCACGTGGTGCCCAACCCACTTCCGCCGTAGGGAGAAGCCAGTGTCAGTCTCCCATACCTCATTCTCTCTCGGCCTGCCGTCCAAGCAAGATAAGTCTTGTGCTCTGTCTCGCCTTCTCTTTGCCGTTGTGTTCAGATAGCTTTGTGTTTGCTTCTTTGCTTATTTGTTGTGGCTTGCGCGCTTCACCCTTTCATTCTTGAACCGGTGGGGCTTTTGGTTTGGTGTGCTTTATTCATTTGTTTAACCACGCGATCTTCGCCTTTGTGCCTTTGTCTCGGCACTCGCGACCTCGCCTTCCGCTCTTTTCGATCTTCGAAAGTCGGAACTCCATCACCGGTTTCACACCTTTCTCCCCAGTTTTGGCCTTTACGGCCCTTGTTCACCGAATCTCTGTCCCTTCTCCTTCCATTCGGACTCTCGATTCGCCGAACTTGCACGTCTCCCACTCGGCTTCCATTTCTTCGCCGGTCGTTCCGCCATTTTGTGTCGGTCGTCTCGCCATTTTGTTTCGACCGGCCAAAACCGCGTCACTTACGATCGACCTTCCTCGATCTAACACTGAGATCTCGTTACATTTACTACACTTTCAGTGTCTCTCCCGAGGTTGGTTGAGCTCTTTATATCCCTCGATCCACCTCTTTGTCTCCCTTTGCGATCGTGCGTTCCGTGTTTGTTCCCCACCACCAGTGCCCAACATGGTGAAGGACACTACCGGCTCGAGGCGCTCCACTCTTCGGCAGTCGCTCTCTACCCCGGAGGGGCCGCGTGTCGATTCCACGGGACAAACCGCTCACGCACACGATGAGCGTACGGTCGGTGTAGAGGAGGGTTCCGCGCAGGGGACGCACGACCATCATTCCGATTCCCCCTCTACCCGACCGGCGGATACACGATTGTCGCGATCGAAGTCCAACAGTCAGTCCCAGTCGGATGAGACCTAGCCATGTCCTCTCGCAGAGCTAGCACAGAGTCCCTTTACGATTGCAGATGGAGGAAATGGGTCTCATGGTGCAAAGACAATTCTGTCACTCACAATCGCCCCACCAACATCCAAATAGGAAATTTCCTGTCCCACCTTAACCTCTCTGCTAGCTCCATCCAGGGCTACAGGTCGGCCATCTGCACGACCATCCGCCAAATGGGCGGACCTTCCTTTGAGAATGATTTCCTTCTCAGAGAGATCTCCAGAGGGGCTTCTCTTCGTGAGGCACAATCCCCTAGACGTGTTCCCCTTTGGGACCTCTTCACTGTTCTTGACGTCCTCAATAAACCCCCTTTGAGCCTTTGTCCTCCATTCCCTTCGACCTTCTGTCTATGAAGACTACCTTTCTCCTCGCCCTCGCTTCCGCCAGACGGCGAGGCGAGATCCATGCCCTTAGCGGGGACCCCAGAGACATTGCCTTCCACAGAGACGGCTCCGTCTCTCTTAAGTTCCTTCCCGAGTTCCTAGCTAAGAACCAGGAACCCGGCAGTCCCTCCCCTTACCTCGTCATCCGCCCGCTGGCGGATACACTAGGGGGCGACACCTCTTCGGACATAGCCCTTTGCCCCTCTCGATGTCTAACACACTACTGGGAACGCTCGCGCCCCAGGCGCGTTTCACAAAGACGTCTTCTTATTTCCATCAACCCCAGTAACACGAAAGACATCTCAGCTGGCACTGTCTCTAGGTGGCTCTCCAAGACGGTCAGAACTGCCTATTCCCAGGCATCCGAGGACCTCCCCGTCTTGTCCCCCCGGGCCCATGAGGTCAGAGCGCTGGCCACTTCGGCAGCATTCCAGCACTCTGTTCCCATGCGCCACCTCCTGGAGGCAGCCTTCTGGCGTTCGGAGAATCCCTTCATAAAATTTTATTTGAGGGACATCCGCATGACCAGGGCTGATGGTTCTAATGGGATATCCTTTGTGGCGGCTAATGCATCCATATCGGGTAACCCCAGGAACCACTAGGGCACTCGCCCTCCTCCTTTTACTATGAATTCTGCTATTGTCTGACATGGTACAGTATATGACGCCAAAATGGGGAGTTTGTATTATACTCCCTGTTTGGCTAGTATACTTACCATGTCAGACTCTAATGCCCGCCCTGCCTTCCCACTAGCGCCAAGGTTCTGGGGTTACCTTGCGCGCAGGCCTCGATGAATGAGGTATGGGAGACTGACACTGGCTTCTCCCTACGGCGGAAGTGGGTTGGGCACCACGTGACTGTCTTATCACTGCATTAGCCACACAAAAACTTCGGCCTGGCAGAGCAGACTAACTGCCGTGAATGCTATTGTCTGACATGGTAAGTATACTAGCCAAACAGGGAGTATAATACAAACTCCCCATTTCTATCAATAGACAGAATAACAAAACAAATGTTTGAGTACTTACTGTCATCTGTCTTGATGTTTGGTGGATGATAAATCTGAAAGACAAATTTCAACAAGGAAATATTTTAAAATAGTTTTTTTTTCTATTTTGTGCAGTTGTTGTAGGAGGATATGAATACCTGAATAAGCATATGTGAATACATACATAAACATTACAGTCATCATTTTAAAAAAACATGTTACAGAAGTCCTACAAATTTCAATTAAGCTTCCACATATTTTCCTAAAATCAAAAGTTTCTCCTTTTTACATTTGATTAAAGAAAAAAAAAGGAAGTGAGAAAATTCACTATAAAAGCATCTCATTCCATTTCATTCAAGCCCATCATCTTGGCTTAAGGCTGTGTCAGGCCAATTGACATAGGCTAGAACACCAAGGCTACATCAAAATGTTGTTATGCTCTGCATAGTTATGCGGGGATTGTCTTCAGTTGTGACAAGCTCCTAGCATAACATTATGTCTCCAAAATCCCCCAAAGTCGGAGCATGGCTGGCCATGTGGTGGGGTAATCAAAAACGGTCACACACGTAATGTTCTCATCCCCAGCTGATGCATTTGTACCATAGTGTTGCTGTTTGGATGATCCTGAGTCTTTTAGCCAGGGTGCGACAACAACAATATTCAAGCCTGAGGATGAATCATCCCCAACAATGAAATTTCTGGTGATCAATATAAAGCCTATAACGCTGAATTTCCTCTCCTCTTTGCCTGAACACAACTCTGAAGAAATAACCACTGCAATGTCCGAGTCATCACTAGAACAAAAGCAAAGGTATAACAATATGTGTAACAACTGCATTTTACATAGAAGACTGAGAATAAGTATGATATTTGGAATAAAATGATTGGAGGAAGTGGTTTCCGTGTGTGTATGTGTATGTGTGCGTGTGCGTGTGTGTGTTGGTGCGTGTGTGTGTTGGTGTGTGTGTGTGTGTTTGTGTGTATGAATGTGTAAATTTTCATTTTTCAGCATAGCATTTTATCACAAAGTGTAGCTTTGTCAACCAAATTGGATGCATGCTACACCTTGGTAGCTCTATGTGTGTGTGTGTGTGTGTGTGTGTGTGTGTGTGTGTGCGCATGTGTATGCATGTGTGTGTGTGTGTGTGTGTGTGTGTTGTGTGTGTGTGTGTGTGTGTGTGTGTGGGCATGCGTGCGTGTGTATGTGTGTTTGTGTATGTGTGTGTGTGTGTGCATCCAAGCACACCTGCTCACATGCATGCACAAGTGAGCATGTGTGTGTGTACTTGCACGTGTGTGTACATTCTGAGCATTGCCGAGTGATGTTGAGTGCTCATGCGTGCATTGTGCCTTCAAGGCGACAGCATAAATAGTGCAAAGCCCTATCCACTGTCAGCCTCTGCAACCCGACACTCACAGGCTCTTTTCCATCCATGGCATCAAGCCATAGCCTCCGGTCTTCATCTGAAAGAGCTTGGAATGTCATGGTGCCTTGTCTGAAACACACATGGCACATAGAATGTCACGGTACATTGTCTAAACACGCACAGCACAGATTATCATGATACCTTGTATAAAGCACAATGCACACAATGTCATGGTACCATGTGTACAATACACAAAGTGCACACAGTATCATGTAACCTATCTGAATCACACACAGTATGATATCTTGTGTAAAACACACACAATATTATAATAGTTCGTCTGAAACACATGCAATGCATGGCGTCTTGCATTAAACACACACAGCACAAACAATATCATGGTATCTTATCTAAAACACTCACAATGTCACAGTACATTGTCTGAAACACACACAATGTTACGGTACCTTGTTTGAAATACACACAGCACAAACATTAGCATGGTACCTTTCCTCAATCACACACAGGACACACAATTCAAGACACAAGAATGAATGTCCCTCTCTGGGTGGAGAAACTAAAACTTGTCTTAACAGAGACACGCAAAGTGAATGTTCCTTTCCAGAAGGAGAAATTAAACTGGTCTTAACAGAGACACACAAAGTGAATGTTCCTTTCCAGAAGGAGAAATTAAAACTGGTCTTAACAGAGACACACAAAGTGAATGTTCCTCTCCAGAAGGAGAAATTAAAGTGTTTTTATCAGAGACACGCAAAGTGAATGTTCCTCTCCAGAAGGTGAAATTAAAACTGGTCTTAACAGAGACACACAGAGTGAATATTCCTTTCCAGAAGGAGAAATTAAAACTGGTCTTAACAGAGACACACTGAGCGAATATTCCTTTCCAGAAGGAGAAATTAAAACTGGTTGTGTTGTTGTCGTACCCTGGCTAAAAGACTCCAGGGATCATCCAAACAGCCGAAGTACTTGAACACTATGGTACAAATGCATCAGCTGGGATGAGAACATACGTGTGTGACCGTTTTTGATTACCCCGCCACATGGGCAGCCACACTCCGACTTCGGGGGATTTTAGAGACTGATAATGTTATGCTAGGAGCTTGTCACAACTGAAGACAATCCCCCATAACTATGCAGAGCATAACAACATTTTGATGTAGCCTTGGTGTTCTAGCCTATGTCAATTAGCCTGACACAGCCTTAACCAAGGCAGATTAAAACTGGTCTTAACAGAGACACACAGAAAGAATTTTCCTCTACAGAAGGTGAAATTAAAACTGGTCTTAACAGAGACATTGGACGTCCCATCCACACGAGATGGAAAACTGGTCCTATCACTCCAAGACAGATGTCTTAGCATTGCTATGACATATGAGCTACAGAGACATATTTTTTGAGCATTACTAGGTCACAGGATGCAGTAAGCTCATGGCGGTGTTAAGCACGTCATCATATGGTAACACTGTTTGTGCTCATTTGACAGGGTTCCTACAGGCTCCAAAGAACAAAATTCAAGGAGTTTTCAAGGGATGGTTTTGTTTTGTTTTTAATTTCAAGGCGACAATACTTGCGTAAAAACTGAAAAAAGAAATGGCAGTTTGATTTTTCTGCGTTCAGGTTGATGAAAAAAATTACTTACCAAGGAAAAAACAAAAAAAAAAAATGTGTTTTTAAAACAATTTTTCATCAACCTGAACACAGAAAAATCAAACTGCCATTTCTTTTTCAATTTTTATGAGTGAGTGTGCCAGTACTCCACACATTTGAACATTAACAAACCCAGACTCTATGTATCAAACGCCAAACACTAAAATCAGCAAAAAGAAAAAAATGTCCATTTGTAAGAGATCATACAGACTATGCATGGTGTGTAAGAGACTGGTTGGAGGGGAAAAAAACCCCCAACTAGTTTGCAAAAAAAAAAAAAAAAAAAAAAAAAAAAAAATTATAAAAAAAAAAAAAAAAAAAAAAATAACCAAGGGAGATAATTTGTAACATCAAAATTGATGTTGCAAACTATCTCCCTTGGTTAAATAGCAAACGGCAATCCAGGATCGCGACGATGTTTGTAAAAATTTGTTTTTAAATAATTTTTCATTAACCTCAACGCAGAAAAATCAAACTACCATTTCTTTTTGCCACATTAAAAATTTTTGGAGCCGATGGCTTGATTTTCAAAGTCTTGAAATTCGCTGTCAGAATTCAAGCAGTTTCAAGAAGCGTACGAACCCTGTTTGAACACTAGACGCTTCAATTATAAAATCACCACAGATTGCTAAAAAACTCTTTACACTCATATGACAATGTTAATGAAACTGTAATTTAAAACAAAAATAAAATCATGATGCTTTTTTCCCCTATACACATTCTATCTCAAGCAAAATGTCTCAATGTGCAACAAAGATTAGATACACATGATCATATCTATTTGTGCATTTGCACACTCATACACTTACACCTTTCTGAAAAGCAAACCCCCCCCCCCCCCCCCAAAAAAAAAAAAAAAAAAATAACCCCACCACACACATACACACACACAGATTACACCTCCATGCGTTCGCAAACATGCACATTCACACACTAACACTGTTCTGAAAAGCAAATATGAATATCTTTAGTTTCATTTCGAACCAAGCAAGGGTAATCCTCAATCACTGAATTACTTTTTTTTAAAAAGAAAAAAAACATTAACCCAAACTAACAAATTTAGGACACACAAAAATCTGTGTAGACTTACTTCTCTTTAAACAGTTATGTCAAAGCAGAACCGCCGCTCTATAGATTCTGCTGCCCTTCTGTAACAGCAAAAACACCATTTTCCATTCAGACAAGTCATAGTCACACATAATAAACACTGTCACTTTCACATAGGGCTGTATATCATGTATATCATCTGTCTGTGTCTGAATCTCAGGAGTGTCTTTAAAGTGTAAATAGTTATGGGCTGAAACACATGTATGACATGAGAGAGACTCCTTCACTGAAGACATTCTAATATACAGCTCTCCTGACAGTTTCTTCTGACTACATCTGTCAGCTAACTCTTACGTATATTTGTGATTTTAAGACAATATATTCAGACAGGACCAATTAACAACCAACTATATCAGTTAAATTAAAATGCACATTTGTTATCCATTTTCACCGCATCAAATACAATAATGAAAACATTCATACCATTGGTGGACAAAACATCCTTTCTTACAATTATCAATTTCAATTTGTATTTAAACTCTCCACAACTACCTCTTGCTCAGTCTCTTGTCTGCTGACACTAAATAACAAATATCTCCAACTCTCCATTTCCCTGTCTGCACATCTTGAAAATGTAAATGTTTTTTTTGTTGTGTTTTTTTTAAATGTTTGTCTTTTGACATATCCCCTTTCACCTAAATACACCACTTCAGGTTTCAAACTGCATTTTCATAGTCCTAGTTCTGCAACAGTTCAAATTTGTTTCATCACGGAGGTGTCACCACATGCAGACTTGTCCATGTAGGCCTCACAGTTATGTGTGTGTGATGATTTTGTCATCCTCAACCTGAAGACACAGCTAAGTGTTGACACTGCTGAATTGCAACTGGACATAATGCCGCTGGGATGAAAAAGGCAGTTGAAGAAAGGGGAGTTAATTCAGCGCCATGGATTATGACTACTTTTAACAGACAAAAAATTGTCATTTGTTTTTAAAAGAGTTGTATTGGTTTTCTTTGAGCCTTATTTAATCACTATTTGTCCTGCATGCCCTCCTCTCTGGGGAGGAAGAGGGATGCTGGATATGAATGGTTGTCTTGGACATTTATGGATGTGTATCATCTTGGCCCACAGGCAAGAAATGATCACTAGTCATCACCTCAGAGCTGGGTGTCTTCAGTGAAAGCACAGAACACATGTTCTCTTACCTGACACAGGAGTCTAACGTCAGCTGTTCAGGATCACTCTGAAACAGACCATCATCATTATCATAACGGAGCAACGGTATTGCAACACACTCCTTTCTTCCCTGTACACTGCTGTGTTAGACAAGATGCAGACTGAAACATTGTTAGTAATTAACTGTGAGGGTCAACCATGACTCGGATTGATGCATGGTCAGTAATCCAGTGTAACAGTCAATCATTCTACAATAAAGACAGCAGAACAATTTACGGCTCCAAATGTGGTCCTAAATCTCTTAAAAACTGCATGCAAGACTGGCTGTAGTACAACCATGAACACCTGCTCATAGTTGGCGCTCACCAGCACACAATTTCGCAAGAACAAAGGACATGTTTTGTGCAAAAAATCCCCTGACAGTTGCCATCAGACACCAAGAGAATGATAATGCAGTACAGACTTACCAAGTGGACATCAGTGACAGACTTTGGGCACCTGATCAACTTTCTTCATATATGTATTTACTTTCTAAGCAAGCAACCATTATTTTATACTTAATTCTTGAAGGAAAGAAAGCATGTTATTCCTAGCAGTTTTATTCACTTTTAATTGCCATCTTTAATGTTGTCATCTTGCATGCATGCCAACTATATGCATGTGCTTTATTCTTTTCAAATGGTGGCCATTCTGAAAGACCAAAAATTGGATAAAGCATGACAAAACAGATTTAATATCACATAGCATGAATCATTTTGGTCAATGAATAATTCTTTTGACTAAAATACACATTAGGCATGTTCACAATCATGCACCACACCCTTCTATATTTACAATTTACGAAATGTGGGTGGTGGTCATCTGGGATTTTCCACAAGAGATCAAGAAGTCTGACATCATTACTCAAACTCCCAACAGATTTAGATTCAACGTCCCCAAATCATAACCATGTTAAATCTAAAAAGAAAAACCTACATATAGCACAAAACAAGGCATTCTGGCTATCGCTTGGACCAAGTCTTCATTTCAGTCAGCGCTTCACATCCACACACATTTCCTCAAAAGGAAGATAGCACCTTGCATTGTGACATGCCCAAACCCTGTCGCACATTAGAAAATTCCACAAAACACATACCTGAAAAATTATTCAAACTTTGTATTCAAAGCAGGCAGATACAAGCACATGCATACACACAGTTAATTGTTCTTGTAGAAGTACTCTTCAACTAAAAAGTATCATAAATGTCCAGGATTAGTTCCTTACTTTTCTTTCTTCACCTCTTATCCCTGCAGCTACTACATCTGTCATTTATGAATATATCCAAAACTGAAAACTGATGTTTGAAATTTGAAAAGCTTTCTTCGTAGTCTGCAATTCAACGTTCAAATCAATTCAACTTTGTCGACAAATTTGAAAATCCACAATTAACGATTTCCACTAGACCAAATCAGTTTTTGTTAATGTAAAAACCCAAGGGGTTGTTGTTGTTGTTGTTGTTGTCGTACCCTGGCTAAAAGACTCCAGGGATCATCCAAACAGCCGAAGTACTTGAACACTATGGTACAAATGCATCAGCTGGGGATGAGAACATTACGTGTGTGACCGTTTTTGATTACCCCGCCACATGGGCAGCCACACTCCGACTTCGGGGGATTTTAGAGACTGATAATGTTATGCTAGGAGCTTGTCACAACTGAAGACAATCCCCGCATAACTATGCAGAGCATAACAACATTTTGATGTAGCCTTGGTGTTCTAGCCTATGTCAATTAGCCTGACACAGCCTTAAAACCCAAGGGGTAGTTTTTATTGTTTTTTTTTTTCAAACTGGTCTGTAATTTCCTTATGATTAAAGAGGCTTTGTCACAAAATTAAAGGCAAATTTGAAAGTCTGAAATTGACAAAAAAACTTCAAACTCAACTCGCTTGGTTGATATCAGTCCCTAAATTGTTTGGTCAACATCAATCCCCAAGTTTTTCTGGCTTTTTAAAAATTTTAAATCAGTTATTTACTTATATACTAAAGTCACTATGAAATCATTTTGATAACTTTAAAGCCAGTCACATTAAAAAAAATCAATTAGTTCTGTGAAATGCGTGTTAATATTGCTGCTGTCACTGCATGACAAAACTTTGGCATCTACCATTTATAGGAAGCTCGGTTTGTTTATGCTGTCCAGTTAAATTCACTTCTGTAACTTTGGCATCTACCATTTATAGGAAGCTCTGTTTGTTTGTTTGTTTACACTGTCCAGTTAAATTCACTTTTGCTCTTACTCCAGGTAACTTCCATTCAACATGTTGTTGAATCATCACTGGTTCTGGTGACACAGACAGCTGAAGTGTATGATGTACATATAAGTTGTGCTTCTCATCCCTTCTTAACACCGTGCCGAGTCGCTCTCTTGGTTTATTGGTTTTCACCACTATTTTTCTTACCGTTAATCAACCAACTGCAGCATATATTATTTTCATACATTTCTTTTATTTAGCAGATGTGGTTAACATACATATATAGCCTAAAAATGTCAGTAATTTGCGGACTTTGATAGAAAAACGAGTCATCAACTATTTTTCTTTCAGTATTACTGACGACTCATTGCTAAATCAATGTGCCACAATAACTTTTGTATGCACTTTTGCCATCCATTTGCATACATACATGGAAGTCAGTGTAGGGAAACCGACAACACACAAAAGACAGAGGAACACCCAAATACAAACTCCCATGCACTTACAAAACCCCTAAAGCATAAACTTAATATAAGTTCTCTACATCAACAACAGAAGCTTGCACCTGTTTGTTTTCTGTGTGATAAAAAGAAACATCAAAATAAACACATACAGTAATTTATGCACTTTTCAACAGGCAACATCTAACAGGCAGTGCTATCACATTAAGGAAACATTCTTGAACACAGTAGATCAGGAAAACAAAAGCTGTCACAGAAATGCATTCCAACAAAATATTGTGAAAAAGAGAACAGAAGTAAAACCTCCCGCAGCCATGCCGAACAAGGCCATTCCTGTATTGATACTCACAATACAAAATCATCTGTTCAGGCTCAAATATACCCAAGCCACTATGTTCCAAACAAGGCATTTATTGGAATAAAGTAATAGCATCATTTACCACACACACTCTCCCTCTAATTTTGATTATTTTCTGATCACTGACATTTAATGTTTATTTTATTCTGGGAAAAAACTAAGTTGTTCTGGGAAAAAAAACTAAGTCTTGATTACAAACGGAAAGATGTTTTTGACAGAATGTAAACTCATAAAACTAAACACAAAGAAACAGTCCGATTCACCAGCCAAAAGGTGAGACCAGGTCAGTGTATAGTTCAGACAAGAGTGATTTGTATGACAGAAGTAGTCTCCCTCTGACACACATTTTGTACATTATGACAAAATAATCTTTGAAAATATGTCTCAGACATCATTCAATCCTTCAAAATTGGAAAGCAGCAGTCACATGAGTCAACTCTTTAAAATTCTGCAGTGTGTGTAACCATAGCAGATCAAGTCTGCCGCAGGAGCCCCCCAAATCATACATGGGAGTTTTCCCATCATGTTCATTTCTTGACACAGCCAAGTACAGACAGCCCTGCACGCAATGTATTGTATTTAAGACAAGCTAAACACAGAACGTGCTAGCAAAGCAATGCACCAGACTTTATAATGGTAAATTAGCAACACTGGACACATGGCTGAAATGTAAAGGAAACCATTCAGATGCCCTGTGATATCAGAATTCTATTACTGAGGTCTGGTGGCTGCTTAGAAATAAAAGGCAGCAGGAGCCCTGACAGTGTACTGTTTTCTGAAGATACGACTGAAAAGGATAGGTGATGCAATACACAATGCATACATGATTTCCTGCATGACAACCATCTTCAAACTGTGTTAAATATTAGGGGGAAAAAAAGCACAATATTGCAGCAAAAGGAGGTCATCGACGTCTTTCTTGAGGCACAGGAACTACATGAAAACTTTCACAAGACTGTTACCTGGGTTCTTTCTCCATGATAATCGATGTGTACGACAATGATGATGCTACAGGATTCCACTCTAGTCTGGGACCACATACTCTACACTTCCTTGCATATGATATTTCAGAGCAGTCAACCAGACATGAAAGATACAAACACATGCAATACTGGTCAAGCAGCACTTTAAAAAGACACCTTGGTAAATGAAATTTGACTGTGTGGTCCCAGTGTTCCCATCTGAATTCACAGCATATCTATAGCATACATGACGTTCAATCCAAGGGGAAATTTTAGAAATGCTAAAGACCATTGTTTTGACTATCTAGCTATACGCACATCAATTTGGAGAAAGAAAATCATCTAATTCTTCCTAGTGCACTTGCTGATGGAGAAAGCAAAGATTCTATGATAAGCATATGTATCAAACAATATCCATCTTAGAATTTACTAACATAATATCAAAAAAGGACTCAGAAATTTGTAAGTAACATTCTTGAAAATCTCTTTGGACATCTTGGCTTTCAAGATCCTACCCTCACAACATGAATGGCTAATCCTGAACCACATGACACTGCACAATTTGCATTGCTTTTAGACACGTTGTTAGGATGCAAGAGGTCTCCAACTTCATCTAATTAATAAAAAAAAGTTCATATTACACATTCCTTTTAGTGCAGTAATAAAACTGCATCTAAGACCAAAAGTCTTGCCTGCAGATTCTCAATTTTGTCAACAATCTGTCCAAAAATAAAGTAACTATGGACCAAGTTTTAGCCATTTTTGCCAAACTTAATAGGACATCAACTTTGAAATTACCTTCACTTCTTTATTTTCATCATACAGTATAAGTCAACTGAATTTCTAAATAATGGCAAACATACGTCACAAGATGATAACAATTGCATTTTTACAATAATGCCATCAAGTTAATCCAGCGTATTTGCCACAGGCTCTATGTATTCGAATAATGTGACCTTTGCACGTTGTCTCGGTATGTAAACACCAAAATACAGTTTTACGCGAGAGCAAAATGAACATGTCATATATTCTAAAAGTGCCCTATTTAGGGATGAAATACTTTTATGTAAAAATGCAGGGATGCAACTCATATTACAGAGCCATGTTGAAAAGTCACAGTCCCTGTTAACACTTCAGTCTTTCCACGAGTCACCACTGATATGGGGGACTTGTACTAGTTCCATGGTCATATATTATTATTTTCTTAGCACATCAGTCAAAACCAACGTAACAGTGGGAAAAGAATGGAAACGTTGTAAACAGTGATGAAAAATACAGGCAAAAGATCAATGTCCACAACACAAAAAAAAGGTGTTTGTACTGAAAAAAAAAAAAATCAGCTACAACAACAAACATGAGTGAATCACTGAATCTGAACTGAGGCCATTTTCCCAAGACATAATTTGACTGCCTGGTGAACACGAAACAAAACAAGCAACAGAAACAGCAATGTCATTGATAGTCTTTGCAGAACAGAAGACAGGACCATGTTTTCACTACTGACAATGAAGATTTTACTTTCTAAAGAAATCACAGCACATCTACATTACGACACAACTGTCGATGGCTGACCATAGATGTATACGCAAGAAAAAACAGAGAGAAACACAATGACATTGCACTCTGTCAAAAAGCTAATCAAAACAGTGTCACAAAATGCTTCAATTTGGCCTGCAACATTGCAAACAAAAAGTCCCCACACTTTAACCATTCCCGTGCAACAGCTCGAACAGTTTGCAGTACCGCAATAGTAATCAACGTTTATTGTCTGCACACACTTTGGGTGCAGGAGTTCACATCACATACATGTGGGGTAAACATTACAAAGTTAAAACTGGAAATCCTAAACAGAACAAAACATGAAAGTGTGTGAAATATACATATGGAAAAAAAGTAATGGGGATGAACATGCAGTTAATTTACAGCAAGTCCAAGCTGAAGAAGGCTCCAGTGTAACCGATGTCATAGCAGAAAGAAAACTATTGTTCAGGCTTTATTCTGATTTTTACATCGTCAACTCCAGAGTTCTTGCCCTTTCACTTCCCTACTTTCAGTGCCAGGAAGGATTTATTCAGCAGCAAATCAGTGAAGGCCTATAACCTACATGTCGGAGGTCAAATGCTCATTAAATCAAACATCAAATTTGTTTATGAAAAAAAATATCATGCAGAATTCTCAGAGCAAAAATACCAGAAAGAAAATTTGAAGTGGACATGGACCCCCCCCCCCCCCCCCCCCCCCCCTCCTTCTCCGCCCCAAATTGATGAGGGGATAGTGAATCCCTTTCCGTTAACCCGACAACTTTTGCTGGCCTAATATTCTTCAAGCTTGCAGGCAGATAAAGTGTGAGGACTTTTTCACGATGGGTCAGTCAGGTACTCACAGATAGCCTGGCCCCCTGGTATTTGTGGAACCAAGCAATCATGGAATGACTCATTAATGTGGAACTGGTTTCACTACTTAACAATAATATAGCATGAAAAACACAACCAGTACCATTCAAACATACAACCAACTCCCTTCTTGTTATGGATTATCCACTCTCACTTAAATTTCAATGGAACTATATACACTTTCTCAGAAAGCTTTATGATCTCACAAGCATCTATGGTAGAAAATAAAAAGTAATATTTTTCACCTTTCATCAAGACTTTCATTCAAAACACAATATCTGGATTTTGCAGCATCATTACAAGAACAAATGAAGTCAGATTCATTCAAATGTATTTTTTCAAACGTCTTAACAAATACCCCAGCCACAGAGACAGCCATACCTGAACACACAGAAAAAAGAGAGGTATCATTTAAACATGTTTTGCATATCTACCCTGACAGACAGAGCAGTCAAATGTAATGTGCAACATGGTGGACACACAGCACTCACCAATTTGCCTCCAATCTGATTGTAGAAGATCATATAGAACTGCTTTGTCTCCTTCCTGTACTGGCAGTAATACTTGGTCCACGTTGTCCCAAGCGCCTCTGGCGAAACAACACACCAACACACATGCAGGAAAACTCACACCTTCTGTATCCACAACACTCCTTGTTGCTGAGAACATAATTATCTTGAGCAAGTTAACTCTTCATTTAACATATAAAAACTTCTGGTCAACTACATGAACAATTTCTGGCAATGATACAAACTTCTCATCAATCAAATGTACCATTTCTGACCAAGGACCCAACCAGCTGATCGACCAAATATATCATTTCCTACAATGTATACAAATTCCTCTCAATGAAATGTATCCATTTTTGACAAAAAGTATACAAACTCCTGATCACTTAAATATACCTTTTTTGGCAGTGTATATAAACTCATCCCTGTCATTATTCTTTCTGATAAATTTCAAACTATCCAAACTTCCCATCAACCAACTGTATCCTTTCTGACAAGGTATATGAAGTCTTTATCAACTAAATGTATTTGGACATTGTATACACCTCAAGTACCCTAAATGACAAATGTTGAAGTGACAAGAGTTGTCTGTCTCTGTGGACTTGAAAGGGGATCATTGACAAGCGTAAAACTGATAGAGTTGTTTCTCTCTCTGGACATGAACGGCAATGGGGAGGGGTGGGGGTCACTGGCACAGTAAAAGTGACAAGTTGTGTGTCTCTCTGGACTTGAAAGGGGGATAACCAACAAAGTAGAAGTGAAAGGACTATATATCTAGCTGGACCTATAATTCATGGGGATTAATAATAATGGTAGAAGTGACAGAGCTGTGTATCTGTCTGGATTTCAAGTGGAGATCCAAGCACTCATCTAAAGTTGGGAACACATAATAAACATCCATCTATGTGGAGAGTGCACTTAGCCCATGTAAAAGAACCTTGGGCAACAAAGCACTTGTCCCCGGTGACACTGTGTAGGAAAACCACCCTGCTAATTCTGGATGCTGTAGTACTGGTGCTGTGGGGAAGTGAACAAAGAGTCGTCATTCATCAAAATTTGAATGCTGTTGCATCAGCACTGTGAAGAGATGTAAAGTGATGTCAAGAATTTTAATCCAGAAAACTTTGTACGAGGACATGGATATTAAGCATGCTGTTATTTCATTGCAAAAGCAGGAGGGGTAGAAGTGGGGGGTAGGTGGATGGAGCAAAAGCAAAGAAATTCAGCATGGTGATATCTCTTATTGGAGTTGGAAAGGTAGAGCTAGAGCCAGAAGACAGAAGGACAGAAGTGGGAGGTGGGTTGAAAGAGGAAGGACAAAGAAATTAAAGACAATATTTCATCACAGAAGTACGATAAATGGGAGTGGGAGGTAGAAAGACAAAGGAAAGAAAGAAATTAGGGTGGGGGGTGGGGTGATATTTCATTGCTGTAGGAGAAGGGGTGGAGGCGGGATGTCTTGAAGGGAGAAAGAAGAAAGAAATTCAGCACGGTGATATTTCATCACAAAAATATGAAGGACAGAGCATGACGGTGGGGGGAGCTAAACAAAAGGGCAAAATCATTCGACGTTGTAATATTTCACCACAAAAGCAGGTAGAATAGAAGAGGGAGACAGGTGAAGGACGGACAAACGAAAAACTCATGGTAATATTTCATTACAGAAACAGGGCGGGAGGTGGGGGGGGGGAGGGAATACAGGAGGCATTGGGACTGACTTTTTTCACAGAGGTAGAGGTAGCCCTGGCGAGTGAAGCCTTTCATGGTGCTGGATTGGTCCATTGGCTTCTGCACACACCCAGTGGACAGGTAGGAGTCATTACAGTGGAGACAGACAAAGAGGAAGGCAGAGAGAGAGTTTCAGAGGGGTTGGGGAGGGTGGAGGAGACAGGAGAAATAAAGAAAGACGGACAGAGAAAAAAGGAAGGTGAAGGGGGTCGGGAAGACAGAGAGATAGAGAATGACAGGAGACTGACTGCAAACCAAAAGATAGGTTGGTGTGAGGGAAGGGAGGGGGGGAGAGAGGGAGAGAGAGAGACAGAGTCAGAGACAGACAGAAAGAGAAAGAGAGAGAGTCAGAGACAGACTGAGAGAGAGAAAAATAGAGAGAGAGAGAGAGAGAGAGAGAGAGAGAGAGAGAGAGAGAGAGAGAGAGAGAGAGAGAGAGAGAGAGAGAGAGAGAGAGTCAGAGACAGACAGAAAGAGAGACAGAGAGAACAATTTTCAAAACCACGTTATGCATTCCTTTACACTTACAGAGCATAATTGTGCATCATTTAGAGATGGGTATAATCTTAAATGAAAGATTTTCATATACGTCTGTGTTGACAATAAAAAACAAAAAACAACAATAAAAAGCACTTTCTGAAGACACCATACTGTTAAGCCTTCTCAAAATATTTACTTTCATATGAGATGGTTTGACTTAACCCAGAGTAAGTTGCTTGCCTCACACTCACAACAACGACCAAGAAAACAAAAAGAGAAAACAAAAGCAAACACAAAACAAAAGGCTATCTGACTGCATTGTTATGAACATCAACTCAAAAATTAAACCATGTCAAAATGTCTTTAAAGTGTTGTAATTCAGCAAAAGCTGCATGCAAGCAGTTGAAATAAAAAAAAAAAGGTGAAGCAGTCAAAACAGGTCAAAGAAAAACAACACATGAAAAAGGAAATGAAAGTAATTTTTTTTTAAAAGATGACTTCACTGACCAGACACATGAATGCACAGTCCTGTTCCACCAAATCCGATCGAAAAAAAAGAAAAGACAAACCATCCTAAAAGATATCACACCAAATGATCAACAACTGAAAAAAAAAGCAATACCAATAACTACTTACAAAGACAGATGGCCTGATACCTTGTGCTTCTAAAAGTGGAGTAATCTGACCTATTCATTTACTTTACAATATGTATGTAAGCCTACAAATGAATGTACTCCTATTCCAGTAGATGTGTACACACACACACACACACACACACACACACACACAAACACACACACCATACAGAGAGAGAGAGAGAGAGAGAGAGAGAGAGAGAGAGAGAGAGAGAGAGAGAGAGAGAGAGAGAGAGAGAGAGAGAGGGGCATATTCACACAAGCATCTGAAGTTTATTGCGACTCTTTCTTCAATTGATGAAGTGTAGCCGACTCTCTTCAATGTTTCACTTCTACCTACAACCTGCCATATGGCCTGACACATTACGAAATCTTGGTTCTCCAGCTCAGAATATCAATTTTCATCCAATGTATTTTTTATGCTTGACAGGAAGAAACTCCTGGGCTGATCAGAAAATCTTCGGTGAAGAAGCTCCCTTCACACAAGCCCATCACCCTTTCACTTGGTGCAGGCCACAACCACCTCATCAGTCCTAGATGACTTCAAGCTGTAAATCATCCTTTTTTTTGCTGCAAACTGGATTCAAACTGTACCTCTAGGATGGTCCATCCTTTTTTTTTTTTTTTTTTTTTTTACTGCAAACTGGATTCAAACTGCACCTCTAGGATGGTGGGGTACCTAAAGGCCGAGTCCTCAAGCATGATTCATAACCAGCTGAATCTTCCTATGTGGGACTCGTCCATACACATTTCCCAGATTTAGTCATACCACACCGAGGCACCCTTTCTCTGCCTTAGCTCTTTAAACTGCTTCCCAAAGCATTGTGGCAGTCTCTACTCAACTAGACACTTCATGAATGCCTCCTTTTGTGGCTGACACATCAAAGTACTCATTTTCTGTTAGGTACCTAGTCTGCCTACCAGCTATGACTGAGGATTTATTCCACTAAATGTGTTACTTCTACGCAGAACCTATCGCATGGTGTGACACATGCAGCAGTTTGTGTTCTCAAGCTCAGCAGGCTTGGCTCCAGCTTCTGTTGACCCTTTGGAAAGGGGTTGAACGGTGTGGCATCAATTTGCTTCTCCTTCACCCCCTCCTAGATTATACTGTCAGTGACAAGGACAAAGGTAATCCAGGTGTAATGAATCATCAAGGATGTGCTGACCCAATGTAATGCTTGCAGGTGACCACACAATGGTCAATCACAAACATCAGCAATATACGCACACCTGGACATTACATCCAATACTAGATTTTCAAACAATAGTTGGTGAGATTTTAATGTATAAGAGATTTTTTTTCTTCTTTTTAACAATAACACAGTATGTCTGGTGCTTTAAAAATTCCTCTTACAATAATGAAAATTTTTGTTCTGAATAACCTGGAAATCAAAAGGATAAATTCATAGTGAGGTGTAACGAGGGCTAAATGACAAACAATGCCGTGCTGATGCACTAGAGATGTCATGTTTTCTGTACGAACAGGAAAGGCTTACAGATCCCAGTCACACAGCCTGACAATGCATTCCAGCCTGTTCTTACAGTTCCCCTGGTCTCCAGCATCTTGCTCATCAGTTTCTCCGCCTGCTCTCTGGTGCAGTCAAAGCTCTCCCGTGTCTGTGGACACCATGTATGGAAGACAATGTTACATACCTGTACCTGTCAACAATATGTGTGAAAGACAGTGTTGTGTACCAGTGTCTGTCAACAGTGACTTGAAGACAGTGAGGTATACCTCTGTCTGTCAACTATGCATGTGAAAGAAGGTTTTCAGACAGCATTAACCACAAGACAGAAATGATTTTCACTGCTAACAGAAAGATTCTTTTCTCCGAGTTTCTTCCCATATCTGTCCAGTAAGACAACTGCGTCATTCGTCCATCAAATGTTGTTCATAACCTGGTGTTATACTGGATCAGAGACTGTCCTTCCTGAAGTACCTGTCCACTGTCAGTCATGTACGTTATTTGGAACTATACCAGATTACATCTGACTGGCATCTTCTCTCAGAGAATGCAACCAAATCATTAATATGTCAAAATTACTTCTGACTGGCATCTTTCTTCGATGAAGCAACTAAAGCCTTAATCTTTTGTCCTTTCTTTTTGTTGGTTGTCCTGAACAAATTCATCTATATCATACATAATGCTAGCAGACAAATTTTTAGACAATCTAGATCTACCCACCTTATTCCTCTTCATCATTCTCTTCACTAGCTTGCTGATAAAAAAAAAAGTACTGTCACTGTCACTCCTAAGGAAGAAACATCAGAGTTTGGAAAGCTCGAGCCAAAGTGTTCTGTGGAGTGGTGTGTTTGCTACAATATATTTCTTTTTAATCTTCTCCAACTGTGCAATCCTGCCAGGCCTTATGTTCTTCAGCTTATTCTGATCTCCTTCATATCTCTCTTTTCGCAATCCATACACTCATTCTCTCTCTTTATTTAAATCATCTCTCTGGCTACACTTTTTACTGAGCCATAGGCATATTTTTTCTTGCCTTACAACGGTGTGTGTGTGTATGTGTGTGTGTGCGCGTGCATATGTGTGTGTCTCTCTCTCTGTGCATGTCTGAGTGTCGGTGTGTGCGTAGGCATGCATGCACATACATGTGCAAGAGTGGACAGCATGTAGTTGGCCTAGTCTTACCTTTTGCAGGAGGAGTCGGAGATACATGTCATACTGTTGAAAGTCTTCAAAGCCCTCATACCCTGCACAATCCAACCACACACTTCAAAACAAATCGTCACACTGACAACCACTATGACAGACAAAATCAATATGTTCTCTCTCTCTCAATCCTCTGTCTAACACACACACACACACACACACACACACACACACACACACTGACTGAGAGAGAAAGATTTAGACAGGATGGAATGAGGAAGAAGGAAAAATGGGAAGAGAGAGATAAACAAAGAGAGAGAGAGAGCGCGAGTGAGAGAAACTGAAAGAGGCCTAAGATGCATGGAAAGGCAGAGAGTCAGAAAAAGCAGTCAGAACATCTTTTTCAACAGCAACTTCCTTAGCCCTTTTACAACAGTGCCCTACACTACACTGACCGCTTAGACTGTCAGGGGTGCACAGAAATGCAGGAAAGAAAAACAGACCACTGACTGCACCTGTTGATTCTACAGACTGTCACTAAACACGCACTGTGAGGTCGGCCAAATGAAGACACTGACGCGGACCTTCAGCATATCTCATGGTCAGCCAAATGAAGAAACTGACGCGGACCTTCAGCATTTCTCATTATCTAGTGTTGACATTGATGAAGTCACTGTGTCTAGTGAGAAGATGTACATATGATAATGCCTGCATCTGCAGTAATTGATAAAGAAAAGAGCATTCAAAGTACTTCATCAGCATGACGTTCTAGTCTTCTAAACTAGATAACAGCCGTAAGAAATGTCAGTCCGTGGAGCAGTCTTATCACCTACTGTCACATTAACTTCACTATGTGCTTCACTATAGTTTCCCCTACAGTTTCTCTATCTGTTATACACCTTATTCCTATCAAATCTTCATCAGTGACAAGAGAAAAGAACTCCAGTGCTATACCATCAGTTCCAATCTTCCCTTCCTGTCTTCTCCATTTCCATGTCAATGGTTCAGTCCACCAACCGCCATCATAATCCCTTCTGGGTTTCACTCCAAAGAGAGGTAACATATGCCTCACACTCCAAAGAGAGGTAACTTATGCCTCATGACTGTATCCACCTCTAAGTGATCCCTGTCTTCAATGTCTGCATCTTTATCCACATGTACCGCAGCCACTGATGCTGTTGTCGAGTAATGTCAACTCATAGCTTTGTGATGCCACCTTTTGAAGTCTGAAGCCACAGGCTTAGAAAAATTGAACATGAAAAGCTTCAAAACCTGTGTGCAACTCAGCTGGCTGCAAAGAAGCAACCCTCGCTAATGGCCAGTGACCCAACAATGGGCAGACAACTGCAGCCAGAACACTGTGAGCATGTCAGCAGTGACTGCAAAACGTCTGTACTAAGGGCTTCGAATGATGCGCCTGACAGTCTTTTGTATCAGTGGTGTATCAGAACATATGCTTGACTGCGAAAAGGACGATACATACAATTAGACATGAACTACAGTTGTGACATCACAAACGAGATCAGGTATGATTCTAGTGTGACAGCAATACAAAAATATTAAGGTCAGAAGATTTGTGATCCTTGGTTGTGACAGCAATACAAAGATAGTATGAGCATATATACAATGTTAAGGTTGCGACAACCATAAAAAGATCTTGATCTGGATCTGGAACAATACGTCGCAGGAGCCAATCAATGGCTATAAACGCGACGGAAGATCAGGTATGTGACCTGATGGGTTGTCAAAAAAAGTACAATGACACTATACTCAGATATATGACATATGGCAATAACAACAAAAAGGCATGATCAGATATGTAACTCATGGCTGTGACAACGAAACAAAGATATGATCAGATATCATGTGACATAAGGCTGTGACAGCAATGCAATGACATGATCAGATATGTCACATATGATCGTGATAATATAAAGACATGATCAGATATATCACATATGACTGTGATACTAATAACAAGATGGGTTAAAAGTCTATAGTTAACATAGTATGTCATTAACGAAAAGACTCTGCGTTGTCTGGGTTTGGTTCTCATGTTGTTGCTGTTACCACTATTACTGTTGCTACAGCTACTGCTGAGGCTATGCAATTGCTGTAGTTATTATTGCTACTACTTTTACAATTGTTGTAGCTGTTGATGCTACTATTGCTACTGTTGTAGATACTGCTGAGGCAACTGCAAGTGCTGTAGCTATTATTGCTACAACTACTAACTTTGTTATAGATGATGTTGCTGCTATTGTTATTGTTGTTTGTTGCAATTACTGCTGCTACGATGACTGTTGTTGTTAGTGCTGCTGCTACTGCTATTACTGGTGTACTGCTGCTATCTTTATCACTGCTGAATACCAACCTCGATCTTCAAACAATGATAACACTACAAAAGAAGAGAGAATAATCCACAAATCTGCAACAAACATCACAGACTGTCAACTCACAGCACCTGAGGTGTCTAAGACTGTCCATAACGCCAAAGGCCTTACCTTCATGATAGAACGTCAACCAGCTCTGCATATAGCCCAGTAACTGAAACAATAGCACAAAAATACATTCACACAAGTTTTTTTTTTTGTTTTGGGGGGGGGGGGGTAGGTTTCTACCAAACGTAACAATGAATGACACTGATAATGATAAAGGACTGTCCATTTCATACAACTGTGGACAATTTAGCAGTCCATGCACCGCTGAATCATTCAGAATGCCTGAAAAAAAGAACCCAGTGTATACTGTACTGGTGTGTTTGAAATTATAGCAAATTTCAGGGGCAGTGTATGACATGAACACGAAGTGGGAGTTGGCCAACACATGCATAGCAAACAACATCCACTACACAATTTTTAAAACTAAGTTTAGACCCTATGATTTTTTTCTCTATAAAACAGTATGCCAGTTTCACAAGTTGGCCTAGCATTCTTAAAAATCAATTCAGTGGTTACATGTATATCATGTACAAAAAAAAAATTGATTGTTAAAATGTTAAGCTGACAATCAACACTGACATATGCAAGTTTCCACGGAACATAAACAGGCAGTAACTGATTAAGATTCTGATGACACTTCTTAGGGGCAGAAAAATGAAACCTTGTGTGTATGTACCCCACCTATGTTAGACAGCTTTTCTGCATCCCAAACAAAAAACATCAGATGAATGACGACATCAGGCCGCTAGTTAACTCATGAGCAGGCATACAGTTGCCTCTTATGACAGTTGTCAGACAAGACAAACTGACTGAATGCTGATAAGTAATTCACTACAAGTGTCTGCTGGAGATAAAATCTATAGTCGTGGCTAGACAACACAAAAGACTGGACTGAAACATACCCCCCTCTACCCTGTTGCCAATGACTGAATGTGGAGATCGCTGATGATCCTAACTTCCACCCCTGCACCAACATGGCACTCATAACTGGACATGTTGTAGACCCACGAACACCATACCATACATATCATCCACAGGGACATCACTGGCTGTAAGGACTGTTCATATCTGATACCAAATCATGTTGTAATAAATTGATATTTCAACTTTCAATGCCCATAGGTATTCCTCACAAAGGACAGATCTTCCAATGAAGCTATTATTGTCAAGAGCACGAGATGTTGACATGTTACCGACAGGAGATCCGGCACACAAAAAAAGCCTGAAGAAGAAAGCAATAAGTTTGGTGGGGGGATTCTTTTGAAAACTCAATTCTGTGTCAGAATATGTATATTCAACTGATACCTACTTAATTCAAATTTAATTTAAAAAGGACTTATGAACTGAAGTCTGTATGTTAAAGACATAAAGGATATAAATAAAGGATACTCACAATTTCTACAAACTCAAATTTCTTTTTCTCCTGCACCTCTTGCAACTTGAGCACATATTTCATGGAGGCCTGGTAAAAAGCACGCTTCTCTACATCCACCATGGCATCCGCCTGTACATGAACACATATCCATATGATACACAATGCATACAACTCTCTTCAACACATATACACCCAAACAATGAACACATACACATGCATGCACACACACACACACACACACACACACACACAAATCTATTTCAAATGACCATTATATGCCGCTATCTATACAAATGGATGACTTCTAAATAAAAACAGCTTCATGGGAATCATGAAAGAACAGAACCAAAAACATGCTTGCAAACACCATGCGTACAGTACATGTCTAACGGACACAAACACACATATATGGGAGCACACACAGACAAACACATGTTGCCAAATTCCAATGAGCCAATCTTCAAAGAAAGCCAGCTCAAATGCATAAAGATGGAGAGAAGTTTTTGAGACTGCCTGTCAAACAAGTAAACAGTTACCTGAATAATCAGGCAGATGACTGAATCATGCATGAGATCATTTCAAGCCTTTTTCTCTTTGTTTGAATTTACTGTATTTTTGTCTTAGGAATGCACACAGGCAGACATGAGCATGCACACAAATGAGCACTCACACACATACGGACAATGAAAGACACACATGCTTGTACACATACATACACACACACTTGTGTACTTTACATTGTGGGGTATTGAATTTGGGTTGGAGTTTCATCCCCATTGAGGGTAACAAAGAAACCGATCTATGGGGTCAATGTTGCCTCAGGTAACACTTTCTTGTTTAATTAACCTGCATATGAACATCTGTTGGTTCTTTTCATGGCAGCTACATATTGTTAACATCTCATTACCACCACTCAGTGAAATGGATCTGGAGCTTGTGTGAAGCCAAGAGTGCGTGTGCATTTGCATCTGTACTACAACAGAGTTGTGAGGAATTTATGGTGAAACTATATTTTGCACTTACGGCTTCTACAAAGCGTTTGGAAGCTCTTTACAGACAGCGTACTTGTGGGCCAAAAGAAAATTTCCCCACAAAATTTGTGGTTCCCCACAATCCCCATGAAGGGTTTAAAATGTTCTCTACATACCACTTAACACACACAAACCACACACACACATACACAAAGTTTACACAAGAAAGAATACAGTTTGAGCAGTATTCACATCAACAATGACTGCTAAGAACAAAAATCAAGAATATGACTTGGAGAACTCTGCCAGAACCAACCCCCCCCCCCCCCCCCCTTCCCCGTAAAATGTTACAGTGAATGAAATGATTTTTTCTTTCTCCCTCTCTCTTTCTTTCAGTCTTTCCTTCTTTTCTATCTTTTTTTTCCTTTCTTCTTCTCCCCCCCCCCCCCCCCCCCTTTTTCAACCATGGAACTAATTATGCAGTGATGAACTCAGCTAACATGAACACCATTTCACAAATGTCAAAGTACATCCGACAGTCATGTACGTTAATGTTCACTTCCCTTTTTATCTTTACCCCTTTTACCTATTCTGAGTGATTTCATCATGTCTTTGTCAAATTACAAAAGTAGTGAAATGTTACAGACAGAAACCAACATGAAGACCAGATGAGACATGAGCAAATCAATCTGTCTATCATTTATTCTCTACAATAAAAACGTTCTTGTTTTAATGTTTGCGAACATTGAACACATACACACAAGCATGGTTTGTCAAACAAACGGAAGCTTTTTTTTAATATTATGAACATTAAAAGACATCTTTTAAAGTGGTAATGCAACTGAACAGACTTTCCAAACATAAAAAAGAAATTCAAAACTAAAATTTCAAGTGCCATTTCATTAAGTTGTGGACAACATAGAACAAACTTTAAGACACTAGTGTCTGGAATATCTAAATGCATTTGTAGCCCTACGCATAATAACTGGAATCACTTGTGTATGTCTTTCTGAGGTACATAAACTCAGATTGCTATGCCATTCGACGCATTCATGTGTCTGCATAAGAAAATCAGGAGTGAAATTCTACAAAACAGAAAGAGTAATTCTGATCATTGGACAAAATGTTGATTCCCATAATCTGAATTGGTCTTCCAAGATGCGTGCATTCAAACTCAAAAGGATACAACTATGAACTGAACACAATCCAATTTAAACTTAAACTGGTGCTGGCACCTTACCTATAATACTTATATGAAGCTTCAAATTACAGTTCATTTGAGAATACTACCACTGCATGCTAAAACCAACCAACCCCAAACACCCTCCAGAACCGAAGTCCCTAAGACTGCTGGCCAAAATCAACCCAAAGCATCCAACACAACTCCAGTCCCCACTGCTGCTTGTCAAAACCAGCCAACCCAAAACAACCCCACACCTCTGTCCTAGCATGTTCCTAATGTGAATTTTAAAAAGAAAGGTTGGATGAAAAAAGCAGCCAACACTCAGGTAGTGGCAGTTAAGATTTTCGGTTTATTAAACTTTCTTCAATAAAACCAAGGACCGACGATTACAGGCAAATTAAAAAGAAAGGTTGTTAGTCCTGCACGACAATCCAGACAAACAGCTTACAGGACAAAACACAATGCATTTTGACCTCTTGGGTCTTCTGCAGGCAACAACAAACATCATTTAGGACAAAGAAAATGGAAGAACGAGCAACCACTTATCTTTTTATATTCAGCGCAAAATGGGTGTTGACTGAAAACGACGCCGTTGGGAAGGGGACCATGGGAGTTAAAATAATGATGATGACAATAATAATAATGACAACAATAGCAATAATAGTGATGATGATGTGAGAGTCAAGTTTCTGCAGCACTGACCTCCTTCAGCTGACCATCGTTGATCTTGGTTTTCATGTTGAGATACCGTTCCTGAGACTGACAGAACTTCACTGTCTGCTTGTCAAAGTTCTTCTTCTCCTCCTGTTTACACACACACACACACACACACACACACACACACACACACACACACACACACACACACACACACAGCGTCCTTCATTTCAGGCACATGATTCACACTTTACAATGCCTAATATCAATATACTATGAAAACGATTAAATACAAGGTGTTCAATATGACCACGTTATTTTCAAAAATAGCGAAATAAAGTCTCTTGTAAATTAGTTCATGTTTACATGTACCTTACATTTTCATCCACACAAACTAGTACAATATTACTAATAGTGATAATATTGCTTGTTACAAGCATGGCTCCCTTTCCTCAGTTCCACTAAAACTAAAAGGTCACGTGCTGTTTATCCTCCAACAAAAAAAATCAAATGCGCAGACTATCTCCTCTTCTCAAGCTAAACTATAAGATAAAGGCATGGACTCTATGTCTACAACAATAAAAATCATCAGCATCACATTTATGACAATGATAAAAAAGAATAAGCACTACAGACGCTTTGTTTCAAGAGGGCCATCACACTGTCCAAGACACCATGAAATGGATCCATCATGCATGTTCACACACACTTTCACTCACACACAACACCTCAACAGGGAGGGGGGGGGGGGGGGGGGGAAACACCATAACATTGACTCTATGAAACCTAAAACAGGCTGTAACATTACTGAAAACAAGTCAAAATACAAATTAACAAAACAATGGTCAAAGCAAAAGACCGCATAAATTTTTGGCAAACACATTCTTCACAAATAACAGACATAGACAATGGGCAAAACAAATTACAACACTCCCAAATGGGTGTCAGCAGGAGGCTGTCATCTTTGTCAGAATGTGTAGTTACTAGTGCCTGACCATGCAGTAGTTTTTTTAAAGTTCGATTCTGAATTAACCCTGAGGCCTACTCTAAGATGGAGAGGGACAGTAAGGTGTCCAATGACTGCCACCAGGCAGAACTGAAAAGTGGACGAGTAAGAGCCACAGGGTATGTGGGAAGCACTGACATCTGACCCTATTATCTGTTCCTTGAAGCATTCCACCAATTTTCTGCTCTCAAAATCATTGTGCTTCAATATCTCCTTGTCTGATCAAACCGAGAATGCAACAGTTTCTAAATACAACTTCACGAAGTTTTCACTCATGTCTCTTTCAAACTTGCGTTTGCACATAGGCGCACAAAGCTGACAGACATGTTCACCAACAGCAGGGCTCCCAATGACTGTTGTTTTTAAGCAGTCACCTCACCACAATAGAACTCAAAAACGTTTTTAGGCAGTCACCTCGCCATATTAGAACTCTAAAAGTTTTTAAGCAGTCACCTCACCATAATAGAACTCTAAAAATTTTAAGCAGTCACCTCACCATAATAGAACTCCTCTAAAAGTTTTTAGGCAGTCACCTCACCATAATAGAACTCCTCTAAAAGTTTTTAGCAGTCACCTCACCATAATAGAACTCCTCTAAAAGTTTTTAGGCAGTCACCTCACCATAATAGAACTCCTCTAAAAGTTTTTAGGCAGTCACCTCACCATAATAGAACTCCTCTAAAAGTTTTTAGGCAGTCACCTCACCATAATAGAACTCCTCTAAAAGTTTATAGGCAGTCACCTCACCATAATAGAACTCCTCTAAAAGTTTTTAGGCAGTCACCTCACCATAATAGAACTCCTCTAAAAGTTTTAGGCAGTCACCTCACCATAACAGAACTCTAACAATTTGTAAGCAGTCACCTCACCATTATGGAACTCTAAAAGTTTTTAAGCCGTCACCTCATCTCAACAGAACTCTAAGAGTCATCACACTATATCTGAAATATTTCATTTATATTTCAGCCCTGCTACGAACAGCACTATTCGCATGCCTAAACTGGTGCATCAAATTTCTCATACATTCTATTTTCACCTAAGCTTGCATGAGACATACAGTGCTTGGCTATCTACGTTTGACCATGTCAAGATATAAAATAATCTCTTTTATTTTACATTGACGAGAAAATCCTGTTAAAGGTTTGCAGGTGTTGTTATGCACTCTGCAAAATTTTACAGGTTCACCTCAAGGGACTGCCAATTTTCAATCTTAAAGGATCAACTGACCCCTGAAGTATATTTTTTACAGTATTTTTTCTGTCACAATGTGCAAAATGCACACCAACGAGAGCTTGAACAGGTCCAACCCCTGATCCTTAGCCAGTCACCACCAGTCCTGCTAACAAAGCTGTCAGACACGTTAATCGCTGTTGTACCACATAACTGAGCCTGTCTATAACATGGAAGGCAAAAGTCTCATTCTCTTCCCACCCCCAGCTTATCCCTTCCCCTTTTCAACCAACTGATTAATTTGCTTTCATTTGTTGGTTGTTGGTTTTTTTCCCTTAACTGACTGCTTTGTTTGTCTGTTTGCTTCGTTCCCTATGTTGCTGCCTACCTTAGCTGCACCAAGATTCTCTTTCCTGAACTGTTCCAGCCTCTTGACAAACTGCTCCTCTGAAGATTCAATCTGCACACATCAATGTCAAGGTCACAGTGATCACTTTTTTTTACCCATCATGTCCTCTGCATGAAGATTTTAACTCCTATAATGTATGTAACAACTGAAATACTGGTTTTGTCTGATGATTAATACCATTAGTCCTTTGAAGACTTGAACTCCTTTAGTACACACAAGAACAGGCAAACTGGTCTTCTGAAGATTTTAACACCTTTAGTATACAAACTGACAAACTGGCCCTGTGAAAAGTTTAACACCTTAAGTATACACAACAACTGACAAACTGGTCCTCTGAAGATTTCAACACCTTTAGTATACACAACTGACAAACTGGTCCTCTGAAGATTTCTGAAGATTTCAACACCTTCAGTATACACAACTGACAAACTGGTCCTCTGAAGATTTTAACACCTTTACTACACGAAACAACTGACAAAGTGTGGGAGAGGAGAGAAGAGAGAGAGAGAGAGAGAGAGAGAGAGAGAGAGAGAGAGAGAGAGAGAGAGAGAGAGAGAGAGAGAGAGATTTGAGGGATAGCCCATTTCATTTGTGAACACTGAAAAAGATTGGACTCATATTCTAAACACGTTACAACCAGACACCCTTCATACCCACCATCCGTTCTCGAAGCTCCTCGATGTCACTGATGTATTTGGCAAATTCCCCCAGGGACTGGGCTGCAACAAAAACAGAACGATACTGAATGTATCTAGGACTAATTTACTACATTTCAGCACATAAGTAAAAATCACTTTTATCTGATTAAAAACCTGCACATGAAAAAAGGTACAACTTCTCCTGACAAACACCAAATCAACATAAACAAAGAATAATTTTCATTGAAAAATCTCACAGCAGCATGACAGAGTATATATAACCTGTAATGCCAAATCCCAAAGAGTTGCCCATCTGTACATTTATTCATTTATCTAGACTGAATAGCAGTGATGGTCTATGACCAACGTAACTTGTACTTAATACATGTAACGGTCCTCAATATACTGAAGAATATCTGCTACCTGATCTGGTCGAGAGAGAGATGGAGAGAGACGCAGACAGACACTGAGACAGACAGTCAGTGAGACAGACTGAAAGACAAACTAAGAGAGAGAGAGATTGAGACGGAAAGAGAGACTGAGACAGAGATTAGGACAGAGAGAGAATAAGTAAGAGTGTAAACATATGTGTGCACAGGCACCATCGCTCCCACTTGCCCCTCCATTCTCCCTCTACCTCTGAGCACATGTATGCACGCGCGCGCGCGCACACACACACACACAAACAAACACATACACACACAAACATACACACAGGCACGCACATGCACACACACACACACACACTCATGCGCACACACACACACAGCACTCATGCGCAAACACACACACACACACACACACACACACACACACATAAACACACACACACACACACCCCACTGAAAAGAGTCTAGAATAGGGTGGAAGGGCAGAGGAGTCAGATCAGTATTGGTTTAAAAAATAAAATAAAAACAGGGGGGGGGGGGGGTAGGGGGAGGGGCCAAGGGAGAAAGAGAGAGAGAGAGAGAGAGAGAGAGAGAGAGAGAGAGAGAGAGAGAGAGAGAAGCACTCTCCCAATGGCAGAACCAGCCATGGCAAAAAGCAGAGGTAATAAAGGGGTGGAGGCAGAACTGAACTCAAACACCTCCCCCTACATCCTCCCCAATTAGCGGGGGTGGGGGAGAGGCCTGGGAGCAGCACTCAGGACTGTTGTCAAGCAGTTAGGAAGGAGGGCCCCAGGGGAGGCACCCATATCACCTCCATCAAACAAGTCTGCTTCTTCAGACCCCCTGCTTTTAGCAGGCTGGCAGACAGAGAGCTGGCCTAGCTGCCTGGCCTGACTGGGGCAAAGATCAATGCCAGGATGGGTAGGACTGACACACTGCCCTTTGCTGGCACCGCCCCTCCCTCCTTCCCTCCCTCTTCCCCCTCACAACACTTCTGAAGTAGTTTCCTGTCTGTCATGATTTGCTTATATTAGGGTGTTGGATCGTTTTCCTCAGCACTTCTTTCAATTAAGAGAGAGAGAGAGAGAGAGAGAGAGAGAGAGAGAGAGAGAGAGAGAGAGAGAGAGAGAGAGAGAGAGAGAGAGTGTGGTGTGTGTGTGTGTGGTGTGTGTGTGTGTGTGTGTGTGTGTGTGTGTGTGTGTGTGCGCGCGCCTGTGTGTGTGTGTGTGTGTGTGTGTGTGTGTGTGTGTGTGTGTGTGTGTGTGTGTATTTTATCTCATCAAAATGTATGACTCTTAAAAGAGGTGTGGGCACGCACATGCATGCAGACACGCGCATGCATGCACACACACATACACATACAAATACACAGGAAAAAAAAAACAATTCTTCAAGTGTGTTGCGTGTGTGCATGTCAGTGTGTGTGTGTGTGTGTGTGTGTGTGTGTGTGTGTGTGTGTGTGTGTGTGTGTTTTATCTCATCAAAATGTATGACTCTTAAAAGAGGTGTGGGCATGCACATGCATGCAGACACGCGCATGCATGCACACACACATACACATACAAATACACAGGAAAAAAAACAATTCTTCAAGTGTGTTGTGTGTGTGCATGTCAGTGTGTGTGTGTGTGTGTGTGTGTGTGTGTGTGTGTGTGTGTGTGTGTGTGTGTGTGTAAGAATGTATGAGTCCAAGCGTGTGAGTTAATTAGTTAGTTAGTTAGTGTGTGTGTGTGTGTGTGTCTGAGTGTGTGTGTGTGTGTGTGTGTGTGTGTGTGTGTGTGTGTGTGTGTGTGTGTGTGTGTGTGTGTGTGGTGTGTGTGTCTGCGTCTGTCTGTGTGTGTGCATGAGAATAAGCTTTTGTCTTTAGTATCTCATCTCACCACTATTTGAATCTGTCAAGTAAGATTATCCTTAGATGAGTCAGACAACAGTACACACACACACACACACACACACACACACACACACACACACACACACACGCATTCCATCAACTTGGACACAAGCTGTTGCGGAAGACCTCTCAAGCATGGTAACTGAGCAAGCATCCGGAGATGACCCTGTAAAGACAGAGACAGTTGTGGGACTATGAGCTGTCAGTGGCTGGGAACAATGGTGACAAAGCAATCTGCACTGCTGTTGGACAAAAAATCTGTCCACACCTCTCCCTGACCCTGCATATTTCAACCAGGACACCCCTCACCCCCCCCCCCCCCCTTCCCCCATCCCCACCCATATCTCCCCAACTGCCCTTTCCTTGTCTACCAAACTTCAGTAAGAATGCACCTCATGGCATTTCAACGATAATTTCAGTCACGTGGAAGGAAAAGTAATATTTAAATATCAACAAGATAGATGTACCAGCCAAATAGCTGTTCTCTTGTTTGTGAAGACTTGTAATCCAAGATTAAATCTCTGTTTCTTAGCAACCAAGAATAATTGTCACTGTGATGTTCATAGGGGGGGGGAAAGATGTCCCTCTCAAAAGCTGGTTCTCACTATATGAAATGGCTGATCAAGAATAAAACTTTAAAATCAGAGATGTAAACTTGCATGTGCCATGTGTCATGTATTACGTAACATGTAATTGTAGCATCTAAATGGAATCAGGATTTAGAAGAGGAAAAAAATAACCTGTGCTCAGTAACGATGTGCAAGGGAGTATTGCAAACGTTTGTGCTTTGTCTTCTAGACTGCAAAACGCTTTTTAAAATTTAAGCCTGTGATTTTGGTGTATTACCTAAATCAATGTTGTACCAATCACAGACACTGCTAACCATTAAAAAAAAAATCTGTCTCTACATAAAACAATAAATTCATATCCACATCTGCTAAAAGTCATTTCATTTGTTTCATCACCATAAGGAATGAAGGTCATCACAAAGACTATCTGCTGCTTAGGAAGAGAAATAAACTATCTTAAAATACCAGAACTGACAAGCCAAGAGAGCTGGGAACTTTGCGAAATTCACAAACAAAAAGAACTTTTTTAACCTCCCCTCTCTGCCTTTCCTGCCCAAGCCTCATGCACATAAGCACACATACACAGACACACACATACATGCATGTACACACTCGTGCATACACACACACAAAGGCACACACTGAATGCTTGAGCATCCTAGTAACTACTCATATATTCCAAAGGACTAAATGTCCAAATAAGTTATGAACACATGTTGGTGGCAATCAACTATGTTTGATTGTACTTATTTTCAGCAAAAACTCAAATAACAACTCGAATACCGCTTCAAGCTCTAGGCTGCCCATGACAACCACAGTGCACATCATTCACACGCCAAATGTTATTTTACTCCCAACTATTGTGTTTGGTGCGAGGACTTTGCCCTCTACATTTAAAATGTACAGGTAAGTTCATTCACAAGACTTTGACTAGTGCATCTTCTTGTGAGTCACCGGTCCATGGCACAGAAAGTCAAAATTCTTGATGCCATCCATTCTCAAGTAACTTCATTTCATCACTCAATGTTCTGAAGTTATGATTTTGAATGATTAACACTTTCTCTGTCACTGACAACAAACATCAACATCATAGCCAGCTGCCATTGGCAATAACTGTCAGCACTTAACAGTGACTACCAAAGACGATGATCGTAAAATAAGGATCATCACTCACTCTCCGCTCTCTTTCATTTCAGGTAAGAAGAAGACAGTTGGTCACATGATACTTGGTAATTAACTGGTCTGTCTCGGTCTTGAGTGAGTGAACTACTTTCTCTGTGTTTTTGGAATGCTCAGTTTTCTTCCATGTTTTCTGAGCAGTTTTATTCGTCAAGTGAGTGGAGAAAAGGGCCAGTCTACAATCACAAAATGTATTTTTTTTAAAACATAATAATGTTTTAGACTAGCAATTCATATTCATAGCAAAAGGAATTACGAAAATTGATGCTTTGGTTAATCAGATGCAGTTCACTTAGTGAAGTAACCCACAATGAAGCTGATTGTATGTCCAGGCAGCCCAGTCTTACTGTGTACTACAGGGATGCTGACTGTCATTATCAAAACATGGATTTAGTTACACTGAATGGGAAAGGGTTAATAGCATTCTTGAGGCACAATTATCTCTGAAAACCAAAACCACTGATGGTAATGTTGGCAAACGACGGTATTTTCTACAGTATGCCGTAGTAGTTGACATCAATCACACACACACAAGCAATTAGATAAATGGAAAGCTGACGCCTAATGCATGGATGGTCACATTTAATGCCAGTGTATAGAGTGAAACTACAAACTCAAAAATCTTCAACATTTTTTTTCAGTTTGTGTCTCACTCAGATGTAAAACATCAGGGGGGTTTAAAAAACATAAA
>CM031601.1:48995807-49018307 GCA_018398815.1 Conus ventricosus
CAAAAGCGGAAATGAAATGAAATGAGGTAGGGAACAGTAAACGATAAACAGTAAACAAGTGGGGTATGTTTACTGTTTAAAAACAAAAGGGAAAAAAGCCAAAAAAAGAAAAAAGAAAGAAACAAAAACTGTCATGTTACAAATTGTAAAAACAAAAATGCATTGACATTCTATTACAAAAGTAGATGAATAAGCTACAAATGCTAAAAAAAAAAAACCAAAAAAACGGTGAAAAACTACAACAGACAAAAAAAAAAACCTAACTTAAAAGCAGACTCCAACATTAACAAAAAGACAGAATTTCTTGAGAACACTGATGCAATTTATATTGAAAACTCCCTCAGCATTTTTAAAGGATGGGGGGTAAGTGTCTATAGTTTCTGGCTTTACTGTGGCTGACAGCAATACTTTTCAGTCTCAGGGAGCATTCAGTTATTCAGCAAATCGTTTGTGGGAACAGGAACATCAGAAACAAAATTTAAATCGTTACTGCAGACACACTCTATTCCAAAACTACCGCAAAAGAACAACTTGTCCCTGGAAGCTTTTGCTGTGAGGGCGTAAAACTCAACTGTTCAACATTTTATTCATTAAAAGCAAGTTACTTTTATTTATTTTTCTTTAAAAAATTGGCAAGAATGTCAGCATACCCCCCCCCCCCCCCCCCCCCACACACCTCTCTCTCTTCCAATTTTTCTTTTTCAATTATTGTCCAATGATTTATTATGGATGATCCAGTAGATCCATGAGGCACTTCTACAGCCCTGTGTCCTCAGTCAAATGCAACAGGGAAGAGACTTGAGGACTGTCCGTCTAGGCCGTTCTTGCCTGCTGCTGAGATCTCCACCCTTGCACTAGTTCCTGTAGGATGATCTTGAACATGGTACACTATCAATATACAGGACTGTGTCAGGCATGGAGTGCTGCCTGTAAGACAGGTAGTCAACACAAGATTGTGGGCAATGCACAAACCCACCTGCCCCACCCCCCACTCTCCTTCCCACCTCCACACCTTCCCCCCAGCCCCCTCTCCCTCCTTTACCAGATAGAGAACCCTGTCACTTGCATATCGGTGTATAATTTTTGACCTTACTGGTCCATGTATCTGCACTTTTTTTCTACAGACCTACACATACTTCCTCCCTCTGGACTAGAAGACGCAGCTCTTATATTTAGTGGCCTATAGGGTCACACTGAGGTAGCTTTACTCTTTGACTGCTTTTGAGCATTCTCATGCATATTTCCAGAGTACATGATAAACTGCTGTTATTCAAAAATCAGCGTGTTTCCCCCCCCCCCCCCCCCCCCCCCCCCCCTTCTGTAGATGCATGAATGGAACGGTCAATTCTAAGGACACATATTGGGCCATAGGTTGTATGCTATTACATGAAGGAGTTATTCTCTGATATTACACAGGAAGGAATCATTAATGCAAAGGGCATAAGCTGTCAGCTTCCTATCAAATTATTTCATGTGATTTTGATCTTTTCATTTTTTTCCCAATCCTACAGTAGAAGGTATAGTCAACACCAAGGGCATGTCTCCGGTTACAGGCTGCAGGCTTCTATCAAATAAACAGATTTCAAGTCATGTGATATATACCTCCACCCAACCATGGAAGCCAAATCATCGCTGCATTTTCTTTTTGTTGTTGTTCTACTCAACAGTCCTTTCCTCACCAAAACAAAAAACAAAAAAAAAACACAAAATAACAAACGATTCACTTGAATGCATGAAGTGTTGGTCGTTCACAAATCTGCAACTCCCATCCAACAAAGTGGATGTCAAGTCCTGGCCAGCGGTGGTAGAATGAACCCATTCTTGACATTAACACGCAAGAATGTGGATGGGCTACCCCTCATCAAAACAAGTAGCTGACTAAACTCACTCCTGGCACTGAACAGCTAGAAAGCACACAGGAAGCTACTCTTTACACCATACTGCTCATCAAAATAAAAACAAAAATATGAGCAACATTCTTTCTCCCACAACACCACTGTCAGTTAGGTACCTTCCACTCAGGCCAGTGCATGTACCAAACCACATCCCTTGCTATCCTGTCACTCTACTTTCATGCCCTTTGATTTTTCTTTTCCTGTACATGCTCATACACATTCAGTTTGCCTTTATTTGATTTCTGATGCTGACACATGATCAGGAACTGATACAAAGCCATTCATACCTGTCATGAAAGAAGACTCGTGCAGACTGCAACATTACTGGAAATAAGCCAGAATACAAGAAAACACACGAGAACAAGGTGCAAAGTAGCCCTTCATGCACAATACAAAACAGATGAGAAAATCTGAACAAGTATGTCTTCTTCAGATGTTAAAAACAACTTCGAGTTGCTGTCAGCATGAAAATGCACAAAACAATAATCCCCCAATTCGCAGTCAGCGTTTTTGTTTTATGTATTTTTTTAACATCTGTTGTATCTAACCTCTGAATAGGACATGCTATTTGAATATCTAAAAATTTACTTGTCCATTTTGTACTGCCTATCAAATAAACATCATTTTACACCTTGTCTTTTGTGTTTACCAGCCTTTGTATTTTGACCTAACATGAAAACATGAAACCCAGATGCTGCTTGCATATGATACTCTCTGCCACTAAGCATTCTCCAAAGATGTTTCTTCATGGCTATGTTGCTCTTTGTGGACTGGTTTTGACCCTGACATGAGAATGGCTAACCTACCACAACAAAGACAAAAGGTAAATACAAAGGAAAAGCTAGCTATTCTTCCTCTCTTTCTCTCCCTGGCTTTCTTCACATAATGTGCCTCACACTGGGGGAAGAAAAGATGTGTTAAATATATCATGCAAGTCTCCTCCGGCGAAGCATCCCTTTGTGCCCACGTCTCTTTGTGCCCACGTCTCTATATGCCCAAACCTATGCCAGTGGGAGTTGTGGGTAGGTACCCTTTATATCAACAACCAAACTGACCAGTGGTCAAGCAATGGTCAAAGTGACCAGTGGTCAAGTGATGGTCCCAGACTGACCAGTGGTCAAGCGATCGCTAAACTGACCAGTGGTCAAGTGATGGTCAAACTGACCAGTGGTCAAGCGATAGCTAAACTGACCAGTGGTCAAGTGATGGTCAAACTGACCAGTGACAGTTTGACAACTGACCACGGGTCAGTTTGACCATTGCTTGGCCACTGGTAAGTTTGGCTATTGACATAGAGGATGCCTACCCGAAACTCCCACTGGCATACGTTTTGGGCATATAGAGACCTGGGCACAAAGAGACGTGGGCACAAAGATACGTTACCTCCTCCGGCAGTGAAAGTCAGTCAGGTCTAACAGGTGGGAGCCCTACATCCTTCCTCATGTGGTGGTCCCAGTTGGAGGTGGCCCAAATTCAGGAGAGCCTTTTTTGCTCTGCAGGGTGTGAGCCGGAGCCAGGTTTCTTTCGTTCTGAGACTCCAAGTCTCTCTGCTTCTCATTTCCCCAAGGGTGATGTTGTGTTAAAATGCTTAACCCCTTTACACAGCTGTTTTCTCACTTCCATGGCCCATTCACCCCTCTCCCAACTCTTCCTTTTCACTTGGTTTGGAGTAGGGGGAGGGGAAAAGACATGGATTCTTGGAGGAAAGGGGAGGTGGGAGAGAGGGAGGGAGGGAGAGAGAGAGATTCAGTACGTAGGCATCACAACCTGTTGACTAGTCGACATGTAGGCTGCACTACATCTACTAGGCCACAAGGCATATTTTACTCCAGGGTTACAGCTAAACGAAAAAGTGAAAAATCTGAAAAGAGTTGAAAAGAGCCGCTTACTGATGACACCTGACAAATGCCTGACCCACGCATTAACCCAACGTAACAGTTAGACCTCCACTGTGAGTGCCTAGTTAACGCACCATTACTGTGTGTGTGTGTGTGTGTGTGTGTGTGTGTGTGTGTGTGTGTGTGTGTGTGTGTGTGTGTGTGTGTATATGAGCGTGCACAAGCACAAAGGTATGTGTGTGTGTGTGTGTGTGTGTGTGTGTGTGTGTGTGTGTGTGTGTGTGTGTGTGTGTTTGCATCTGTGTGCACACTTGCACCTTTGTGCTTGTATATACCAGAATGCATGTGTATGTGTGTGTGCATACTTGCACATGTGCATGGGAATAGGTGTATGTCCATACACACTTCAATATATTATGTTTGCATACCATCGCCTTCCTAGGCATGTGTAAGAACAGAATGTCTATGAATATATATATATGTGTGGAATGGCAGTTCAGATGGAAGTATTTTAAAGACAAACATACAGAAAGATAGACAGACAGGCAGACAGACAGACAGACAAAGTGTATGAATCTGAGAGAGAGTGAGTGTGTGTGCATGTGTGTGTGTATGTGTGTGTGTGTGTGTGTGTGTGTGTGTGTGTGTGTGTGTGTGTGTGTGTGTGTGTGTGTGTGTGTGCGTGCGCACGCGCGTGTGTGCGTGCATGCATTTGCGAACACTGTCTCAGTGTGCTTCCATGCATGTGTACAAGCATAAGCATATGTTTGTTTCATACATGTGTTTCAGAGCTTTTAAACACATAAACCTATCATTTTATGCTCTGACACCTATAGACAATATGTTAACATGCATACATAATATGTGTGAATAAAACATGCTTATATGAGGGGGGAGGGTTCCCATGACGGCAGAGGGGAGAAAATATGGAACATTCACTCACATGGTTGTGTGTGGCGTCTGCTTTAATTTATAAACATATACTTCAATCTGTGAGAGTATAACTGTGGTTGTGTATATGTGGGGGGGGGGGGGGGGGGGGGGGGGGGGAGAGAGAAGAGTCATGCTAACCCTGCAGACATAACAATGACATCATCCAGACCCACCTAAGATAAAAACAGACAGTAAACATGTTCTCTGTTCTCTTACCCTCTGACCTAGGTCTTCTATGCCCATTGAAATGGTAAAAAGAATTGAAAGGAAGAAAGTCCAAAACACTTCTTCCCCCCTGTGAGTAACACTGCTTATATAACACAGGCCTATGCCACCTGACCCTCCTCTCCTCCCTGGAGAGAACAGGGAAATGTCTGTTCTGGGCCACTTGCTCCTCCACCAAGTTTTCGGGCGAAAGTGCCCCAGGATTGGCATTTATACGTTCTCTAACAAGCAAGACTTCAAAAACCAAAAATAACAATTATCTACAAACAAACATACTGTGCAGGGTTATCCGTTTTCAATACTAATTTACTAAAGTTTTCATAGAGTAGCGTAGGGAAAGTAGCCAGGACTGAACACGCCCATAGAGTAACGCAGGAGAAAAGCAGTTGTAGCTGAACGCGCCCATATACACGGTGGGTGCACTAGGCTATCCGATTACTTCGCGGTATGTTAATTACGGCCCCCGAAACTTGGTGGGGAAAGAAAAATAAAAATAAAAAGAAACGGAAAGAAACGAGAAGAAAAGACGCAGAGAGCCAGGGGAACGCTATCGGCTCACACATCTCATGTCCACCTGACAAAGCCTGTTAAGGTTAAGTTGCCCTCAGAACAGACAGACAGACAAACAGACAGAGAGACAGACACACACACACACACACACACACACACACACACACACACACACACACACACTGGCACGCACACACACACACACAGGCCAAAAAATCAATACTGCCGCGCCTCCTCTACCCCTCTTCCCCCCTCCTCTTCACCCCCCCTTCCTTCCTGCCTAGCATTACATCAGCTTCCTAGAACGTTCCACGCTAACACTCCCGCTTGGCGGCGCTGTTCTAGCTGGCCAATCAGCGGGCTAAGCGTAGCCTTCTGGCCGCTCACGCCACACATTCTTCCACTGACTGCTGTGCAAGCGCGTTGTGGTTACTGTGCTGTGATTTTACATTTGACAGGCGGGCTGAGCGGAGAGAACTTGTGTGTGTGTGTTAAAAACATGGCGAGTCAGGGAAGTGATATTTCAATGTTTTCTGCCAGTGCTGGAAGTGACACTAATATTACTCAAGAAATGGATGAAGTGTTGTTATCTTCGCAAGGAAAACTTTCCGATCAACAGACTAATCTTGTGGAAAAATACATTGTTTATCATGAGGCCATGGCAAAGTTTTTGACAAAGAAATTGAGCGGCGAGCCTTGTTCTCCTCCCTCAAAGCCAAAAGGAAGCATTTCGTTTTTGTTTCTTCAACAATTATTTAATTAGAGTAACTTTGAAAAGCTTTTAACTTTTGAAGAAATGATTCTATTCAAAAAGCTCCAAATGTTCAGTGACCGGTGTACTACCTAGTAGTTCAGAAAACTTCTCCACCTTGTGGTGTTTGTGACACAACGGCAAAGCAGACGACGCGGAACACGACTCGGGCTGGGCCCAGACAGGGCTGGTGTTGTTACTGGCTAATTATAGGGGGCGTAGCACTGTTCGCTAACTGCCCTCCGACAACTGCTCTGCAAGGCTCTCAGTGAACGCCACAAACACATGACGCGGACTTAAAAATAGTAACGGTTTTGCAAAACTAGGCCAATCGGCAGACTCTGCCGATTGACCTACAAAGCCCTCTCTAACGTGCGACTGTAAGACCACAGCAGGCCTACTGCTGACGCGGTTGGCGCAGTGTGGTCTAGTGGCATTGGGTGTTTGTTGTTTGTTTGTTTGTTTGTTGTTTGTTTGTTTGTGTTTGTTTGTGTTTGTTGTTTGTTTGTGTGTGTGTGTTTTGTCCTACCCCACGCATGCACACCCCCCCACCCCCCTCCACCCGCCCACCCCCACCCCCCACCCCACGCATGCACACACTGACGTGGCTCTAAATATAGTAACGATCATGCATGTACGGTTTGCTGCCATATGACATTTGCGCCTGCCCTGCTTCGGCTGTTTGATTGTTTAAAAAACGCAGTGTGCCTGGATAACGATTTTTGAATGTTCTGGCAAACAAACTAGATAGGGTTAGGCCTTGTGTGTTGTTTGTTGTTTGTTTGTGTTTGTTGTTTGTTTGTGTGTGTTTTGTCCTACCCCACGCACGCACGTCCCCCCACCCACCCCACGCACGCACGTCTCTACTCCCACCCCACGCATGCACACCCCCCTACCCCACCCAACTCCACCCCACCCACCCCACCCAACTCCACCCCACCCACCCCTACCCCACGCATGCACACACTTAAGTCACTTTTAAGTTCTTAACTTAAGTCATCCCAAGTCATCCACAAGTTTTTACTCAAGTTATTCACAAGTCATCCTCAAGTCATTCACAAGTTCTTACCCAAGTTATCCTCAAGTTATTCTCAAGTTACTTCTAAGTTTTTATTCAAGTTGTCCTCAAGTCATCCTCAAGTTCTTACCAAGTTAACCTAAGATCATAACTAAGTCATCCTTTAAGTACAACCAAGTTCTTATTAAGTTATCTTATAATTATCAAAAAAATACAATCTATGTTTTTATCTTAAATAGTAGATGTCTAATATAGTACACACACGCCTCAAAAAACGCGTCATCGTTGAGGATGTCTTGCTCAGCGTTCTCTGCATAGATCTTAAGGAAGGTCTTACATCCGAAGCAACCGCATTGATTACAATTTGGGTCTATGGAAATGTCTTTTATAGACTCCATGTCTTTATTTATTGACTTTATCATTTTATAATACGCCATGATCTATTTTTATAAAAAAAATTAAAATATTATTCCATTATAAATGGATCAAAATGATGCTTTGTTATTGGCGGTTTTGGCGTGCAGTTGTCTCTTTCTGTATTTAATGGTTCAGATTTTTTGATTGCTTTTGTTTCTGTTGCCATCGGTTATATATTTTATAACCGTAATAACTGCCCCCAACAGCAGCAATGGCGCCAAAAATGGCAACAGTTTTAAGTTCAATATTCCATGAAGACTTTGGTGCCCTTGTATCACATGGAGTTTTTATAGCTGGCATTGAATCAACTTGTTCTGGCGTTGGCGGCGTTATTGTTTTCATGATGAGTCATATTCTGTAACATTAATTTTTTTTGTCTGTTCCACTCTGCTAATTTTTTCCCTGCTTCAACACGCCAGGATTTTTAATGGTCTCCACCTGATTCAGCGTTTTCTGCTGATTTTCTGGCTTGGTTACTTTCTCCACCTGATTCAGTGTTTTCTGGTTCTGCTGATTTTCCAGATCGTTCATTTTGAAGGGAAATAAAATCTATATGATTAAAAGTTATTAATCCCATGATTAATGGCGATAACAATGTTCCAAATCTGTAATATAGATCACAGCCTAGAGACTCTAATGACTTTTTTTAAAACAGGATCTTGCGTTAAATCATACGAAAGATCTTGTTCAGAATCAATGGGAGCAAATCTACTGACTGTTTAGTGTAAAAATTTAAGAACCGTTTGCCCCCACTTTTCACCATTCTAGACCCAACGCGCTTTCATACCTGTTATGATACTTTATTAATGTCTTGTGGCGACATCTGTTGAATCTGGTTCAATGCAAAATTCTTTCCCGAGGAACTGTTTTGTTTTTCCACTCGCTCCCAAAGAATAAAACCTCTCCTTTGGGGCATAACAGTTGGCCATCAACTTGGTCATTCAAAAAGTTCAGGAAGGTTTTAGGCCGCCGGGTAGCTGTAGTAGATCATCACTGTTCATGTTTTTTAATAATTATAATTATTTTATTTTATAAAAATGAGCACTGAAAAAACTGTTGCTAACCTTGTATACCATTCTGCTGTATTGGAGGTCTAAGTGTAGGATACTAAATGCTTGGTAAAACCCTGTTAAGAATTAAACCAGCAGATCTTGGCAAACTGGGACTTTGAGGATTCAGCAAAGCTGATTGCTATCATTGCAGCTTCGGTTGCCACGAAAGATTTTCTAGTTAAGCAAGGAATAATTCCAGACAATATAATATGTAAGAAAAAAATACATTTATAAAAATGGCTTCACTCGCAATAATGATAGGCGGCGCTGTGTGGTGAATGCGCTTGCTTTTAGCGGAAGTAATTTCGCATTTTTGTAAACTGGGGAATGACGGCGAGAGAAAAAGACATAACAAAGCTATGGAGCAACTAGCAGTGCACAGACGCCCATGAAAGGCAGAGACTTGAGCAGTTAGATTTTATTAATGACACACTGAAAAGGGCAGGGGCATGCAGCTTACACATTTAAAAATGTTGATCAAGCAATAAAACAATATTATCTAGTAACAGGCAAACCAATCAAAGACATTGCCCCCACCAAAAATTCAGTGACTTTTATCAACCATCCAGAAAACAAAAGATGCAAGAATCGGGTTTATTGTCGTTGGTATGACCGTTGTGTATTTTGTTGCACATAATATTGGCTGAATAAAAAATGAACAAAATCTATTATTCGCCCAAAGGATATTGGAAGGGATCACAGCAATTAAAAAGCTAAGCCAAGCGGCAGGGGTCAGTGAACAAACAGCAAAGGAATGGTTATCTAAACAAGCAATTTGGCAAATTTATTTTACCCGCCCCTAGACGAATACAGAGACCACACTTTGTTAATAACAACTCCAAAGACACCCATCAAATGGATCTTCTATATTTACCCTCTGATAGTATTAGACGAAAAAGAAATTTAAGTACGCCCCTCACAGTCATTGACATGGCTTCAAGATACAAAGATGCAGAACCATTAACACAAAAGAGTGCTTCTGCTGTTGCCGTTGCCCTACAGCTGATATACCAGCGAGGCCCCCCTTAACTTTTTCCCCCGCATGATTCAGTCGATGATGGAAAAGAATTTAAAGGCCAAGTGAATCAATTATTGTTGAAAATAGGAGTTACCATTAAAAGAGGCATTCCAGGAGTTCACAGATCACAGGCTTTAGTCGAAAACTTTAACAAACAGTTAGCCGAAAAAAATTTTTTCCTACCAGTATCACAGAGAGCTGATTGACAATTCTCGCAACACAGAATGGGTTAGAAGATTGCCCTCAGTTTTGCGCGCAATGAATAATGAAGAATTTAAAGGGCTAAAGCCAGTACAAGCAATCAAAAGAAAAACAATAAATGTTGCTGAAGGGGGAGTCTTCATCCAGCAAACTATTACCATTTGGATTGAAAGTAAGGTACCTTTATTTACCGGGGGAAGCAGAAGGGGACACTCGCATCAGGGCAACAGATCCAGTTTGGAGTGTTGATCCATATGAAATAAAAAGAATTGTAAGATGAATCCGCCCGTGTATTATTTACGAGAAACTGACACAACAAAACAACCGGCTCCTCAAAGATCTTTTGTGAAAGAAGAACTGCAGATAATTCCGCCAGACACAGTTCCGCTTTAATTAATTTACGTAAACATATTTTGGTTTAAAATGGAAGGCCAGAAGGAAGCGCAGAACGAAACAAGAATGGTAAAGGAAGAGACCTTGAAAATGATACGGGAATCATTTCAGGCGTGTAATGCTATTAAGGAAACATTTTCGAGGATTAATCAATGCATGCTAAATCATCCAGATCACCTACAACTCAAACCCCCAAATTGGGAAAAAGAATATCTTGAAATAATAAAAAAAATTCGAACTCGTCAAGCAAACATGAGAAAAGATTTAAATGAATTGGATGAAGCTATGATTGATCTTATAATAAAAGTTGATGAAAAATATAAAACCCCCTGTTTATGCGGTTCTCCAGTGCCCAATTGCATATGAAAACTCTGGATTAACAAACACCCGTTTTGTGTTTGTTCTATCTAACGACTTCTTTGTTACAACTGTTGTGTTGATCTCATGTAGATTAGATCGCAGTTTTACGTTGTCATGATGAAAAGTCTTATTGCTAAACAATGCTTCTTTGTAGTTGTCATGTGATATGTTTGACTGCACACGCTGCGAGATATTCCCTTTGCTTTCTTAATGATTTTCTCCTGGCTCGAAATACTGTACATTTTCGATCTTAACCCCACATACTCCTTGATCACCTTTCCAGATAATTCATCCTTCATTCTTTCCTAAACCTTCTTGTTAGTAATTGAATGCAAAGGCGAATCTTTAGGGTAATCAGATGTGTCGTACCATCCTGCATGCCCTTTAGCCACTTCGGTTTCCATGTCTTTATAGATGTCTTCAGTAGGGATATCTATAACAAAACTATCTGTATCTGTGTAAAGTACTCTGGACTCAGGATACGAGGGCTTAAAGTAGTCATTAAGAAACTCTAACATCAAAGCTTTGATAATTCTAAAACAGTAAACCCAATAAATACAGGTTTGTCCAATTTGACTTTCTTTTTTTCATCATTATGCCAAAAAGTGATCATGAAATCTTCTAAAGTCCTGATAATTAGGTTTTGAAGTCAGCTTAATTGCTTCGTTCTCTTTGGTGACTAATCTGACATCTTTACGCTGTGCGGATTCTCCATAGTCTTTCCAAAACAGCTGTTGTTCATCAGCTTGAAAAAGTCTTTTTCTGAAGCATCTGTGGATTTGGTTCTGAGATCAGTGTTCTTCATGATGTATGGTTTCATGACTGTTCTTGGTCAAAAGCAATTTATGCGATGAACAGCTGTTAACTTTAAACCATGTCTTAAATAAAATTGTAGAAGTCTGTAATGGCAGACATAATTTTTTTTGCTCGAAGATTAGGCACAAGTTTAGGTGGCTCTCTTGGATCCATCTTTAGACTTTCTGCTGCTAATGGATAGTCATTATGCAGGTCATGGAGTTCATGAGGATATTCTAAAGTCAAACTTCTAGAATGAAACCGCGCTGTTGATCAGGCGTTAAATGCTCAACCACTTTAATGCCTTTTGAAAATTATTTGGATCGGCCGCCTGTGTACATTTTAAAGTTGCGTAATGGAAGTGATTGCGCCATTGCCCATCCATACAGATTGTTTGCATCTAAATACATAAGATAGTTAGACCTTTTACTGGGATCATAATCGTCCAAGTATTTGTTGTTTGCTTTACAGTAATGATGCGACGCCATACTAATTCCTCCCCGCAATCCGTTTTCAATCATCTGAATCATTGGTAAATCCGACAATAAATCAATCTGTACTCCAGTAAACTTTAAGAAAGCATCCCAGCTCATCCCGGGCGCAGAAATGTAATGCGCAGGATCCAAACTGTAATGTTTCATGCAGGTCTTTCTATAATTTTCAAAGACGTCCGCCAACAAACATACATCGGCCATCAAGTAGGAGTCATGATAGTCTCCCATCGTTTTACACTCTAACTTTTGCCACGCATCTTGGCATGCTGGTAATCAGAATCACTAATGTCCTTTCCTCTGAGACTAGAAAAGAACGCGCCTTTAGGTGGAAGCGTCTCTTCGTCAAACCTTTCCCACTGTCCATGTACTCATAAGGGTAAACGCCCTTTCTAACGAGAGTTGGGTCAAAATATTCTTCTGTTATTGGGCAGGACTTTAAGGCCATAGCCAGTGACTCTAATGATCCATCATGTGTTGCATAGAGTCATAAAAAGACATGTTATTTAGATTAAAGCACATGTACTTTTCTGATGACTGTGCAATGCATGCTACCCTGAAGGCGTTGGTTACTGCTTGCAATATAAGATGAGAGTCGTAACCTCGCAAGTTATGAAAGAAGATGGGCAGCTTCCATGTCTTTGGTTCAAACTTTAGTTGAAGATTGCATTTACTGTGCGCTGCACCTCTAACTTCCCACTAATGTGATCATGGTCTCTTACTGTGGGGTTTACACTCTTGGGCGTTAGCTCTAAACCGCAAATCCAACAATGCGTGGCTGAGTCATACTGTTGTTGGTCTTCAGGCGCCATTATGATTTCAGATAAGTTTAGATTATTAGAACAGTCATTGCGCACTTGCTGCATACGTTTTAAGAATGTTTCTGCAGCATCTGGTCCTCTATATAATTCTGGTTCTGAATAAACACCATCCGACCTAACAACAATGAAGGCAAATGAACAAATCTGATGATTACTCATTAAGACTGTTTTTCGAAGTTTTTGTGGCGCTGGCCCTTCATAAGGAACTATAAGCGACTCGAAGTCTGCGTAAACTACGTATGGAGAATGTTGCAGCCGTTTCCAGTTCTTAAAACTAACTTTAGATCCAGGAGGGGGCGTAGTTAGTTCTGTCTTACAGTCTACAGAACTTTTACAATGTTTTATATGTTCACTCGCGGCTTGCACAGATGGAATTCTTGTTAAACTTTTTCTGCAAATTCTTGTATGTTAGTTTTTTTTTGAAGTATGCGCCAATAATCTGTCATTGTGCGTATCAATGTGTAATGGGGCAGCCTGCTGGCGAAAACATTAGGAGTAAGTCCACATGATTTTTTGGCTGGTTCGCCTTTTGTTGGGACTGTTCTTGGACACTTTAATTGGCGCCAAATTTGTTTCCTCATCCATGTGTATACATTAACAGTTTTTGGGGTTGTTTTGTTCTTCAAACTGATCAATTTGGTCTACACTAACAGGAAAGGAATTCCATTGAAGTTAAGATCTTTGGCGTATTGCCGATAGTTAGTCACTCTCTCTGCGTGTTCGCGAACATGATGAGCCTTGCAAGAACGCACCACATGAAACATTTGTTGTCTAAAATTTTTTATGTTTAAAACTGCTCTTTTTAAAGCCAACTCCCGAGGTAGTGGAATGTAAACCCTTTGGGCCTAAAATCGGTGCATACTTAGCCTGTTTTAATCTAATCTCTAAGACTTCGCCCTCTGACCAACCAGAGCCTCTCATTTAGCTTCTTCAGCGGCAGCGTCAAACTGTGTAAGCAGTTCGTCTGCCCAACCGGGTGTTAAGTCATTACGAGAAAGAATAGTCTGTTGTTTAGTCGAGACCCAGACTTCTAGATTTTCTTCGTTTATTTTACATAGTCAATTAAAACAGCTAACATTACTTTAACCGGTGGTCTTTTGTTAGTTTACTTGGAACTTGAGAAATAGCATGAACAACACTTGCCTGTACGTTTGTTGGGTAAATGACTTCTAAATCAATATCATTCAGTGCTCTTGATAAACGCTCTCTCTCGAGCATTCCTTCAAAACAATTCGTCTTGTCCTTCATATTCTTAGCCATGCTGTCTTTTCTTTTCTAAGCCAAAATATTTATTTAAAATAAAAAATACTTAATCAGAACCAATATCAACGGTCCTTTTGCGCTTGGACTCATAAACTAAATTTATAAACACCTTTTGGTGTTGTTAATGTGAGCTGTTTAGAACAGAGTTTAATGTCTCGTTTACTTTTTTTAAGCATTCCTTTTTTATCTGCTCGGGGTCTGGCTGTTGAGAAAAACTTGTAAACCGCCTTTCTTTGAAGATCAAACTTTTTCTTTTGTAGTCATCAAATCAGCCTGTAAACGTTTAAATTCTTCACCCTTTGTGTTTGAGTCAACTAGCGCTTTATTTATTGTCAGTTTTAAACGAGCTAAGTTTAGCTGTTATTGTTGAACCATAGCTGTGTGCTTTTGGAGTTTATTTTTTATTTTTTGCTGGCGGCCCCTACAGCTAATGAACACAGGCCAAGAGCTAAAGACAAACCTCCTAGAGGTAAAGCTTGCGGGTGCGCCTATGCCCGTTGCTAAGAGCCCAAAACACTCCGTCCTGTGATAGAGCGCTTATGTCGATGCCCCAGTATTAACATATGTAACAGCATAAAGGCAGCAGAATCCCTTCTTTTGGGGTTTTGCTGTATTTTGAAAGGTCCTGCTCTAGTTTTTGTTGCATTTGTGTAATTTTTGTTAATCTGAAGGTTTTTACTTCAGGGGTTTCTATAACAGCAGAATTGCCTGCTATCTCTTCTTTTGGTAACTCTGGCGCTGTAGGCACATTTGGATAAACCTGAACAGACATGCTTTTTATAAAATGAAAAATAATTTAGTTAATACATATTTTAATCTGTTTTCTTAAATTTTTAGCTGCCCCTCATATAATAAAAACAAATGTACTTTAAGCGGTTTACGGCTTCTTCTTCTTTATCAATTTGAATGTTTATTACGTCTCTCACGTTTCTCCCGCTTCCATACAACTCATTATCCTCTGTTGACCTTAGGTCAATCCATAAACCGTATTTTGTTGTTAAAATAATAAACAAGCCTAACATTGTGAAGATGTAAATCTTTAGACACTAGGTCTGCTGTTGGATTTCTACCCCTCCCCCCCCCAAAAAATTTTCTTATTTCGTCAAAATGATGATAAGGTCTAAGCCCGCTAGCGTAGATTTGGTTAGGACTACCGTCAATTGTACATTGCACTTTCGTTTTTTTAGGATTAAAAAAACTTTTCACTTGCTCTTTTGAACGGTTCTTCATCTTCACACAGCAAATAAAATACCTTAAGCGATTTTGTTTGCGACCTAAAACTAAAATTCCATATAGTGTCTGCCCTGCTTCTAGGATATGTTGTATGATGAATCACTCTTTCGTAATATATTGGTAATTTTGACTGATATTGTTGTTCAATCAGCCTTGCTAAGTGAAGGTTGCTAACAACGTCAAACTCTAACGAGATGTCAGAAATGCTTTTACTTTGCTTCGGTGTCTGATGATCTGATAACACGTTTGTAGTCATTAAAAGTTAGTTCGTATGACAATCTGTCTTTTAATGCTCCTTGAAAGTATGGTGCATGCGCTTTTAACAACTCAAAATCTAAGGGAATGGAAAAAGCGATTACCATACGCAAAACTTACAGCTAAACCCTTTTTTTGCTGCTTTTAAGCACCTGGGGCGAGTTCAGCGCCTATTCTAAGTTTTAGTGTTTTCTTCATTGCTGATTCCCTTGAAACGCAAGATCTTCCCTTTCATTCCCGTTAGCCATAGATCAGAATAGGTTAAAAATATGTCTGCATTGTGTAAAGAAAATATTTCTTGCCCCTAAAGTTTTATAAAAATTTTCTTAACGATTGCCCGTCCCAAATTCTGTACAACTGTCCTGTTTGGGTCTGTTGTTGAATCGAGCGCTATTTGAAGTAAGACGCGCAGAGCCTGGCACAATCACTTCATCCGCTCCTAGGTCTGGAAATTTGACAGTAAGAATTTGATCTGCATCAATAGTAGATGGTTTTATTTGGAACAGTAATATTCCGCTTATTTCCCTTCACGCCATGGGCTCTTTCTGTTTTCTATGCGGGTCAAGAATCGAGCCATGTGCTTGTTGTGGCATTTTTATGAAGCAAAATAAAAAGTTAATTATTTAAAAACATGGCAGAATTGAAGGCGAAGAAATTATGATGTTTTTGATCGTGGAGACGACATGATTTGAAATGAACCCTTTGACACAGCATCGCTCAACGCTCTCATTGCAGCGTGAATTAACAGCAATTTACGGTCGAAGCATTTACAAAAGTTTAGGCCAAGAACCTCCCGAATTTATAGACCCAAATGATTTTGAATTAGAAGATGGTCATTTGTCTGTAAAAAACGATCAAGGGCAACTTGTTCGGCCTTACAACTAAACCGACCCATCAAATTTTTAGCTGTGGGTTCAATTAGAAATAGACTCAGTTTTGAAAGATCAAATCGCCTTGGAAATTGCTAGACCGAAATTAAGGGCGGAGGCAGTTGCAAAAACTTCAAACACACTACAAGAACTCCCAACAGATAACCAAATGCAAAACATGGAACTTAAAGAATTAAATCAATCAGCAGGCAAAATTAATAAATACAATAGAAGCAAAAACCAGTTTTTTCAGAAGAAACAGCGTTAAAAAAAATTTAAATGTTTTCCCCATTGCCTATGCGAGAATTATTAGCCCTTGATCGTACTTTAAGAACCATCAGAGGCGAATTAACAAACAATTTAGCAAAACTAGGTGAACTAGATGGGCATATAAAAGAGAAAAAGAAAAACTCGTTGAGGCTGATGACGCCAACTTAGGGCCTGATATTAAGAAAGAAAAACCCCAAAGACTAAAAGATCTTGAACAAGAGAGATCAGAAAGACTAGAAGTGAGGGACTACTAACCGAGACCTATTACGAACTCAAGTGAATAGAATAAGAGAAACTATCGAAAAAATTTTATAGAAGACGCAACGCTAGCAGAACGAATAAGAACATTGTTTAGAGAGCAGGGAGTCACTTTAGCAAGCGTTATAACTGCCTTAGGATTTGCAATAAGTACACTGGTGATGGCTATTACAGGCGGTGGTGGAGGGCAAAGTCCAGTGCATCCGCCGCCCCCGCCATCGCCTCCACCTGATAAATCATGGGTAAAAAAACAGCTTGTCATCTTGCAAGTTTATTAAAAAAATTAGCTAGTAAAAACTATAGACGCTTTACCCGGAATATTGGGGAGTATTGTCAGCTGGCTTTTGTCTACTGCAAGCAAAGTAGTTGGCTTTTGGCCGGCACTTATGGACATTAGTTCTTGTAATAGTTGGGTTATATTTAGTAAGATAAAGACCAAGTAATCCTAGGCCAGTTAATCCCAAAAACAAGCGCTGTCTTTTCATATTCATGGTCATCGCGAACAGAGTCTGCGAGCTTTGCTGAGTCTTCAATGACTTTGGGGGTTTGGACTTCGGGAATTAGATGACTTAATCTTGGGGGTTTGTTTACTGCTTGTTATTTTACTGGCTCAGAATTTATGTCGTTTTTTCCCCAACCTTCTTTTCATTGCCTGCTATAAGAATTTCATTATTATAGTTTATTATTATTCCCACCTGGAGTCTGAGGTCAAAAAGGCAGCAGTATAAACCAGTGCCAACAGCAAAGTCTACTTTCGATCTTGCGTATTGTAAAACATTTTGGTATCTTTTAATACTTGAAGGTAAATCAACTGTAGAATTAATGGCGTCCTCTAAATTTGCTAATATTGTTTTGCGCGTCAAAGCCAGTAGAAGGATCAGTTTTTTGCTCGATCTTGCCTGTGCTTGCGAACCTAGCAAAAACCAAACGTAAGTACGAATAGAGCGTTTATTCGTTCTATTCCCGCCCTAGTTAGGCCCTTAGAAGTGTCTAAGATAAATGTTGTCCTGCTGTTTTATGCTCTTGCTTATGGACCAGGGCTCAACAATTTTGAAAGGAGAACGCCGGTCAAAGTTATACTTTCTGTGCGTGCCCTGAAAATAAATGACGCCTATGCCATGATTATGATCAAACTTTTGTCTAAAGCTGTCTTGATGTTAATATTGAATTCGTTACAGATCCTTTCAAAAGCCTTCATGTCTATTCTGTTGCTGAGTGGATTAAACGGTTTGTCATTTGGCAATGGCGCTTGCAATTCAGCCAAAATACGTCTGAAGGTGTAATAGAAATGAAAACGGTACACTGACCTCACCAAAAGGGTCCCTGGTGATTTAAATGATCAGCATACGCCACTCCACACCCCAGTTGATGCGCAAAACACAGCAAAGTTTAACTGGTTCTGATAAAACTGCATCGGGGTGACTAAACCCGCTTTCTGGATGTGCTCGTCTTCAATAGGGGGGTTAAGATATCTGCTTAATGGAGTACTCACCTTTTTATGAAAGAGGCAGTCTGGGTCACAGCAATGCAAGAGTATCAGTTGCTATATTTTTAAGATTGTAGTGCGGCCCAACAGAAATTTTGCGCCAGTATATTTGAAAGCATCATTTTTTAATTTGTTTTAAAAAAGGGTTTTTAACAATAACAACTCAAGGCCGTCCTTCGTTTTTAGAACATGCATTGATAACAATTGCGGGGCCAAAACGGGCGCGCTCCATGAAATATTTTACAAAGTCGTATGGGTTTTAAAATAACTGAAGCCAAGGGGAATAATAAGATTACAAAATATGAAAGGAGAACAAACGACGTTAAACAGTTAACAATACCTGATGGTTATTACGGGTTTTGCTCACTAAAAAGAGCAATGAGTAACTTAGACATTACTCTTAAACTTAACAATGCAAATCTAAAAACAATATTTAAAATTCAAACCTGAAGAAGCAAAATACGATTTGATAAAGAGCTAGCTAAAATGCTAGGCTTTACAACTAGCAATCTACCCCCTCTAGTTTTTAGTGTTTCGCCAGATGAAACTACGTTTGAGGGGGAAAGTTCCGCTCAATCTTGCATTACATTCATTACTCTATGTTCATTTGGATGAGCTAAGCACTGATGAAAACTTATATGATGGAAGGCCCCCAACTGTTTTAAGACCTCTGCCGTCAGGGAAAGCTGCATATTGCGATTATGAAATTATACAATTCCCTAATTACAGTTTAAAAGATTAGTTTGTGGGAGGGTCGGATCATTTAAAATAAAAATCAAAGACAAAACGGGGAAAGTCGTAAAATGTGATAACCCGCACATTGTTTGGAAATAAAATAATACGCTACTAAAAAAAAATGTCGCGGGGGCCAGAAGAACCAGGAGTTACATTAGCACCTGTGAGGGGTATAACTTTAGAATTAAAAGACCTTGCAGACGTTGCGGACTTTGAACAGAACGGTGAGATAGGCGCTTTGTATGGTTTTGAGTACACTAAAGATGGTGATTATAAACGCAAAGAGGTTGGCGACAGCAAAAAAGTTCCTAAACTAGAACAGCTGCGCAATCTAGAGGCAAATAATGTTGGCCAGTTAAAGAATATAAAAAAAGTTCGAAAACCTGACCTCAAATGGCACTTAGAACCATATTTAGAATGGGGAAATAAAATTTGAATTTATAAGCCCATTTACATATTTTAGCCGTCAAAAAAGTTTTTAGAAAAGATTCAACTCTGGCCCTTTACTGTAAGTCTTATGCCGGACGACAATTTGTCGGAAAGAAATGAAATAACGCCGTAAAGGAAAAAAGCAGTACATCCTCCACAAAAGAAACAGTTGTAAAAAAAGCTTCTTTAAAAAAAATTACAGTTCTTTCCAAGCAGAAAATTAGGAGACACGTTTTACAATGATATTTGAAAATTTTTGTCTTTAAAAAATGTGGAGAGGGATGGGGTTTTGGGCGTTAGTGACGACCTTATAAAAGGAATTAATATTAGCTGGCAAAACTTAGACTTAAACGCCTTAACGTTGTTGTCGTCGTTCTTCAAAAATGGTGAGGATATTAAGATCATAACAACAAGCAACAAAAATCACTGTTGACTTAAATAGAAACAATCTTACAGAAAATGAATTTGGGGTTAATCTTACACAAATTTTGGCCTCGTTTGGGTTTTATTATACTGAACAAGTTTTGACGGAGAGTATGATAAAAATAATAACTGGATTAGATTAATTCTGTTATAAAACTATGGAGCAGTTAAACTTTATGATAAAATCCCCTCATTGTTCAATGATTTGTGGGGAGACTGGTTGTGGAAAAACAATATTTGTCCTAGACTTATTACAAACAGTTTATCGTTATAATTTTAATCATTTTTGTGATTTTCTGTCCAACACTTAAATGGAACAAAGCATATCATAATAGAAGGTTTATATGGAAGATGATGAAATATATTTAAGTTGATCCCAGCAATAAACTTGAGTGAATGTCTAGAACGCTTTTTTTATATTGTTTGAGGGAACGCAGACGCTATTATTATAGATGACTGTTCAGCAGAAAAAGACATAGTTAAAAAGAGAAACACTTTTTCGAAACTAGCTTTCAGCGGAAGACATGCTCGGATAAGTGTGTGGATTTTATGTCAAAAATATAACTCAGTTTTAAAAGCTTTAGAGAACAGTTAAAGACTGTAGTGTTATTTCACATGAAAGACAGAGATCATTTGAAGAATGTTTGCGCGAAAATGATGTTATTGAAAACGATCAAGAAAAACATAGGATTAAACAAAAACTGAAATCTGAAAAATTTAGTAAATTAGTATTGAAAACGGATAACCCTACACAGTATGTTTGTTTGTAGATAATCGTTATTTTTGTTATTGAAGTCTTGCTTGTTGAAAAACGTATAAAAAGCCAATCCTGGGGCACTTTCGCCCGAAAAAATTGGTGGAGGAGCAAGTGGCCCAGAACAGACATTTCCCTGTTCTCCCCCTGGTCTCTGTCACCCTATCCCCACAGTCACTTCAACAAGGACCAAGTCTCCCCAAAACAAGTCGAATTCTTTCTGTCACAAGCAAACACATAATGTGAACCACTAACTGTAAAAACTTAAAGCCAGCAGTAAGCAAGGCATTTGCATTTACATGTTTTGAAGCAGAAGGAGAATGAGTGAATGAATTCTTACAAAGCTGATTGATCAGGTATCTGCAATAAGTGCTTAAGTTCAAAACAAAAAATAATAATAATCTCTCTACCTCCTAAGTATATCCTCTCCCCTCTCTATAAATGCCTGCATGCATCCACATCATACACACACACACACACACATGATGCAGACTTGCAAGTACTTAACAGGCTGCAATACACATAAATCTATGGACAGACGGCAAGTTAAACTTGTTCAAACAAGGTTTTAAGCCAAATTTCAAGCAAACGTGATCACATACATATGCACACATAATTTTGCTACATCATTATGCATGGGAACACACACACACACACGCACGCACGCATGCATGCACGCACACATACACGCACACACATACACATCAATGATGCATACAGAGACCGAAAGACAAACTTGGAATGACAGAGCCAGCACTGGCTATGCCAGGGTGAAATAAAGAGTGCATTGCCTACTGTGTCCGCACTCTGAGTCATCAGCACACAAGTAACAGCATTGTCCCAACCATTTAGCCCAAGTAAACCTGCAAGACTTAAAGTTATATATATTTTGTGAAATTGACTTCACCCTCTACCACTATCCCACCCCACCCTGTCCTCTGTTTCAACTTAGTCTATTTGTGGTAAAAAGACAGAATTTTGTCTACTAAATTTTACAGTCAAACAAACAAACAAAAATTGTGACCCTCCCTTCTCCCCAACATGCACATGAACAAAGCAAAAATATTAACAAAAAAAGCAATGTGAAAGCTAGAGCTGACATACATTTTCTACCAATGCATGCCCCCCATTCCCCCTACCCACCCAGCCCCATCCCCACCTCCTCCCAGTAGACTTCTCTGCCTCAAGTCACACTTTTGACTACTGATGATTTTCAGTTTTCAGTAGAATGCAGAAATCAATTTATGAGTGTTATTTTCCTTCTTCTTTAGTAAACAAGTTCAGTCTGTAAATTCTAACTACAAGTACATAACATGAACAAACAAAAGTAGTGACATTCACAATCATTTTACATGAAAAGACAGACCAATAGAACATGTCTGGATATGACTAGCCCCATATGCTTGTGTCCTTCAGTTCTACTTTAAATTAAAAGAGTGAAAGACACAAAAATAAAAAAAATAAGACTAAGAGAGAAATTATGTAAAAGGATACCAAAGAAGCAGCAGATACACACACTAAAAGATTAACCCCCTCCTGTTAACCACACTGCCTGCAGAACAGGATGCTGGGAACAGAAAGACAGAAACCAGACTTTGATGGTTACCAGTCCACAAACCAATTGATTGACTTCAATCAGGTCAGCATTCTGGGACTGGACAGACAGAAACCTAACTTCTGTGGTTACTACATACTTGTTACATCAAACAAGTGCTTCACCTCCATCAGATCAATGTTCTGGGATTGGGAAGAGAGACCCAAGACTTTGGTCATTACCAGAATACTTGGTTCATATACACACTGCTTC
>CM031601.1:49020807-49093307 GCA_018398815.1 Conus ventricosus
ACCGACTGACCAATTGATTAGTGACTGAACAATAGCTGACACTGTAGGGATGATCAAGAACAGAGAACCTGACCAACAGCGAATAAGCTGACCGAACAATGGTACAGTTGATCAACAGACTGACAAATCGAAGACTGATTTGATGATCAAATATTTAATGACTAATGACTGACCTGCTGACCTTTTCGAATGACAGAACAATCAATGGCTACTGACTGAACTATTAACTACAGCATTATTAATGACTGATTTGTTATTAGAAAAACCATCAGTAATTGACTTGTTGACCTATCAATGACAGGACAATGACTGACTGGCTGACAAATTACTGCCAGGATAATCAATGACTAATTTGTTGACCAGCTAATGACAGGATGATCAATGACTGACTTGCTGACCCTGTAATGACAGGATGATTCATGACAGACCCATCAATCACTGGATGATTAATGAATAACTTAACCCTTTAACGACAGGGTGATTAATGACAGATTGTTGACCTATCAATGATATGAATGACTAGTTCACACATTAATGGCAGGATGATCAATGACAGTTTTGCTGACCTATTAATAATAGCTGATTACTGACTGACCAGCTGACCTGATAACAGCATGGTGATCAATAACTTACATATTGACCCATCTATGAAAGATGGTCATAGACTGACTTTTGACCTAGTTATGACACGGTAATCAAAACTATGACCTGACTATTGCCAGCCAGCACCATCCTCTCTCTTCCCTCCCACCTCTCTCTCTCTCGCTGTCTCACAAATTGCCATAAGGGTTATCAGTTTATGTCATTTTTCAATGCCTACCTCCATCTCATCCCCCTTCTCCTCTCATTCTCTTCCCTCTCTCTGGCTGGCTTTTAAAACAAGCTGACACTGATAGGCACATGATGATGACTGCAATGGGACAGAGAATTTTGACATTAACTGTAGCACAGGTTGTCAAACGTGTTCTCTTCTTCCTTTTGCTTATCAGATAATGTGGCAATTACTTGTGGATGGGGAAAGGATTTTCTCATCTCTCTACTTTACAGAAGCTGCCAAACTCTCTCCCTCCCTCCCTCATTCCGGCCAGACACTTGTCAAAATCCACTCAAAACCTGAATAAAGTACTGAAGTGTAGACTGAAAATTAAAACAGATACATGTATGAAAATATTATCTTGGCCAGCTGAGGTCTCACAGATTTACTGAATGTCAGTGGGCAATTGTGAGGACTCCTGAAGCCAGACTCGCAGCTCCGTAACCACAAATCAGGTTCTGTAATGTCTAGAAACCTGGGTCCCTGCGACTGGCCCAGCACAAGATCAAGAATCAGAGCTTCATTGTGGCCAACCAGCAACAGATCAGCCTGCCTACCAGACAAGCGGACCAGTCACGACTGGAGAGATATCCACATACCTCTCTAACTAAACAGCTAAGTGTCAGAAAAACCCCTGGATACTAACTAAAGTTATCAAAGCATTCCCTCCCTTGATGATGAGATGAAATGGGAAAAATCAGCACAAAGACTGATTCGACTGAAATTCTATTGATTTGTATATTTTACTCTTGTACATTTATAAGTGAAGCTGGTGTGTAAAATTGCACTAAATTTGAGTCAGTTATTTGTTGTCCATGTATCATTCCATGTTTGAACTTATTTTTAATTCAATCACTCGGAGCATGAGCACTTCTGAGTGCATAAGCCTAAGGTGAATTATTCCTGAGCCATCCATGAGTATTTTCAACAGTCTCAAGAAAAAAAAAATTTTTTTTGATGACTGATACCGGAAAGTTGCTCCTTCCACCATTAGTAAGAAAGGGTGGCGGTGAAATTTTGATATGAAAACAACTCTATAATTCTATACAGAAAATGTTCCGAGTCCCTCCTTCCCTACAGGACCACTCCTGCCTTCCCTACTTGTCACAAAAACCCAAACCCAGCTTGCTGACCCATTTATGACAGGATGATCAATGACCAACTTCTTGATCTTGTAATGACATGGTGATCAAAGACTGGCTAACAAAGTGAGACTTGCTGATCATGATGACAAATGATTGAGTGGGCAATGAGACGTTCATTAATTACTGACTGGTTATGAATCAATGACTGGCTACCCTATTCATCAGCACCTCACAAATGACTAAGGGAAAGATATTCAATAACTGACAGACTGATCTATGAATGACATGATGATCAAAGATTGTTAGCCTGACCTCTTAAATATGGTATGATTAATAACTGACCTAATCATTAAGAAAGTGACTAGCTGACCTGTCATTATAAGGTGATCAACAACTGACTGGTTGGATTATTCATGACATGCTGATTAATGGCTTACAAAGTGAATATTTGCTTTATAAATGATAAGATGATGACTGACACACATTGGTTAACAACTAAACTGGTGACCAGTTGACCTATCAAAGACAAAATGATACCTGAAATAGTCTGTTAAACTCAATGGCGACATATAAAAAATGAATTCTCTCATGTCTTACTTTAGCTGTGTTTTAAAAATCAAGCAGACTTACAGTATTCAGCAGACGAGTTTACAACCAAAACAGGCATGCACCACTATGGAGGCCCGCAAATGGAAAACATCTCCATCACGGAAGAAGGGGTGAAGAAACTGCTGAGAAATCTCAACCCCAACAAAGCAAGTGGCCCTGATGGAATAGGTCCCAGAGTTCTGAGAGAACTAACGGAAGAGGTGGCCCCAGCCCTAGTGACCATATTTCAATCATCCATGACCAGCGGAACCGTGCCGAAAGACTGGAAGGACGCCCTTGTTGCACCTATCTTCAAGAAAGGTGAACAGTACGACCCAGCTAACTACCGGCCTATATCCCTTACTTCTGTCATATGCAAGTTAATGGAACACATCGTCGCTAGCTCGCTAATGGACCACCTGGACACGAAGGGAATTCTGAATAAACGTCAACATGGCTTTCGGAGAAACAGGTCCTGCGAAACGCAGCTACTGGAACTTATTGACGAGATTGCCAGACTTATGGAGGGAGGCGGACAAGTCGATGTGCTGGTCATGGACTTTGCCAAGGCATTCGATAAGTGCAACCACAGTCTCCTGATCCACAAGCTTCACTGCTTAGTGCTACGGTGTCCAGGGCCAGACCAATAGGTGGATTATCGAATTCCTCAACAACAGAAGGCAATCAGTCGTGGTGGATGGCTACTCCTCTCCCTTTGTCAGTGCCAAATCAGGAGTCCCTCAGGGATCCGTGCTTGGACCATTCTTGTTCCTTGTTTATATTAACGACCTACCTGACAGCCCAGAGAAATCCGCGCGACTCTTTGCTGACGACACTGCAGTTTACTCTGGAGTGAGAGAAAACGAAGATCAACTCAAACTCCAAGATGACCTCAGGAGGCTAGTAGGCTGGGAGATGAACTGGGATATGGAGTTTCACCCCCATAAATGCTCTACCCTTCGCTGCACACACAGCCCAACCCCTAGAGATCATGACTATGTACTTCACGGCCATACCCTGTCAACGGTTTCATCAACCAAGTATCTCGGCGTCATGCTCCACAACAAATTGGACTGGGAGGAACACGTCAACGCAATCTGCAGTAAGGCAAACAGTGCCTTAGGTTTCTTGAGGCGCAACCTGAGGATTAGTTCCACCAGTGTAAAAGAGAAGGCTTATAAGTCCTTTGTGAGGCCACTTCTAGAATACGCTTCCTCGGTTTGGGACCCTTACGAGTCAAAATTAATTCAACAAATCGAAAAGGTCCAACGGCGTGCAGCCCGTTTCATCTTCAACCGTTACCACAACACGTCAAGTGTAACTAGCATGGTGGAATCATTGAAATGGGACACACTGGAACAGCGCAGAAAAACTTCGCGCCTGGCAGCCTTTTATAAGATGATCAACAACAACATCTGCTGCGAAGACCTCACGTCCCAACTTGTCCCAATTACAAGATCCCGTCGGACAGGAAATAACAAGCAGTTCAAGCGCCTGTCTCCTAGAACAAACTACTGGGGTGAATCCTTCCTCCCAAAAACGATCAAGGATTGGAATGCTCTCCCCCAGACTGCCGTCGATGCTGCGACCCTGGACACATTTGTATCTAGGGTGTCTCAGCTTCGCTGATCTCCTGTCGCCCATGGTGTGTGTGAATGTGAGGGGTGGGGGTGGGGGAGGGGGGTGTATGAAAGCTGTTTTGTAATGTCTGTGGATCTGTCTCATCCAGTTTCTAGATGACTTAGGTACTCTCTGGAGAGACGCTGCAAGTGATGGTAGGACGGGACATCTTCAGTGTTCTTTCCTGCTGGTCACCCTCTCCGGTAGGGGATTATGTGGGATTTTTTTTTTTTTTTTTTTTTTTCATAATTTTTTTAAGGCGCAGACCCCTCTGAAGTGTCACGGACAATATGGTCTCAAAATACTCAACTTATTGATTGTGGAGACCAGTCCGTCGGTGGTGAAGAGGATCCAGACTTACACAAAGTTACCAAAACACACAAAGTATGGACATATAATGACTGAACAGCCTTTTGTGTTTACTTTCAAAATATCCAAACAGATTTTGCATGAGTGCTACCTGTAAATTTCTAAAAGTCTAAACCAGAAAAAGAGTGAAAGGTACTTGTGCTTACATTAGAATGCACCGTTCACTGGCAATTGCGCCAGAACAAATTAGATTTTTCTATCAAATATTTTCAATGTTTGATCCTTTACATATCACCAGTCTGACAGACTCTCAAAATGAGAATTGCCTTGCTTCTGCCACCATGTTCGAAGAATAAGTGACTTCTTACCTGTCTCAAAACAACACAATCAAAGAGAAAACTGCACTGTTTTCAGTCTGGGAAAGATCTGTATGTGATATCTCAATGGTCCAGTAATAATAGCTTTTTGATAGAAGCTACTGTTCTATCAAATTTATAACACCAGTATGTCTCAGTGTATATGCTGGATGCCAAAATTCTAATTTTGGCTTTAACTTCGAAATAGCTCTGTATGAGTGTTCCTTTCCCCCCCCCCCCCCCCCCCCCCCCCCCCCCCCCTTCATTTCCTTGCTAGAAGTCTGAGTTCAACATTCGTGAGATATTTACATGTGAGGAAATCTTCCTTCTAAAATTATATTTGATCTAACCTACCTATCGTAGTTCACTAATGCAATAAGCGACAGTGGTTTGCCAGTATAGTATGTGTAATTAAACAACAATTCTGATTCCCATTAGCATGGTGATCATATTCCTTCTTAAGGGATAAAGCATAAACATGCAACCATTGTGTATGTTTTAATCATCGCACATGACCAGTACACAATAAACTACTCTTCTCTGAAACTAGTGAAAGGTGGAATGAGATTAAAATATGCATGCAAGATGTTTTCTATGTGCATATAATCGAGGAATCTCATTTTCAAAGTCTCATTTTAAGGACTAGGAGAGGACTGGGGTCTACACAGTTGTTCACGCCAAAGAGACAGTCTCTTTAAACCTGTCTCAAGTGTGAATCAAACTCCTGGTCTTGGGACAAGAGTCCGACACCTTAACCACAAGGCTATCCAAGCCCCCGTCATCATCATCATTGCCTATTACCCCTCCTGGGGTACAGGACACCAACCAAGGACCTCCAGGCATCTCTGTCCTGGGTTCTTTTTTCCACCTGGTTCCATGTCATCCCCATGTTCCTGATGTCTGCTTCCAGGTCCCTGTGCCAGGTGTTCCTTGGCCGACCTCTTTTTCATTTTCTTTGGGGGTTCCATGTTAGGGCTCGTCTGGTTATGTTGCTTGCAGGCTTCTGCAGCGTGCGTCCAATCCAGCCCCAATGTCATTTCTTGATTTCCTGTTCTCTTGCCATTAAGTTAATGACTAACTGGTCAAGGTGCGGTTAATCATGACCACTATGGCCCCAAGAGGTCACTCACCACAAAAGGTCCTGGCCTCTGGGGAGGAAGTAGCTTCAGCTCACATTGTTACTGACGGCTAACAATCCACTTCATAACAATGGCAGTGGAATACAAAGACACCATTGGGAAAACACACACTCTGGGTGTGTGTGTGTGTGTGTGTGTGTGTGTGTGTGTGTGTGTGTTGTGTGTGTGTGTGTGTGTGTGAGTGTGAGCAAATGTACGAGCGTGTGTGTGTGTGTGTGTGTGTGTGTGTGTGTGTGTGTGTGTGTGTGTGTGTGTGTGTGTGTGTGCGAGTGTGAGCAAATGTACGAGCGTGCGTGTGTGTGTGTGTGTGTGTGTGTGTGTGTGTGGTGTGTGTGTGTGTGTGTGTGTGTGTGTGTGTGTGTGTGTGTGAGAGTGAGAGTGCAAGTGTCTGTCAGTCTGTGTCTTATGTTCTGTGTGCAGGTGTACGTGTGTCTATGTGAGTGTGCGTGTCTGTGAGAACAGTTATCATATATGTTCCCAGTATGATTATTAATTAGATTAAAAATGTGTATTTCATTTGTTTAGAAATGAATGTTGTGAAATACTGTACAAAGTTACAGTTCTAGACATTCCTATCCTGTGTATTTAAAATTCAACCTCTCAAGTTTCTTTTTTAACACCTGTTAAGCTTTCATTGTCTTGCCCCAGTGGGAACACATTAAGTCAATTTTTTTTATAAGTTTCTTTGTTTATTGCTACTGTAAATATGAAAATAAATGTTGAAGTACTGAGCCAACTGAACACAGCAAACTAAAAAAGTATCAAGCCTTGACCTACTGGTCTTTTTGCAAGCAGGACAAGAACAAAATTAATGAACAATGGAAATAAACAGTTACAGTGCAGAAAAAACCAAGTGCAGGTGAACAAGTCCTCAGTCACAATGAAAATTACTTCACAGGTATCTGCTGGAAGAGGAAGAAGGGGAACAAGAGAGATGAGATGAAAAGGATGACGTTGATATATATATCAGACCATTTTACTTTAAAACTGCAATTAGTAAACTTTTCAAATAGAACAGCATTTTTTCTACAAAATGCGTGGATACATCTAATTTTTTGTAAAAGTGGGAGTGGGGAGGGGGATTCCTTTTTCATCTACTATCACATAGCTGAAGGTATAATCTTCCAGTGCCTATCATAAAAAAAAAAAATTAAAAAAAATAAAATAAAATTTCCTAATACAAATAACTTTCAAACTTGATTCAGCTGAATACTATGGCACAAATTCTGGGTAACGCATGCCAGTTGTTTTTTTTTCTTCATCCCACATTTCAGGGCCTGCAGTTCCCATTATTGTTCCAACATATCGGCACATGGTCGAAGACACTTATATAGCCACATACTTTCATGTGCAAGAGTTAGCAAAACTTGTCACTCTTTGGTCATAGCACACAAACACAAAAGTTACACACCGCAAGTGCAATTATTGCTCAAGATCTTCGCCTCCAGATATTTTTTCAATTTCGTTTTTTTCAGTCCTTTGTATACATCATACTTTCACCAAATATGTGTGCAAAATATGGCAAAATCATATTGGTATACAGGTCTGACACATCCTTCACTGACATCTATGGGAATCATCGAGTTCTGTGTTATGAACAGAACCACTTGTTTACGCCTAACTCGAGACAACTTTCATTTCCTAGGTGAGAATTCTTTTGTGGTCACGGTCTTCAGCAGCTGTGGAAGTCTACCCATGGTGTCTAACACAGAACACCACTTATATAATTTTGTGATGTTTCCACACCACAGTCCAACGGAAACATCACATTCCAACGGATCAATTACAATTCTACTTTGAACCTCACCTTTGTAAACATGGTAATTCAGTTAAGGTACCATGCCAAAGAGAAAACCAAACGACCACTCACCAATTGTGATTTCATCATCGGTCTGCTGGTCGATGCATTCAAAGTTGAAGTCTCTGAGGTCCTTGGCAAAGGCCTTCTGGGCCTTGGACAGATCTGAGACACAACCACACACCATCACTGTAATGCGCAATACAACTTTCAATTACACTCATAAGTGTCTCACATCCATGGCCATCTCACCTGGCATAATTTCATAATCAAATCACCTATATGCACTATTGGATGGACCTGCACTATTGGGACACCTGTCTTCTGACCAAAGCTTCCAAGAAAACGTGCATTCATCTCCACAATTATTTGAAACCAAAAGTGATATGTGTTGATTCTGATAATATTCACACTCCTGCACACAATATAAATTATTTCAGCACAAAAAGGGACTTCCAGTATACTAGTATTCAAATGGAAAACAACCAAAGTCTTCTTTCAATTAGCCCACAAATATGTATTATCTCCACCAATCTAAACTGTCTGAAGTTTTGCACTTTCTCCTGCTGTGACTGACTTAGCCAGTGAGTGTGTTTTACCTGCAAGCAACAGTGCTGAACTTTTCCAAACGTCCTCAAACTTGTTGTCTAACCACAATGGCCAACATGTAAAATTGCTCTGTGACATAGCCATCATGTATGGTATTTTATGATCTAAAGAATTCTACGTTCGTTTCAAAGGTTTGGAATAGTAATTTGGAGCCATGTTTCTTTAAAAAAAAAAAATAGCAGACAGATCTGTTGCAACTGCACACACACCAAATTAATCCCATGTATGCATTTGTGACCGGATGGTTTTGTTTCAAGTTTGCCTTGTGTCTTACTGTGCAGGTCTGTTTTGTAATTTCCTCTCAGTGGCAATGGGAATTCTCGGTCAACACACATTATTTTTCCTCTTTCTCTTTCAGTTAACATCCATCCCTCCACACCACCTGAAGTATGTTTGTACACACACACACACACACACACTTTTTTCCTTTTGTATGTGATTCTGATACATACTGTCTCTAGCCTGGTTGGTTGGTTTGCTAGCTGGCTGGGTGGTCGGTTGGTTGGTTCGTTTAAGTGTGTGTGTGTGTGTGTGTGTGTGTGTGTGTGTGTGTGTGTGTGTGTGTGTGTGTGTTTGAATGCTTTCTTTTATGTGTGTGTGTGTGTGTGTGTGTGTGTGTGTGTGTGTGTGTGTGTGTGTGTGTGTGTGTGTTTGTTTGAATGCTTTCTTGTGTGTGTGTGTGTGTGTGTGTGTGTGTGTGTGTGTGTGTGTGTGTGTGCGTGTGTGTGTGATAATGTTGCTTATGGCCCAGCCGACCGCAAAGGGCCACATCAGGGCTGTCACCACGTTAAAATCAACTCACCAGTCATTTGAGGGGAAAAAAAAAAAAAAAAAAAAAAAAACTTTCACACATCATTAAATGATTTCACACATCATTAAATGATATCATCTAGAAACGCACCAGAAACTTCGTTAAAAATCTTTCTTCCGTAAAATCTTAAATCAGATGAAAAATGTTAATTTCTCTCAAAAACTCAAGGATCACATCAGGCGGGACATCCCTGAACAGGATCTTCATGGACTCCGCTGTAAAATGTTTGTGTCTCACATCGTGCAAGTCCCAACACTCTAAAAGAACATGTTTCATTGTGAGTGGCGCATGACATGGAATACACCACAGAGCTTCTTCACTCTTTAAAAGGTAAGAATGGGTAAAATACGAATGGCCGGTGTGCAGCCGGCACAGAACCGTTTCCTCTTTACGACCTCCCGACGTAGATGGGAGGAAGTCCTTAAGGTTTGGACGGATCTGAAAGAGTTTGTTATTCGCCTGTGTGTTCCAATCCTCCTGCCAGAGGTCTCTCACATAATCGTTAATTTTGGGTTTCACATCTGAGCAGGGGATATAAATGTTGGACAGTTTTCTCTCTGTGGCGTTCTTGGCTAAACGATCAACCATTTCGTTCCCGCCGATACCAACATGACCAGGAACCCAAGCAAGAGTGATGTTGTAACCGTCCGCTTTCAACGTGCTAAAAAGTTTTTAAAAAATGTAAAAGTTCTGGTGTGAATTTGCGGCGCTAGGGCCCTGCAAAGCTGCCCGCGAATCCGACGAACCAAAAGTCCTCTTGATTTTTTTGGGGAATTATTTTCAAACCCAGAACCAGAGCGGTAAAGTTCGCGGAATAGACAGAAGCTCTGAATGAATATGTTCCAACAGTATCTGAGAAGGAGCCCGGGCAATAGGCTGAAGGGCCCACTCCTCTTCAGATTTGGAACCTCAGTGAAAATTTTTTGACAGGAGGGGAAATTTTGAACGAGGCCTAAAGCCTTGTAGCCAAAAGGGGAAACTTTTTGAAAAAAAGCTAAGATAAAAAACGAATCTCTGGGGGGAAAAAGGTCCATGGAGGTTGACCCGGAAAAATTGGAAAAATCCCCGACACAACTCCGGGTTTAACTCATTCCGCAGTGAGGTGCATATAAAGACCAAAGGGCAAAACTTTTAGGGTTTTTTTTTTAAAAAACTTATTTTGGAACGGTGGGTCAAAGACCAGTCATAGGCAGGGTTTTTGGTTTCTGAGAACAGTGGATTAATAATTCAAAGCGTTTCAGCCTGGGGTTGGGGGACGGGAAAGGGTTCACCCGCCTCTGCGCGGGCGTACCAGGGGTGGTGGGGAAAATGCCCCAAAGACAAACGAGCCTTGATGGTGGATGGGGCCCAAGGGGTTTGAGGTAAACGACCGGCCTTTTAACGCACCCTAGTCCTTTAAACACCAGGCTCTGTGAGTGCCAAAGTTTTTTTATCAGGATTTGCGAAAATTACCCAAATTTTCCCCATGCTTTTCTGGAAGAGTTTTTAAAGGTTATAATATCTGAAAAGTTAATTTTTTGGTCAAAAATAATCCCGAAATTTGGCCCCTTTACGGGGGGAATGGGAGATTTCCCCGACTGAATTTCGGTCTGGAAAAAACTGACGGAAATTATGGAAGAAAATAATTTTTTCTGGCAGAAAATGGTAAAAAACGTTTTACCCCCCTGTGGATTTTATCCCCCGGGGCCTGCCGGAATCGGTACATTTCCTTGGTCCAAAAAATCTAAAAAACTCACCCTGAACCCTGCTGAATGTTTGAAAATTTTTTGTCTTAATACTAAAGGGGCAGGAAAGTATGCCCCCCGGAACCCCCAACCCCTGCTCGTGGACTCAGAGAGAGTGGTCCCCCAACCCGGACCTGAAACTGTCTTTTTCTGCCAAAAATTTTGAACGAAAAGTGGAAATGCCCTCAAAAACCCAATCATGGAGATCATGAAGTACCCCCGTTTCCAGGGGGTATCGTGGGGCCTTCTCAATCAAAAAAATTCCCATGCATCTGTTTGTTCAGAAAGGCGTTCGAATTAGATTCCGACGAATCAAATGGTAACTGTTCCGATTTCGGAAACCACACTTTTCTTTCGCCAAAAGCCATGGGTTTTCCCATTTTTCCACATGGCCCTAGATTGACCTTTTTTCCCCATAAAATTACAGAAAGTGGTCAAAGTATGGGAGGGTAATTGAGGGATTAGAAAGATCTTTTCCGGTTTGGGAGGGGAATAATGGGGTTTTTCCCCAAAGAGGGGGGAAAAAAAACCTGTACCACACATGGTTGAAACCCTGTAGCAGTTTTTCGCCTTTTGCGGAAATTTTTAAAAACAGCTGATAATGGATTTCATTTACCTGGAGGGGAATTGCTGCAAGAGAGTAAGGCAGAGTTCAGTTCGTTTAACGTAAAGGGAAAGGGGTAGTCTTCCTGTTGTCTGACAAAAATTTGCGGGTGATTTTTTTTTAAAAGGCTTTGTTTTTGCAAAAAGGCTGATTTGTTAGAAGGGAGGAATTCTTTTCAATTGTTAAAGCGCGATTAGAACTGTTCTTCTCCGTTATTAAGGAGCACAAACTTGAATGGTTCAGGGGGGAAGGTGTTTTTCCCCTTTTGGGATTTTCTTATTGATGTTCCCCCTTTTTTCTTGGAAAGTTTTCGAGTCCCCTGGGCAGAAGCTTCTCCGGGGCCGATTTTTACTGATTTTAAATGTTCTCGTTTTGCGGGAGTTTCTGAGGGCTGAGCGTTGGGCCCCCGAAGGTCGTTGGTTTACCCGATGCTGACCCTTTTTGGGACTTTGGAAATTTTTTGGGCAGTCTGAATCAAACCCGGGTGTTTTTGGCTTTTTGAAATTTTTATCGGGCCTGGTACGGTTTAGCACATTTGATTGTGTTGGTCAAGATTCAGCGGGGGTCCGGATTGAAAAAAATCAGTGCCCGGAATTCCTTAAAAATAGTGGCTGCAATAGATCCCGTTTGCTTTCTTAAATTGATGTTGAGAACAGAGATTTTTCAGTTATGAGGGTTGTAAAAAGACAGGGAAATGGTCATTCCGTGAGATGTCATGGACAGTCCACTCATAGCCCCAGGACCAGCGGGGTCACAATCGACAATCTAAACACGAAAGTGAAAAATGTGGAAGAGTGGGGGTAAGTTTGAGACCCCTCGTTCAGCAACCCCAAATCCAAATCCGAAAGGACATCCCCAATTAGCAGAAAATCTGGAGAGTAGGGGCCTACCCCCCAAAAGGGATTGTGACCCTTAAAGTCACCCCCAAAAGCAAAAAGGTCGGGGAAAAATTTCCCTATCAGACTGACAAGGTCCTGACGACAAACGGGCTGAAGGAGTAATAAAGGGAAAAGTTTCACGTTTGGGGGTGACTCCGCAGTACAGCTTGAAGGGGGTAACGAGCGACAGGACTATATAGCAAAATTTTTTGAATGAGAAGGGCAACACGCCCGACAGTCCCAACGTGGTGGTTGTCAGGTTTGAAAAAAAAATTTTAAAACCAGAAAGAGTGAAGGTCTTCTGGCTTTGAATTTGGTTTCCTGAAAGCCCCCACAGAAGTTTTATAGTTGACCAAAAACTGCGCTCCTAAGTTGGAATTTAGTCCCGGGTATTCAATTGAATATTGTACTATCCATGGTGCAGAGGGCGAAAAGGAGAAGATTGGGCTTCCTCATCAAATCTGCTTTAAAGGGGTAAATTTGTTGCTTAATTTCACGGACGGGTTGGATTCAGACCCGCTGGAGACTTGCCCAAAAGGCGAAGAAAATCTGATTTGGGGGACGGGGGGGGTTTTCTTTTCCCCATCCCCCCATCTCCCCACGGATTGAACCCCTTTCCCGCCGGGGACTGGGCAAGGGGGTTCGAGGCGGGATTGCGGCTTTTTTTAAATTTCCAGAGAGATGTTGTTTGCTGTGGGGAGTTGAGGGTGGCGGGTTTTTTGCCTCCACCAGGGGATTCACTTTGGGTTTGGGAGGTGGGGGCCTGCTACCCCAGAATTTACAATCCCTTCCTTGCAATTTTTCGAAAAAATAATTCATCAGTCTGGCAGCAGATGACCGGAGGGGAAAAATGGGAAATTTTTTTACGCCGAAGCTCGAAAAAAGTGTCGGCGCTGACTGCCCACAACTGTTTCGGGCCCCCAAAAAAAGGAAAATTTTTTTTTCAGTTTTTTTTTTCTTTGTATTGCGGGTTCCCGAAACCAAAGAGGGCAGTTTCGTGAAAAGGAGGGATGGCCCCCACCGCGTTGCACATGTGCCGGGTCTTTACACGGCCCTCATGGGTTCTTTCAGCAAAACCGCCACCCCCCGCCCCGAACAACGGTCTCTGACATGGCCCAAATTTGGCATCTGAAGCACCCCAACGGGGACGGAACATATAACTGAACCGGGCATTCAGGTACCCACTTTGATGACCCGGGGGCAGCACAGGGTTGCAGAAAGTCAAAGAGGGTGTTGGGGGCCACTCTTTTGCTCCTTTTTTTTACCGTACCCCGCACCTCCGTCAACCCCGGGACGCCAGCTCCCTTTTGATCTCTGCCCCTGAGACACCTGATATATCCGGGAGCGAATCACACCTTTCGACGAATTCAATTGTTTATGGGGGGGTTTCCCTGATCTCCCCGTCCCGAGTTTGTTGCCTCTGCAGCGTTCAGATTGTTTTTTTTTCTAAAATTTAATCAGGAAAGAGCCCTACGAATTTTTGATGGATTGAGGGTACCTGCTAAACCCCGAAAGCCCTTCTGGATAGCAAAAGGGCTCAGAGCTGAAAGGGGTCTTCCTGCTCCGCCTTCCATCAGACCAGGAAGCCGGAAAAAGGTCCCCCTGCTAACCCTGTACGGAAATCACTGTCAGTATCGAAATCCCCCGAAATAGGGGAAACTGCCTTCCTTTTCTTTTTGGGGGGGATGTTTTTTGAAAAAGCCCTAATAATTTTTTGATGTTTCATCTCTCCCTTACCCCCCACCCGGGTCCAACTAAGGGGGCCCGGGCCCAAGAAACCAATGTCTGACCCCTTCCCGGCTTTGGGAGAGATAACAAAAAACAGAAACCACCAACCCTATCCCCCCTGTTTTATGCTCAACTCCCCGGGGCGAGAGCTGAGCAATCAGGGTTTTACAGGCCCCGGGGGAACTGCCTGTTTGACCCCAGCCCCAAAAGGGGACGATTATAACCCCGGGCCCAAATGTTTCCCCCGTCTAGGAGAGGTCCGAGCCAAAGTGATGTGTTGGGAGCGCTGGCCCCCTCAAACACCGGGTCTCATTCCCCCCGCCAGGTCGCACCCACGGGAAACGGGCGGATCTTAAAGGGGAAACCCCAGAGAAAAAAGGAGTGTAAAGAAAACTTTAAAGGGGGGAAAGAAGATAGAAAAGGGCCAACAAAAAAGGCAGAAAACAAGAAAGGAGAAAGGCGGGGTTTTCTTAGTCAGGATCCCACCCTCAGCCTATCTGACATGGGAAGCCCTACCCGGGGATCAACTCCCTTTCCACGTTAGCTTAGGCCGAAGCATCTTGGCTTCTCCGACCTAGAAGCAGTTTTTAAAAACCAGCCCACTCCAATATTATGCCCCCGCCAGCAAGCCCAAGGGGCACTGGCCGCGCAAGCCCCCCGACCACGACAAGGTCGCAACCCCGGAGGGTGTGTGTGTGTGTGTGTGTGTGTGTGTGTGTGTGTGTGTGTGTGTGTGTGTGTGTGTGTGTGTGTAAGTGTGTGTGTGTGTGTGTGTGTGTGTGTGTGTGTGTGTGTGTGTGTGTGTGGTGTGTGTGTGTGTGTGCGTGTGCGTGCACAAGCGCAAACATGCACATGTATGATATGTGGGCTGCTTATTTGATTTCATTCTTTAGTGTGTGTGTGTGTGTGTGTGTGTGTGTGTGTGTGTGTGTGTGTGTGCGTGCGTGCGTGCGTGCGTGCATGCGTGCGTGCGTGCATGCGTGCGTGCGTGAGTGAGTGCACGCGTGCACGTACGTATGCGCGCATGTGTGTGAACATGTAAGTACGCATGTATGTGTGTGTGCATGCATGAACAACATGTTTTTAGGTGTGGAAACTGAGTGAGACATGCTCTCTTTCTCTCTTTGTCTCCCTCTCTCTCTCTGAAGCATTTCTTTTAACTCATTCTGTACTAGCTATTATCTCCCATTATTTCCCCAGAAACTACCAATTCTTTTCTTTTTTTTTAAATCATTTTTTTTTAAATGAATATACACAGACTTCTATTTTTTTTTCAATTTAATGTTTATAAATGATTGAGAAACCACAACACAATATGCAAAGTTATTTTTCTATTTATTTTGTAATATAGAATGAATGACAAAAAAAATTAGATTTGCATGTCATGTAAAAATAGGGGTGGTACATACCCTATGAAACAAAAAATTTTACATAAACTGTTTTTATGGCCTGAAATTATTCAAATGTTTGCAACAATTCATGGGCTTCAGTCACATTATAACAGCAGTTTGTAGTGTTTCTTTCTCCACGCATGCTTGACAGAGTAGCAGACGATGCCTTGTTGCCATGTCAAGCCAAACTGCGTTGGTGACGTGGTGTGAAAAGCGTCTGTTCACAAGCATTCAGCTTGCAAAGCCTATACCATACGCCTGCACTCTAATTAGTATGCAGGAGCTATCTGTAGCAAGTAGTTTCGTACAAAAGGTTCGCTTTCTTCGGAGAAAAATTCCATAGCTTTGGACCACATATGCGGTCCTTAGTATACAAAGGTTGTAAACATAAGGACCGGATATGCGGTCCTTAGTATAGAAGGAGTTAATTAAACAAAGCATGCTCAGATTCAAGATCTGCCAGGCTGAAGACGCTAAAATGTCAGCATGGATGACATATAAATTCAATGATGCATTTGAACACATTGCAATCTACCAACGAACCAGTGTCATATTTCCCTAGACTATGTTGTATCTTAAACTATATCCTTGCTTCATTCAAGCGTCTGCTGCTGAGGTTGACTTCCTACTTTCTTTACAGGAAACGGCTGTAGCCACTCAGAACTGGTTAACCTTCAAGTTCATGATTATCAACCAATAACGTATCCTGTTTTTTTTAAATTAAAGTATGATTTCTAGCAACCTCAAATGAACATGTCACAACTGGCCACACATCCCTTGCCTAAAGTACAAAACAGACCAGAAAATTTCAGACACTACCTTATCAACATAACTTGTCTCTGAAAGCTGGCATTGTGATATATATATCATTCTGTTGCTTTTTACTTGTTATCATCACAAGACTTGAGAAATGTGTTCCCACTTTATGAAAAATAACATGCATGAGGCCAAATGATTTTAGTAACTGTCTTAACAATGATTTTAGTAACTGTCTTAACAACAGACAGCAAATAGATGCAATTTTATTAGATTTTTCTAAAGCCTTTGATAAGGTTGACCATGAGGGCCTGCTGCTTAAGTTAGAACACATTGGCATTGGCGGTTCTTTGCTAAAATGGGCTAGATCATTCCTCGTTGGGAGAACGCAGAAAGTTGTTGTGGAAGGGTCGTCATCCCATTGTAAACCAGTCTTGTCAGGTGTACCACAGGGAACTGTTCTGGGGCCCTTGTTTTTCTTAATTTATATAAATGACATAAGTAGAAATCTCTCTCCTGGAACTACTATAAGGCTTTTTGCAGATGACAGTTTAGTATATAGAACAATCAGAAGCAAGAATGATACACGCATTCTACAAGAAGATCTAAACGCTTTACAAGAGTGGGAAAGAACTTGGAAAATGGAATTTCATCCTCAAAAGTGCCAAGTGTTGCGTATATGTAACAAACGCTCACTAATTAGATCAGATTATTCTATCCATAATACTATTCTTAAAGAAACTAATGCTGCAAAATATTTAGGCGTGATTATAGATAGTCGTCTCAAATGGAAAGAACATTACAATTTAGTATGTAAGAAAGCAAATAACATCTTAGCTTTCTTACACAGGAATATCAATGACTGCCCCCAAAAGGTTAAAGACGACTGCTACAAAACACTGGTTAGACCAGTACTGGAATATGGTTGCTCAGTTTGGGATCCTTACCATCTAAAGGACATTGATAACCTTGAAAAGATTCAGAAGAGAGCAGCACGGTTCGTAACAGGGAACCACATCAGAGAAAAGGGGAATACTAGGAAGAACATGAGGAAATTAGAATGGAAACCCTTAGAAGAGAGAAGAGCTTTTATTAAACTTAACACCTTTTTCAAAGGCAGAGCTAAAGTAATTGATATTCCAATGGAACAACTAGTATTGAATAAAAGTAGCACCAGGAGTGGCGGTCAGTGTTATACCATACCTGCATCAAATATTGACAGCCACTTACATTCTTTTTATCCCAGTTCTGTACGGCTGTGGAACTCACTTCCGGGTGCCATCAAGATTGCCACAAATGCAATCTCTTTTAAAAAACAAATTGATACAACAGTTTTGAGATCTGCATATTGATGTTTTTCTATTTTTTACTTCCCCTGATATTTTACTGTTAACTGGGCCTGAATTTGGCCATTGCTTTTAACTTCTTGAATATCGAGTGCGACCCCTTGTTGCCAAATTTGCTCCAGGGGCCAACAGTCTGAGTCGCACTATTTTATGTTATTTTATTTTACTTTTAACATGCGCGCTGGTGACCTGCTCATTTTTGAGTGAACCAGTATTTTAGGAAGAAGAAGAAGAAGAAATACAAGTAGTTCTCTTCGGTGTCTACTTTAGCTCCTCTCCATTTCAAGTTTCCCAGCAGACCAGCATCTAGCATGACAGCCAGACCCTTTAAGCCACCCTTCTTTTCCTTCTTCTTCTTGTCCTTTCTTTCTTTTAATTTTTGAAAAAATTAATTTCAAAGCAATAGAGTATATTACACCAAAACAGGGGTAGGTTAACACGAAACACTTTCCTTTTTTATTTTCACCATGAGAATTAATCCATCTATCAGTTCATCTGTAAATGATGAATACGCTATCTTAATGTAGTCACAGAACTGAGCTTTTCAATAACTGTCGGACTAAGTTACTTACGTTTTGCAGCTTCAAATACTTGCTTCCCGTGTTGTATGAGTGTCTTAATTGCTTTGCTCGTTCTCTCCAATTCGCGTTCATGTTCACTTAACTTCGTCCGGAAATTCGGACTGTCTGTCAGACAGTCCGCGAATTCCAAAGGTTGCAACCCATCTATGCTTTTTCAGTCGCTATCATCTCAACAGGCAAAGCAATCAAAAGCAGACAGCCCTTATAGAACCACCAATGATTCCTCCGAAATCTGGCAGATACAGTCATTAGAATTAAAAGTGCGCATGCGTACAGGAAATAAAATGTCGTTCCGGTCAAATCCCATGCGCTCAACAACTTTCGGAAAGTTTGGCAACTGACAGCGAATTAGGATAATGCCGAAAAAGAAAACAGGGGCGCGTAAAAAAGCAGAAAAACAGAAGGAGAGACAACGAGACATCCGGAATGCTCAACATGAGAGAGATCTTGCGACCAGGTTTTGTAATTTGTTAATGGTGAGTCAGACGACTGACATCTGTCAGATCTTCGGGGTGTCTCAATCAGTCAATGTGACTAGGCCATTCCTTCAGTTCTTGCACTCGTCAGATTTTGCAGACTTAGCAAGAGTTTGATGTCAAAGATACATCTCTAACTTAGATATTAGTTAATAGTTCTGTAGAACAGTAAAACAATACATGCAGGAGTCCGAAGAAAAGCTTTTTTTTTTCTTCATATTCTGCACACTTTCGCCCACTGGGCATTGACGTTTAGACCAGTATCAAGGCTGCCTAGAAGATTAGCACTAAACAACGGAGTTGGGCAAGGGGAGAGGAGGGGATGGGGGAGGAGACAGGAGAGCAGGGGAATGGGGATGCCAGGGGATAGGTGAGCATGGAAGATGGACAGATGTTTCCTGTAAGCTTGTCCATAAGTGTGAGGAGGTGGATCACACAGGAAGCCTCTAAAAGTTGGAAACCATGCTGCTCTTCACACAAGATGATCTTGTTAGACTCAGCAAACTCTATAATAGTGCTGGCCATGATATGTGGAATGAAACCAGTATTGAGTGTAAATCTAGATCGATATATTAGAGAAGTGAGTGCAATCATGCATGCCAAGTCTTCCAGAATTCTGGAGGGGGGGGGGGGGGGTCATCATGATGTGAAGTAATACAGACTGTAACAATAATCCAACTTGATGAAGTAGACAGATCTGGGGGAGGGGCAGGTCCAGGGATCTGGATGAGGTGTTGCTGCATCTAACACTGACTTAATGCAACAGCATGGATGGGAGGAGAGTGGGTGAAATGGGAGAGGGAAGGACATCCAAACTTTTATTATGGTTCTTAGCAGCCTGATTTGGATCAACCATTCATACGGGACACCCACTGTTGTTCTGATTTATGGAAAAGATTTTTAATTGTTCTGATAAAGCTGGCAAAGATTTCAACAATACCCAGTGTTCCTTATAGCATTCAGAACTGAGGGTCCTGGGGAACCATCTCTTTAAAAAATTGAGGGTCCACTAGTGAAATCTGACTCTTTGGAGGGTCCCAACTACTAAATTAAAATTTGAAGGAATTCTTAATCATACTTTGAAGCAACACTAAAACTCTTGTCCATTCGTCTACACAACACCATGGAAAAGAACACACAAAGGCACATATCAACATATTCATGAATATTCACTGTGTTGCATTAAGTCAAATGGAGACTTGGATATTTGTGGGTTGCTACTCTGAAGTTGATGTGTTGACCCCAATCATCAGCGAAATTGAGTTTGCTGCATCTCTTGAAGAGCTTACAACTTTCCATTGGGAACAAAGCTGCAGGAAAATAATGCGTGCAAGCAACCAAAAAAATTGTGCATGCCTGAGAACCTCTGAAAATCTGTGCGTCACATTACAAAATCTGTATGTTAAGTACCCCCAGTTGTGCGCTATAATGAACACTAATACAATTATATGTTACTTAAAGGTCTACTTTAGAGGTTTTCGATAATTGGTCAGCTTATGCAGAAATATGAAATGTTTGATAATTGGTAAAACAAACATCCGATTCTCTCCCGATCACACGAAATCGATCCGCGAAAGTGGGCATTTTCACCTGTAATCAGGAAAATGGGAGGTAATCAACTAAATCTTGGCATGGCTTAACTACTCTTGGATGTGACGTCACATGATGGACTGGCCGTCAGCCGCGACCTACACAACAAGCCAACGGCGACAGAAAGCGATTCTGATGGTTCTTGCACATCCCAATCGGTATTTAATTTATCATGTAAAAGTAGTGACTATGATTGCGACAGCCAATGTAACTCTGGGGATGTTTCTGCAAGGCCTTTACCTTATCAGTTTGAACGCTAAGTTCTTTTTACCACGTCAGTTCCAGCTGGACCACGGAAACGAGCTATTCAGTTCCAGCTGGACGCCCGAACACATCATTCCGAAGGCGTACGGACTTTACCGAAGTCTCGAGGGAGGCTACCGACTGACTTCTTGATGCGATCACGCGTGGACGGCGAGCGGAGATTCTCCTTCCTCAAGCCTTAATGTGTTCATTCAATTTAACAAGTGTGATCTGTCCATAGATAAGAACAGAATAAACGTGCGACTATCGTACTCATCTGTACGAGCTTACCACTCCGCCTTCAAAGTATACGCACACAATGCAGACGAAGTTTTTGATCCACTCGAACGGGCTCGGCAATTGTCGGAACAGCTCGTTTCCGTGGTCCAGCTGGAACTGACGTGGTAAAAATAACTTAGTGGCCCGGCATGGTTGCACCAACCGAATCCACTTATTTCGAGTATCTGGATCAGATGGAAATGTGTGCAAAGAATATCCGTCTCCTGCTGAGCTGCTGCACACGCCTACAGCACAATATCTGCCACCCCCTCGTGACTTTTTAGGCTGTGGGGATCGCAACTCGTGTTGATTTCACTTGGCGTTGGCTTGTTGTGTAGGTCGCGGCTGACGGCCAGTCCATCAAGTGACGTCACGGTTTTCGGTCTACCGCGCGGGGTTTGAACAGGTATGCAAAACTCGTTTTTTATCTATTAAATTCTTCTGGCGACTTTTTTTGAAAAATGAATACCATACTGTAGTTATATGACAAGTAGACCTGTTTTTAACAAATTATCGAAAATCTCTAAAGTAGACCTTTAATGTATGTAATGGGTACCTGTTGAATTTGTAGCCTATTGCACTTATGTCTTTATTTTTTTCTTTGAATTAATAAGGTCTTGGTTCTGATTGTAGGTAAGACCTTATGAATAAATTGAATTCTTTCCACTCTTTGTAGGAAGAACTTATGAACTTCTTCTACTGGCTGTTTGTAAGACCTTATCAATTCCCTTCATGGTTTGTTGCCATAAATGAATTCCTTCAGCATCCTATGCTTTCATGGAAGTTACAAGGATGATTGAAGTCAGATTCTTGTTGATTATAAATGCACACAAATAATTGTGCTGAAGTTTTAGTTGTTTTGCGGTTGTTGTTTTTTGCTGTAATAAATGGAAAGTGTGGGAGAGAGACATATTGCTAATGTCATTATTTTTATTATCCACTTCTCCAGATCAGAATCAGTTTTTTTATGTTATATAAAATGTGTTTTCCCTCTTTTTCAGGAATGTGATCAGTGTAAAAGGTGAGTAATTTGAGAGTTGGTGTGTAATTCATAATGTGTATTCTGCAGGACACAACAGTCTAATCAAAATGTTCATAAATCAGTTTCATTCCAGTTTTTAAGTTCAGTGTGTGATTGTTAAGACTTGTCACTTGCTGTTCAATATTTGCTCTGTTACATATTTGCTGTGAAATCATTTTTAGTGCTTTCAACCATTTAATATGAATTCATTTGCAAAAGGAAGACAGAAAAGTAAATGAATGGAATCTTCACAAAGTGACAGAAGTGATGAACATTTTGGTCTGTAGTACTAGTAGTGGTACTATTCGTGTTTTAATGGCTGGAGACAAGTTAGGGACACATAGGGCCTAGATACTTGACATGCTGCCATCTTGTGGCAAGAGAAAGAACCTTTGATCTTTTTCAGCCAGTCTGCCACAGAGTGGACATGCACTTATTGACAGGCTTCAAAGAAGTCTGCAGAGAAAGAAAAGTATGTGGATACTTTTTTTTTTTATTAGAGGACCAAGGGAACAGTATCCATGCAAGGTTTTCTTCATTTTCACATGATACAGAAGAAATCAACTGGAAAACAAGAAATTGTTGCCAGATGTTTGGGAACTGCTGGTGGAGATCCCAAGGGTGAAAATAAAAAGATGTTAATATGAAAGGTCAAAGTTTGCACAGTTAAATAGTGCATTAAGACTTGGGCAATGATTTTAATCTTACTCAGTCACTGAAAGTCCGTCAGCCAACACTTAGTGCAATGAATTTGAGGAAGAGGCTTATGTCACTGTAACCTTTAAGAGAGATTTGAGGAGGAAACACATTTAAAAACAGCAGTGATGTTAGTATTTTGTACTTTAGTTATATATAAAATGTATACCTCTTCACTTCAGGCGTGACTGGTTTTGACAGCCAGAATATTTACTCAGAGCATAAAGAAGGTAAATGACAAATGGCATGTGAAATTAAGTATGTAAATTGTGATACATACCTGGATATTTGTTACAATGTTAATTTCGGGTAGAGTAGATCAATCTTATCTACCAGCTGATGAAAAAACCGAGCAAGTGTTCCAAGGCCCACATTTTGGAGTGCACAGGAATGTTCCACAAATTAGAGCATTTATTTAAAATGTTTTTGCTTTTTACAAGAAGGATAGAAGTTTGATTTTAAATCCCTCTGATCGCACTTATGAAAATGATTATGCTTTTCTGCATTGTTTATAGTCAGTGTGATGTGTGTGGTGAGAGGAGGTGTAGAAGTTGCAGCATTAGCAAAATTAGCAATAGTTTAGTTCCAGTCATCTTTTCAGATCCTGACAACTGAGCTGTTTACACATAGGCAAAAACAATCTGTGCTGTATATAAGTGCATGTATTATTTGTATGCTCGCACATTCATATATACAGTGTGTTTGAAGTGTGCGTGCGTGTGTGTGTGTGTGTGTGTGTGTGTGTGTGTGTGCTGGATATGACTGGGTGGCGACAAATCAAATTATGTTTTCCTAGTGTATTATTTGGTATATTATGTTGGTGGTAATTCAAAAGTTACCAAGTTATCATTGATGAGAAATTGTCTACTTGTGTGTTCAGTTGAGATTGAAGTTAATTCTTCAGTTATCCTGCTATAGTTTTCAACAAAATCAAATACTTTTTTAATCAAAGCCTTCGTTTGCAAAATATGATTACTGGTGCTACCATCTCCACCCCTTACCATATTGCATGTTGATGTACAGATGAAGACAGGGACAAACCCTTTAAGAATAGAGCATAATCCATATGGAGGATGGATTTCATCTTTCCTATTAAATTCTATTTTATGTTATTTAAGGGTGAAAAATTGCTTTTTCATACATCAAAATTTAGAGGGTTTGTTCATTGACTTTTACTGCTTTTTAAACTATGAACATCCGTTTGTTGTTTCAAAGTTTGCGTTCTTTTTAAATTTTGCTCTTGAACTCAAACTCTTAAACAATAGAGCTTTCATCCAGTGAAGAAATAGCTTTTGAAATGGAAGGAGAGATGAAACCACCATTAATCGTTTAAATAAAACTTGTAATGGTTCCACCAATAATCTGTCACACCAATAATCATTAAAGTAAAAGCAGTGTTAATACTACCAATAATCAGTAGTCTGCAGCTTCAGTGGTTTATTAAGTTATGTAGATCTGTGTATGGAGGCAAATGGCTCACTGAATCAGGTGGAATGGTGTGATTGTACAGGTCTCAGAAGAGCCGGGCATTCTGTTACTTCTGCGGGGCCCTGCAGCGTTTGCCTTTGTGTGGACAGTGCGGTGAGTCAACAGTGAAGCTGCACCTTATGACGTGCTCTGCATCAATCAAATACATGTAGCATTATCATCGTATCCCAAAATCTGACTTTGGGCTCAGGACTAGTGAAAGGTGTAGATGCATACCAGTTCCTTGAAAAACAGTCTAAAGGTATTACACATGAAAAATAAGAAAGCAGGTAAAATCTTTGGTTTCACAGATGATGTTAAAAATTTCATTTAAGATACAAAAGAAAAAGAAATGGAAGGAAAAAGAATGATAAATAACAAAAAGCAAGCAGGACACAATTAAGATGTATATGACAAAAAATAAGTATTCCCTTGAAAAAAAAGAAAGTGTGTTCACAATGAAATCAGACTTGCCTTCTAATGACAGGGTGTTTTTTTTTTTAGCATTGACATATGATTTAGATATATACATGTCAGTCTGTTTGATTTATTGTTATTACATGACTTTGCTGTCCTTCCTCACCCACACCCACTCACATCCTACCTCCACCAAACCCTCCTTCAGAAATTTCAACCTCGGATGTCAATACTCGTGAGGACTTCATTTCAAAATTGTAACAACAGAAAGCACTGGAAGTGCAGCAAGTTCTGTTTATAGTCGGCAGTAAAATTTGGTGGTCTGATCAGAAAATTCATAACTTTCTTATTGTCATGAGAGACGTAAAATATTTTTATTGTTGTTGTGCACTTGCCATTGGCTATGGCAAATAAAATTCTTGGCTGTATGGGCTTCGTGTTATAAAAGGAATTTCTGTTTCATCAACTGTTGCAACTGCATGTAGAGTAGTCCATCTATGGTACACCGTATGCTAGACCGTGAGGCCCCAGTGCACACAGGTTACAGCTGTTGTTGTTGTTGTACCCAGGCTGAAAGACTCCAGGGATCAGGCAAGCAGCCAAAGTACTCAAACACTCTGGCACAAATAAATCAGTTAGGGATGAGAACATTATGTGTGTGACCGTTTTTGATTACCCTGCCACGTGGGCATTACAGGGCAGGGGGATGTGAAGGAGCTTACTTATTGTCTCTGAGAACAGTGGTGTTACCCAGGGTTGTTGCATCAACTGAACTTACATCAATATCTTGAAATCCACAAACAGAATGTGACATTTGACTGCTTATAAATCACACACGCACATGTACATGCACACACACACACACACACACACACACACACACACACACACACACACACACACACACATACACACTCACACACAGGGAGGAAAGAGGAAAGAAAGAAATTTCTTTCTTTCTTTTCTTTCTGCGTACGCAGGCTGATACTCCTGCGGACACTCCCTGTATAGCCAGGCAGTGGAGTTTGTGTGTATGACCCTTTTCTATCCCGCCATTAAGGCAGCCATACTCCATCTTCGGGAAGGTGCATGCTATGTGTCACGTGTCATCCATACCAACGGCCAGACTGGCCTTCTCTTCCGAAAGTTGGTGATGGGATTTTACGTGTGTGCAAGATGTTGTGCATGCGTTCACACACGGAACCTCGGTTTATAGTCTCATTCGAAGGACTGTGTGGGGAATGGAGTCAGAACCAATGTTAACTCCGAGGGAAAAATCCCCCAATACCGAAATTCGAACCCGCAACCCCAGGATCACGAGTCCGGCGCTCTACCAACTGAGCTATTCCGGCCCCCGAAAGAAAGAAATAAAGTGTCATGCAGTAACATCTAGATGTAATCAAAAGTTGATTCATGAGTCAAGTGCTGAGATGATACATTTCAAATGCTTACTTACTGTCTCAGATACATCAGGCTAATTTGCGGATTGTTTCTAAACAGCATTTCAGAAAACAATAAGTGTGGGTGGACAGAGAAATGTGTAACAATCTTTCATTATATTATTATCATCACCACCAAAGTTTGATGCTGTTGAAGGTATCTCCTTCAAAAACATTCTCAAATGGTCAAACATTTACAAGCAAAGCCACAAGAAACACATGGCTGCTGTGTGTAGCTGTGCGAGTTCTTGAGTGACACAGTCAACAGGCAGTGATAAGCCTGTCTCAAAGTTAAATTGCAGCCAGATTGTTTGAGTAGATGATCCTCATGAAGGGATAAACAGACATCTGTGTATGTGCTCTGAACAAGTATGAATCTGGCATAGATCTATGAAACAAAACTGATCAGACCTTTGAAATCTTGATCAAATCAGTCAGACATTTGAACATTACTGTTGGACTGTGTCCAATGTCCAGGCCCAGTCAGCTTCCCTGGTCTCCAGAAATGTAGGTTCAACACCCTCAAGATGAAGTACAGTCTCCTCCACCTTCTTTAGGAAGATGAGAGTGATGGATTGTAACAGATGTAAAAATTCAAAATTTGAACACCAAAATTGAATGCGCTGCCATCATGTTTTGCTCCACTGTACCTTGAGGTATGAAAAACCTGTCATCAACAGAAGATACAGATATGTACTAGATGTAGTTCCAGAAATGATGTGGGTGAAAGACAGGAAATAGAGGTAAGCTTCTTCTCTAAATGCAGGAGGTCCAGACATTTGACATAGTCTGAAAGCAATGCTCAAATGTCTGATTATTTTGACCAAAAAGAGGTCAAATGTCAGATGATTTGTACTCAGGAGCATTCGATGTCCTATTCATATTTGTTCAAAGCAGACATATCGGTTTTCACTTATTTCACAGAGATTATCTGCTCAAAAATCATAACCACAGCCTTGCTCTTAGACAGACTTTTCACTGTTTTATCTAGCCACTTCAGAATTCCTTCATCTTAACACTGTCTCCCATTACTCATGCTTCATATGTTTGACCATTTCAGAATGATTTTCGGGAGATAACTTTACAGCATCAGTATTGGGCTATTGAGTTTACTTAATCTGAAATACACTGAATGTTATCTCATGACTCATTCTTCCTTTCCTCCCACTCTATCAGTGATCGTGTGTATGTGTGCGTATGACTCTCTGTTGAGTGTGACACTGTGTGTGTGTGTATGCGTGTGTGTGTGTGTTTTGGAATATGAGTCAGAAGTAATACCTCAGAGAGTCAAGTCGGAAGCTCAGATGGGATCTGATTAATCCAACTAGAAAATGTACTGATCCCCCACGGCCTGTTCCAAATCGTAACTTAATATATAGATTGCGGATTAATGGATGGTAAGGCAGATATTCAAATCCGGCACCTGCATGTGCATTTGATCAGTTTCTTAATGTTTCTCTTTTATATTTGACTGCACTAGTACAAGAGCTCACTTTCAGCCTCTTCATGATAAGATCAAATTGTTTGAATTATGGTTGACAACTCTGGTAAAGCAGTATGTTTAATCCCAGTTATGTAACTGGATAGAGCCTGGCACTGTTGGCTATTTGTCTTGTAAAATCTCATCCACATAGAAGATAATTTTTAATTTGGTTTGATTTTATTTTAGATACTTTAGTTTTAACCCTTTCCCTGCCACAGTATAAGAGCTTTTCTGTATTGCTGAGTGCCGGGGCCACATTGCAGTAGGTTCACTCATCTGTTCGCTACTCATTCATTCAATGAGATGTCTTTTAGATTTTTTGCATGTTTTTTTTTTCTTATACCCTGTGCTATGTTGTGGTATCATAATAATTTTATTTTGCTGATCATTAGTATGATATATAATCAACTGGTTTTGTAACAAGTACCCTGTAATAGCCACGGTTACAGGCATACAAGGTTGTGAAAATGACCCCGTAATAGACATGGGGCAAGCAGGGAAGAGGTTAATGATGACTGTTTTTACTCTGCAGACGTTAAAAAATTTCATTCTGAATATGTCGGTACGGTTGTTTTAATTTGCATGCAGAGCAAGAAACTTCTTCCCCCCTTATCTTCTCACCCTCTCCCTCCTCCCCCTTCCTTCCTTCCATCCTCATCCCTTCTCACCCTTCCCCGTCACCCCAAGCCCCTTTTCTTTCTTTCTTTTTTGTTGTTGCTTTTTTAATTTTTTTATTTAGTTTATTTTGGAAAACAGCTGTTCAGCTCTTACAAGGAATACATCAGCCTGTTCAATATTCCAGCTCTCATTGTTCTGTATATTGGGTGTACATGAGGCTACATAGAATTGATGTATATTTGCATTTGTGTGTAGGTCTGTTTGCAACACAGCTGTATTTGCATGCATATGTTTACATATATACATATGCATGTGGGTGTGCAAGTGTGTAGGCGCTTGCATGTTTACAGATGTGTGTATTTATGCTTATGTCAGTTTTTATTCACATATTTTAAATGCTTCAAAATGTTTGTGTTTTGTCCATGGAAACTAAAAGCAAAGCATTCTGCTGGAGGGAGGGAGAAGATAGTGAGAGAGAGGGGGGGATGGAGCAGAGAGGGGAGGGGAGGGGTAGAGAATTGGGGAAGGGGAGGGAAGATGCTAGAGTTTGGTAAAAGAAAGGAAAGAAGTGAGTGAGTGGTTTCCCCTAATATTTACTTTGCTGAATGTAAATTTGGTTTAATTTTTCCCCAGTGCTGTGTGTGTGTGTGTGTGCACTATTTCTGTTTCACAAAAATGTTCACATTATGTCATAATTTTGTCTTAAATGACAGTAGAAGCAAAGGTTAATCTTAAAAGAGACTATTTTCGGTCTCTGTGTATGTGAGTGCATGCGTGTGCTTTCTTTGTATGGGTGCGCATGCTTTGCGCTGTCTCTGTCCTATTGATGTTTTGTAGTAGCAATCAGATGTCCATTTCTTTCCGACATATTTGGGACATTTGTGCTGCTGCTGCAGTTGTGTAGCAACAACCCTGTAGATGAAGACGTTGTGGTTTAAAACAGTGTTGTCAACATGCATTCTTTGATTGACAGGCAAGTCCAAGTGCATGATGAAGACGGGGGACTGTGTGGTGAAACATGGAGGCACCTTCACCACAGGCTTGGGCATGGTGGTACGTTGCTTTCCTGCATCATCCTACTTCTGTCGTAACAGCCACACCATGACACAGAACTCTGTACTTTGCTGGGTCTGATCTGGGTTGAAGAGAGATGGGAGCTGAAAATTGATTACCATTAGTATAGTTTGCACTCATTAGATTTAAGTTAACATGGTGATGGTATGAATATCATCTCTCTCTCTCTCTCTCTCTCTATACGATAAACTAATAAATTCCAAGGATAAGTACCAAGCACCATTCCAGCAACTTACAGAGCAGCTTGATGTTGCAATGACTGCAAGAAATATTCAATTATAAACAAAGCTTGCTCTTATGTCTTAGATTGAAGAAATTGGGGGAGATAAGCATTCATATCTGCAGTGGTAGATAATTCTGCATAGCTAACAGTATGTGCTTGAGTGGGTGAATGGGGAAAAATAAAATAAATGCTTCTCAAAATGAGCCTTCAGCAAGCTTATAGTCTCCAAGAGGGAGACAATCTCCAATGGGGAGGAAACTCACTAACATATAACTCCTGGTCAGATACAGATATTTCGAAACCTGACTGTTTCTCCTCCAGGAATTATATGTTAGTGAGTTTCCTCCCCATTGGAGATTGTGTCCCCCTTGGAGACTATAAGCTTGTGGAAGGCTCATTTTGAGAAGCATTTATTTTATTTTTCCCCATTCACCCACTCAAGCACATACTGTTAGTTATGCAGAATTATCTACCACTGCAGATATAAATGCTTATCTCCCCCAATTTCTTCAATCTAAGACATAGGAGCAAGCTTTGTTTATAATTGAATATATATGTATATACACCTTGAAATGGATCGTAACTATTTTTAAGTAGTGTTCCAGACAATGAATGGTCACTTTAGTTTATGTTTTTTCACTCTGACTTTTAGCTGCTTTAACTGTTGTCAAGTGAAATTTTTGTTCTTGTTTCTGTCGTTCTCTTGCCTGTCCTTTTCTTTTCACATTTGCATCTGTCCTGCTAAGTGGTTTTGCTATTTGCTGTTGTTGTTTTAACAAGGGGTTATGGGTGTGTTTATCAAAGCCGGGGTGTGCTAAGTTGGTTTACTGAAGTGAATGTGTGTGTGTTCTTTTAACAGGGAGCTATATGTGATTTCTGTGAGGCCTGGGTGTGCCATGGTCGGAAGTGCCTGCAGACACATGCCTGTACCTGTCCTTTGCAAGACTCAGTGTGCTTTGAGTGCAAGCGAGGGGTCTGGGAACATGGTATGCACGCGCTGTTCTCATTTCTCTTTGTGTGCCAGTCTCATTGAAATCTGTGTCCTGTGTTTTAATTTCAGGGTTGGTCTTTAATAGGTCATGGAGCCATTGTAGCAGCTAATGTCATGACTTGATTCTTATGGGAAAAAAATACAATTTTTTTGTTTTCGGTTTAACGCACAGAAAAATTAACAAGAAATGTATATCTGGTGTTTGTGTGTAAGTGTGTGTGTGCGTGTATGTTTTAAACAAATCTAGGGGGTTTTGTGTTTGTAGGTTGTATTCTTTACCTTTTTTTCTTTCAAAGGAAACCATATAAGTTTTCCAGATTACATTATAGCTCAGAATCTGTACCAATATCCAGACATGTGTTTCAAGTAAAGAAATTCAACCAAGACTGATTATCAATATCTTTCTCACTTGAAGGCTGAGAAATTGATGCGAGCAGTGTTTGTAATTAGCTGACATAGGTGTGATTTGGCGTCTTGAGTCTGACCATTCTGTGCTTCAGGTGGTCGCATATTCAAGTGCAGTTTCTGTACCAATTTCTTGTGCGAGGATGATCAGTTTGAGCACCAGGCCAGCTGCCAGGTTGTGGAGGCTGAGACTTTGAAATGTGAGTTTTATTTTTGTAAGTGGTTCAGTGGTTAAAACATACTTTGAAGTGCGAGGTTTATCAATGTGTATGATGGAGCGGTTAATACATTGAAATGTCAGTTTCCTCAGCATGTGTAATACAGTGATTGAAGTATGTTCTGATGTACGATTGTTGCTGTTAAGTGGTTCATAGATTAAAACATATTCTGAAGTGTGTTTGTTGTTAGTGGCACAATATGTAATACATACTTTCAGTTGCAAGTTAACTTTATGTATTAGGAGTGATTAAAACATATTTCGAAATGTGAGTTTTATCGTTTTGTGTGGTACAGTTTAATATATGTGTTACAGATTTAAAAGATATTTTGATACGTTAGTGTGGTGTTATGTGTGGCACATTGGTTAAAACATACTTTGCAGTGCAAGTTTTGTTACGTGTGATATACTGGATATTTCCTAGAGGGGCCCATAATCAAAGGATTAGCACATTTGGCTGTTGAGTTTATGGTCCTGAGAATAAACCATTGTGGTTTTGGATTTTTATTGTTTGAAAACCAGCAATAAGACAGTACCTGATTCAGTTCCGAGAATGTCAAAGCAGCCAAGGAAGAGAGAGAGATATTTAGCCTTTCACGCTATTGTGACTAGAACACAGTGAATATGTTCACTGCCGCTATTGTCATTAGACTAACCTTTTAAGTTGGGTGAAGTGTATGTTGAAATCATGTATGGAGAATTATTCTAGATTATTTTTGTGAAGACATACTTTCATATAACTTCATTCTTGCTTGTGATATTTGAAACATATTTGAGAGATTGGAAAGGGTTTTTTTTCAATTAGTTGGTTGCAGTTTGTTTTGATTTGATTTTTTTTTTAAAATGGAAGTGATTATAAAGTTCGCTATGGAAATGGTGTGCGAATTTTGTTGGAAAACACTGTGGTGCTGTGATTAGTGCTGGTTGATGGAAAGTCATGGGTCGAATCCCTCTAGAGGTATTTATATCTCCTTTTTTCTAAAAATCCCATCTGGCACCTATGCACAGTTCAGTGAGCTATGGGCTCAAATGCAAACACAGGAACCATGGTGTCCAGTTTCATCAACTTAACAGATCTGTGTCTTTGAGAGTGTTGCTCAAATATTCCTACCAACTTTGCAGGTGTCTGTATTGCTCTGGCCTGTTGACACACGGGACGATGTCCCAATCATTTTTTTGTTTTTACAATATTTTTTTTTTCTTATATATACCAACACAAATAGGGAACCAACATTCTTCCACATGCCTACACATACACACACACTCACAAATACACAAAATGTATGACACCATTTCGGGAAAAGATCAGGTGTATAATTGTGCTATTAAGAGGCTCATTTATTTTTTTTTATTCCACAGTAATGTCCAGATCCAATTCTAATGATCCTTTAACCACTGTGCCTAGTACCATTGATTTTGTTAACATTTTATACTGATGAATCAGAGCAAGTTGTATTATGTATTCAATTGCTCAGATATAATCATCAAGCACATGTATTGCTTAATGAATCCCAAACATTTGACATGTAGCATGGTGACTTTAAAAACTCAAGACCTGGTGGAACTCTGCACTTATCAGAAGGATGACAGATCAGGCAATGTACAGCTGAAAAGCCTTATAGGCAGTCAGGTCAAAGGCTTTGGGGTGGGTTAAACACTTAAACTGTCTGTGACAGAAATCAACAGTGTAGCAAATTACTGCTGGCAGCACTTGTCTACTCGCACTGAGACTGTGGCAAGCAAAGGTTTTGGCATGGGTTAAATACTTGTACAGGTGTTGGTGACAAAAATTAACAGTGTAGCAAATTACTGCTGGCAACATTTTTCAACTCTTACAGAGAGGGACTGAGGAAGGCTATGATCGTCAACCAGATGTGGTCAAAGCTTTTGCTTGCTTTCTTTTTTCTTTTTTTTCCCCCTTTCATTAAAAATGTGAGATGATACTTGGTCTTGTGGTACTTGGTGCCTCGTCATACCAGCCTGAATTAGTTGTGGGTGGGTGCTCCGGTTTTTTTCCAGTGTTTTATCAAGTACTCCATTTTCCCATGTTTTCCAAACAATTTTATTCATCAAGACATCATTGGAAAGAGCCAGTTTATGACAATGAAATGTATTTTTAAAACATGATGATGCCTCTGACAAGGCTTTTCTTATTAAAATTCAAGAATTACAAAAATCTATGCTTTGATTATAAACATTTGATTCAGTAAAGTAATCCTATGTAAACATGTCATTCCGTGTCCAGACAGCCCAGCATGACAGTGTACTGCAGGCAGGCAAACTATTGGTCAGCAACAAAGCACTTAAGCAGGCTGACAGAGAAAGAATTAATATTGTTTCGTGTTTGGATTACCAGTTTTTGTGTAGTCCGTATTTCTTTTCAGGTCTTCCCATAAACTTGAAAAAAAAAAAATGTGTGAAAGACAGCTGGCCAGCTGAACTGTGTGTACATAATTGAAACCTGTTGAGGAATTCATACCCATGTTGTGCTGTGTTCCAGGTTTGTCCTGTAACCGCCATGGACAGTATTCCTGCTTGAGGTGCAAGGTGAGACTGAGCTGTAGACTGAAAAGGTTTGGTGAGATTGTTTCCTCTGGTTGCAGTTAACCAGTTATTGCAAGTGTTCATATTCCAGCTTGATCGAGGCTAACCTTTTAAACACTTATTCTCTAAACCTGACACTAATGTCACTATTAAGTTACTTTTCTGGAGTGCTACCTGATGTAATTGAATTGGGGTGTTCAGTTGCTTTTTGGTTAAATTACAGCAGAAATTAAAGAAACAAGTCCAAGTCGTGCCAGTTTTTGTCTACAAATCTAGTAGAGTGTAAGCTGCCTGGTATGGATCAGATTGTGTGTCACTGTTGTTCGCTTTTGCTTACCTGTTTACCCTTGCTGTAATTTTTACGGAAAAAAATCAAAATTATGGGAATTATGGTCCCCCCCCAAAAAAAAAAATAATGGGGAAAAAATAAAAGACAGAAGATTGTTAAACGTGAAGTTTCGTCTGCTACTGTTTCGGTCAAAAGCAGTAAGAAGACATTTCCCAGCATGCCTTGCGTCTTTTACCTTGTCAGAGATGGCGATGAAGCAGTCTTGCGCGCCAACGGCTGTCTCTTCCAGATCTTCAGACGTTGCGAAAGTATTGCGATTATGAAGATTACGGTTTTTGGGTTTTTTTTTTCTTCAAATTACAGGTTTTTGTCTGAGATATTACAGGTAAATGAATTTGGGGTAAACAGGTCTGCTTTTGGAAAATACGCTTTCCAAATGTTTGACACAATGTCGGACCACTTCCCATCTCTTGGTCTGCTTGCACACTGCCATTGAAGTTTGGAGTGAGAGCAAACATGGAGGTATTTCACAAGTGTACACTGCTTTCTGTGCTGTCATCAGTGATTTAGTTGGTTGGTTGTTTTTTTAGATATGTTAATGTGATGACCATGTTCTGTTGGTTGGCTTTCAGACATGCTACTGTGAGGATCATGTTCGACGCAAGGGAGTGAAGTACAGCAAAGACCAGGTCATTCCTTGCCCCAAGTGTGGCATCGAAACCTCCGAGGTCAAAGAGCTCAGCATGTCCAGTAAGTTGCAGTCCGTGTTCACATGACAGTCTCTGTGCTTCCCTTGGAAGTTGTGGAGTCTGTGTCTGCATGGCATGCTGAGCTTGCCATGTGCCACCTTCTTCACAATGACCACCACCACACTACACGCACACTTCCCCTTCGTCGGCCTCCACCTTGCATCCCCATCCTGTGGGATGCTCTGACATGGTTATTATGTTCTGTGTGATTCTCTGTGACGTGGTTGTTGCATTTTTGACAGTCATGATCATTCGTTTTCTACATCATCATCTGTGGCAGGGTTAGTTCATTCTCTACCACCGTCTGCGACATGGTGATCATGTTCTACATCAACATCTGTGATATGGTTATCGTATTGTATATCTTTATCTGTGAGATGGTTATTGTTTTGTGTCAATATCTGTAACATGGTTATGTTCTATATCCAGAATTGCCAACCCCCAAGAGACCAATGAGTAAGAATTGAAGCTCAATGAGGCAGAAATGTGTAATTTCAGAGAGCTAAGAGTAATCAAGCATGACACTTACCTTCTTTCAAACAAACACGATGCGATGAAATTGTTCGCACAATTTTTGTGAACTTTACTTTTCTTCAAAAACAAGCTTTTCTTTTAAGTGTCACAAGAAATCTTTACAAATTATGAAAATGTTTTCGTAGCTAAAACTTCAAAAGGACACCAACTTCGCTGAATGGTAAAGATGGTGAAACGAACTGTGCATGACTGGAAACGCTTCTTGAAGATTACTGGTTATACGCATGGCATCGTGTGTGTCTGTACATAAGCCGATTTTTTCGTCTTTTTTTGTGTGTTTAACTTTCAATGCGTAATTTTTTGGCTAAATGTGTAAGAATGATCACTTAGGCATAATAAATTACACGAAATGCGTAATGGTTGGCAGGTCTGTATATCCATGACATGGTTATGTTCTATAGAATAATGTTCTATATACAGGGTTCGTATGCTCCTTGGAACTCCTTGATTTCTGAAAGCCAATTTCAAGACCTTGAAACCACTTGAAAATCAATAAAATGTGGTTATGTTGACCAAACCTCCTTGAAAATCAAACCATCATCTCCAAAATATTTTTAATGTGGCAAGAAAAAAAACGGCAGTTTGATTTTTATGCATTCAGGTTGATGAAAAATTATTTTCAACATTTTTACATCGTTGCGATCCCACGTTGTCGTCTGCTAAAGAATGAACCAAGGGAGATAATTTGTAACTTCCACAATTTTTAAATTCTACACATGCACAAAGAAAAGGTCTTGTGCATCCGGCTTGTTCAGTTCATTGTGAACGGAGCTTGAACATGCCTGGGGGTAAATGTGCTTTCAACCGTCTGTGGTTGGATAAACCCGAGTTTTCTGACAGGGCGAGAGAAGACAAAGCCAACAAACATGCTTGCTACTGCACAGTCTGCAAAAAAAGTTTCGATGTGCGAGTAATGGTCGAGAGTGCCCTGACTAGCCACCAACTAACATCAAGTTTGCACAATCTACTAACTCATTTAAAAATCTCCTTGATGCAGATCATAAATTCACTAAATTGTTATTTGAATTTGATTAATAAACCAATATGCGCATACGCAACAAACCAATTCAGAATACTAAACAATACATGGATGGGGATTCAAGAAAGGCCGCGAGGCCTAGGCTACGTATATCAGCCTGTCCCCTTACTACTACTACTAACAAAGGAAAAAAGCACGTGGCTCTACTGGTGGCGAGATCTTCAGCAGCGATACCCATCTCGTACTTTCTTACGAACAAGACGGCAGCAGCAGTGTCGAACGCGAATGTTGTGTCGTCATTAAATCCTGATCGTGATGTGTCCGTGCGCGAATCCAGTACCAGCTCTTCAGCCACAGTGGACTCGTTTTGCGCAAAGACAGATGTGCTGAAATATGAAATTCTGTTGACACTGAACACTGTAAACGTGCACCAAAGCTTCAGCTCTTGTGAACAGAATTCTCAGATGGTCAAATCGCCAAAGGATTTCAGTGTGGTGAGGGAAATTCAAGGTATTGGGCGACATTTGGCATTGCACCTCATTTTCATTCAATATCTCTGGATCCAGACAAGCTAGCTTGGTAATTTTTTTCTTTTGATCAGAAATGGATTCTGCATGCAATTATATTTTATTTATAAGTCAAAACAGCACGTATCATTTGCTATTTCTATTGGAATAATTTCTTTCTTTTTTCTTTCTGCGTACGCAGGCTGATACTCCTGCGGACACTCCCTGTATAGCCAGGCAGTGGAGTTTTGTGTGTATGACCCTTTTTTATCCCGCCATTAAGGCAGCCATACTCCATCTTCGGGGAAGGTGCATGCTATGTGTCACGTGTCATCCATACCAACGGCCAAACTGGCCTTCTCTTCCGAAAGTTGGTGATGGGATTTTACGTGTGTGCAAGATGTTATGCGTGCGTTCACACACGGAACCTCGGTTTATAGTCTCATTCGAAGGACTATATGGGGAATGGAGTCAGAACCAATGTTAACTCCGAGGGAAAAATCCCCCAATACCGAAATTCGAACCCGCAACCCCAGGATCACGAGTCCGGCGCTCTACCAACTGAGCTATTCGGCCCCGGAATAATTTGAAAGCAATGAAACGCAAAGCCTGATGGCCCCCATATGGAAAAAAATTATTGAAAAACAAGCAGTTTAGATATATGAAAATCCTTTTGTAATTGCATTTAATTGTAATTGCATTACTTTAGCTCAGCAAAACAGTATATAAAAATCCTTTTGTCATTGCATTACTATAGCTAAGCAAAACAAGAAAAGTCATGCTTCAAGTGCCTTATGTCTGCTGTGATACAAATACAGTTCTTGTCATGAACCTTTTTTTTTTTCAATTTTCATAATTTTGCCACCATTTGTGGTCCCCAAATCACAAGAGCTTTGAAATCTCCCAAATATGTTTTTTCCATGTTTTTTTTAAACATAAACAATAGAAAAAAAATGAAGTTTTAAAAGAACAATGGTGTAATTTTCGTGCCACCTCTTGCCTTGAAATAAAATAAACGCTCCTTGAAAACTCCTTGAATTTTGTTCTTGGGAGTCTGTAGGAACCCTGTATATATCAATATCTGTGATATGGGGTTTTTTTTGTTTTTTTCTCAGACATTGTTCTGTATCATCATGTAGAATCGACTTCGATTAGATGTGGTGACAGCCTCGAATAGCTCAGGTGCTTAGCTGGATCAAAACAGTTTAATACTGTATCGTTGTTGTTGTTGTCATACCCTGGCTAAAAGACTCCAGGGATCATCCAAACAGCCAAAGTACTTGAACACTATGGTACAAATGCATCATCTGGGATGAGAACATTACGTGTGTGACTGTTTTTGATTACCCCGCCACATGGGCAGCCACACTCCAACTTCGGGTGAAATACCGTATCATCATTTGTGACATGTGACATGCTTGTTGTGTTCATCTGTAATATGGTTATGTTCTATATCATCATGTTACATGGGTATTGTGTCCATACATTGTCAGTGACATGGTTATTGCATTATATACTGTCATCTACGACAAGGTTTTTGTGTTCCGTCTTTTTATGAGTGACACAGTTTGTGTGTTGTGTATCATCTGTGATATGGATATTGTGTTCTATATCATGTTTGACATTGTTGGAGGATCCGTGACTTGCTTTAATGTTCTGGTAATTCTGTATAATCTTTGGTGGCATGGTTCTCTTGTATATCATCTATGATATGGTTATTATGTTCCGTATTACCATCTATGACAGACTTATTGCTCAATATATCATCTGTGACGTGGTTATTGTATCCTATACCACCATTTGTGATGTTGTTGTGTTCCAGATCATTTATGACATGTTTATTTGGCGTCATATACTTTACCATGTCAGACCATAGCATTCCACGGCAGTTAGTTAGCTCTGCAGGCCGAGATTTTTTTTGGCTAATGCAGTAATAAGACTAAGCCCTCCTCCGATTCCTTTGAATTCTGCTATGGTCTGACATGGTAAAGTATATGACGCCAAAATGGGGAGTTTGTATTATACTCCCTGTTTGGCTAGTATACTTACCATGTCAGACTCTAATGCCCACCCTACCTTCCCCGCTAGCGCTATGGTTCTCGGGGTTACCTTACGCATAGGCCTCGTTGAATGAGGAACAGGAAGTTTACACCGGTTTCTTCCCTGGCGGAAGTAGTGTGGACGTCACGTGATGGTCTTATTACTGCATTAGCCACAAAAAATCTCGGCCTGCAGAGCTAACTAACTGCCATGGAATGCTATGGTCTGACATGGTAAGTATACTAGCCAAACAGGGAGTATAATACAAACTCCCCATTTATGTTCTATCAGATACCGTCATCTTCAATGTTCTAGTAGTGAGTGGAAGACCATAAGATTGGAAGTATATGATATCCTTAGTCTTTCCTCATAAGCAGTTTGTTTTTTGTATTTTTGTAATGAGTTTTGACTGATGATACGTCTACCCCAGGCATTTTAGGCTGTGTGCACAATGTTGGCTGACATGCTGAGTCAGCTTGTCTGTATTGTAAGCATCATTTCTAATGTAATGCAGATGAACTTGCCTAGCTCATGAAATAATGACAGTAAATCATCTTAGGACTGACTAAGCTTATTACCTATTTTCAGCTCGTCGCTATGACTACGGTCGGCAGCAGATGGAGGACGAGGATGATGATGAATATGGTGGGGCCTATGGTGGGGGTTTTTCCTTCAGTGGCTTTGGCTTTTCTACCTCTTCTAATGGCGGCTATCAGGATGGTGAGAGTCTCATGTCATGAACACGTTTTCATTGGTTTGTCAGCACTGCCCAAGGAAATCAATGTTAATTTTGATCCTAACCTATAAGAAAACTTGATCCTTGATCCTAACCTATGAGAAAAACTCAACTTTTTGTAGAGACACGCGGTTCATTGATGTTGCGATACTGCGTGTGCATGTGTTCTAAAAATAACGTATTGTCTAGAGTGAACACTAGCTTCCTGTTCTGCAGAATCCATTTGCCTTCATAGCTGTTTAATTTTTCACTGCATTTTAATGTTCTTGGGGGCTGCTTTTTTTTTATTTTTTACTTTTTTTTTTTCAATGTGGGAGAGAGAGATTAAGGAAAGCACAGTTGATTTTATGTGATGTTAACTTCCGGTAGTTTAGCTTCGATGTGATTAATTCATGTTTATGTTCAGGTATATGATTTCTTATTTGTTTCTTCCTGTGCGAGTTTGACAACCTTGAAAAGGCTCTGTATGGTCAGCTGGGCTCTATTGATTAAAACCAGAAACTTAGAAACTCATGTCATTTACCTGCGGTCAGGCATTCCCATGAATTCTAGCACAAGTGTGTGTATTTCATGATGGCAATCTTGTATATTATTTTTGATACCTTTTTGCTAGTTTGTACATTGTTTTGATGTGGCTAGTTCAGAGGTGCAGATGAAAATGTTGCTCTAGTTAAATCTTGTTTGAAAAGAAGGGGGTGCAGGTTACGTTACAAGGTGTCTTTTAGTCTGTCAGATAAGTTTGTGTACTTATTCTGAAAAAAAAAAAAGAAGTGTGAAGAGTATATCTGCTTGCCTTAGGAATGTTTCTCCTGTCCATCAGGAAATGCGGTGGGAAGATTTAAGACGATTTTTCCGTCAAATGTTCACTTTGTCATCTAAGTAAGTTCAGTGTCTGATCCTTCACCAATCACATGTTTAGTTATTTCTTGAAATGAAAATACCCTTTGTTCCATCATCTTGTTTAAGAGAGAGAAAGTGACCTCTGACCTGTCTCCCAAACAACGCAGTTGGAGAGAATACTTCAGGGTTTTCAGCCTACAGGAAATAGTTGTTTATAATTAAATAATCAGGCTCATGGTTTGTATAGTTTCATCAGGATTGAATGCCCAAATGGCACATTTCCATTGAGTGAAAGATGAAATGGGCAAGATTTTTCTTATTGTGTAAAAAGGGAGATAAAGATTGATAAAATACTTCTTCACCTAGTATCATGACATCGGCTCTCACAGCTCTTGATGAAACTGGCATCACCTAGAATTCCTGCTCCATCTTCCCTCCCCACACCAGTCTTCCAAAGGATTGTCCAATTGATATGTCTCTTATTTCAAAATCAATTTTTGTTATGTTGCAGATGAGTCGGAGGATGAAGATGATGACGATGAAGAGGAGGAGGGAGATGAAGAAGATGAAACAGAAGGTGTAGCCAACAATCTGGAGGCAGCGTCATTGAACAATTGATGCATGCTCTTGTTTAGGTTTCTGTGTGTGATGCAAGTCATAGGCAAAGTGATGTCACTCAGTTTGTATGGCTCCATAAGTTCATTTTGTGTGATGCAAGTACATCAAAGCTGAAACGGTGACGGTTTGGGAGTCTGGATACTGTGATGTGAATGGCTCATTGAAGAAATAAAGCCATTTTAAATGCCTTGATCGTTTTGCAATGTTTTGTACAGCTGAAATAGTCCAATGATCATCTGTATGATTTATTTTATGACCATGCACAGAGCACACACACACATGGCACACACACGGCACAACCATACACACACACACATGGCGCGCGCACACACATATGCACTGTGTATGCATAGACACACACACACACCCCCCTCAAAATGAGGTGATTCATTGCTGACTTCAGGTATCTCAGAACTGGAAGCTGCCACTATTCTTTAACAATTTCAGTCCCGACGTAGCAGGACGGTGTTACATTCCCAGCCTGCCATATTTTGGCTGTACAGTAAGAATATCTGAGCCTTTTCACTCAAACATCATAGCACTTAGCGCTCGATTGACATATTAAAAGGGCACACCACCACAGAAATGCAGTTTTGGGGTTTGTAAATAACCTGTGTCGCATAGTTTCATGAGAAATGGTTAACAAATCCTTTGTCAGTATATCGGCTGTATTATTGCATTTGTGGTAACATGGGAAATAAAACGTGACTGTGTCATCAAAATATTTTCTGCTATTTTGTAAATTTACATGGCTCTTGTGTTTACAGCTTTAGATTTATCTTTTTAGATTATCCACTAAAATTTCATCTCACGTTTGCCTCTCTGTAACATTTCTTTATTGGTTCTTGGTGTCAGCAGTAAAAAGAAAGGCAAAAACCCGCCAAATAATTCAATGCAACACCGATACAATAGTGAAACCACATCCAAATTACTCTCCCTGTACACATCATTTGTACACAGAATAAGGTCTTTACAAGCTCACTTTGGAGCACAGTTGACACAGGCAGCCCTGGATGTCTGCCCAACCAGGTGTCGAGCACCAGGTGGAAAGACACAGCAGATCCACCGATGGCGACACATGCACAAACTTCATGCCTCGGATCAAATACCACGTAGCAAATCATTAGGCCCTCTTTTTTTTTACTACATCATTCCCACATTTTCCTCGTATCCATGCCACTTTGTCACATGCTTATACTGCGCCACCACTACTGTCCCATGCAACATACGCACACATACTCATGTCAATACCTGGTATGTACTTGCCTTCTCACTTTAATATTACGCAAACACACAAAACACATTTACTGCATATACTCAAAATGTTTTTTGCGCTCAAGTTCTTCATTTTCCTTTCTTAACGAAACGCACTTACATCATGTACACAAAATCCTGTCTGCATTCATGTCAACTGACTTCCTTTCCTCACAAAACACTGACTTTATGCACACAACATAGTTTCTGCATTCATGTCCACTCTCCTCCTTTCATCACAAAACACACTGATAATGTAGCCAAGAGATTTTCTGTCATCATGTGTCCCTTTTTCTTTCTTCTCCCACAACACAAACTGTTTGTACACACACATTTTCTGCATTCACTTCTACCAGTTTTCTTGACCCAAGAACGGCTGTACCACGTGATCAGTAGCTGCTGTAGTGTTTCACTCTGAAAGGGAAGAACAAAAATTCAATGAAGCTCAACTTGACATACTGACTTCCCTTTCACAACTCAACAGTCTGACTGGACACCAACCTTCTATAAGGAATCCCTTTAAACAGGAAGATCTGACACAAACGGGATGAAGAAAAAGTTATAACATCTGACCAAACATAAACAAAATCCTTAATTCTTGGTCCCTCGGTCCTCTTGCCAACTTTTTCATCTGTCATATATTCTAAATACTCAGACATCATTTCCAAAAGAACATGTCACTTGGGGAAGTGTTCTGGATGTGGAGGCAAAAAAAAACCCAACAAACATAGATGCTTTGTGTCGGCATGGATTATGTACCAGTATTTCTTGTGCTACTCCAAGTGATTCCAGATCATATTCACTCCACTTGCTTCTTTCCCTATGTTTAATCTGTCATGTTATTCTATGTGTAGTGTGCACACAGGCAGACGGCTGACTATATACATACTATGCATCATTGTATGTGAGCGTACATGAAAGGGGTTGTGGGGATGCTGACTGTGATCATGTGAATTGTGTTTTTGGAGCAAGCTGATTAATGTCACTTTGTAAACAAGTTCATCTTTTGATTATGGTACCCACCCACCCCACCCCATCTTTGCCTTCCCCATCACCCTCTCTCACCCTCCCATTTGACCTAATGCTTTGTAAAGCCATTGAGCAAGTTACCATAGTGTAACACAGGAAAAAAGCTTGGAAAAAAAAATCGGACTAAAAGTGAAAACGACCCAAAAGGAATGAAGCGGACCAACCTGTACAGAAGGGCATGTCCTTTGTGGTTGCCGATACTAAAGTATCCGCCATTGGGTGAGAAGTCCATGGTCCAGGGAATGCGGATCTTGGTGTCAGTCATTTCTGGGAAGTTGGAGAACACACTGAAGGAAGGAATGTGAACCTGCACACCACACATGTAATGTCAGTAGACCAGGAGGGAAGGGCAGCAGGGGTATGCTAAATCAAACATTTCCATCCTAGGATGAAAAAAAACCCAAAAAACCCCATCAGTCAGTCAGGACTGATCAAGGTAACTTTACATTCAAACTAAGCAAACATACTGCTTAACTTTCAGCTGACGGCACGCACAGCTCTGTGCGTTGCTCATAGCTCTGCTGCCTATGGCACGCGGGCTGACAGCTTTGCTGTGTACGGATGCACAAATCCGTGCGTTCTTATCGAAAAATTCTACTATTCAAACCCTAACAGTCTAAGAGAAATAACTCCCGTCAGAATTTAGTAGAGGGTTCCTGGTAGCCTGACATGCCCTAGTTCTTAAGTTCAAGCAAAGTTCACGTTCGCTATCTGTGGCTGAAACAAAGAACCCCTCGAGGGTTTTTCCAACCTGAACTGACCACATTTCTGGCACCAGCCTTTCGTCTGCCAGTTGAAATGGCAGCTCGGCGTCATCAGATTGTTTCTTTAGAACACGTTATTAAAGAATGTAGTCAAGGCGGTTCCAATAACAAAGGAGAGTCGATCACCAGTGGAAATGATACAGAAGATGAGGTACATCTGTTTGAAGATGTTCCTATTTACAATGACAAATGAACTGATTCGACTGATTCAGCAACACACACAGGCGCTTGACTCACAAAATCTACCTGACCCAAATTCTGTAAAAATGCGAACAATTTGCTAATAGCGAAAAGCACCATATCCATAAGTGTATTAGGCAAGTGCTTTTTGTTTCAATTTGTCTGCATGTCATTACTATATATTGATAGGCAAACTCTGCACTTGTTTTTATTTCTGTGTGTTTTGGTTACTTTATTTACCCTTGCATCATCTCGACGCAGAATCTCTTGGAGTTTTGAAAGCACATTCATCTAAAAGTCCTTGATTTTTTTCTTTTTAGACATACCAAACATGATGTTAACATGGACCAAACATAACACGTAAAATAAATTCGAAAAATGCCCAAACCACTACATAGTCAGGGGTTTTAGCATGTGCAGCAGTGTGCGGGAGGGGGAAAACTCATGCTGCATGCATACGCAGGGGTCATGTTAATCCTTATACATGGCTTAATCCTCATGTATGGCTTAGAAAAAAATAATAATAATTCTACTGTGCTTTGGGAGCAGAACAGACTTGTTCATAGACTTGTATTAGGTACCTATACAAGTCTACATATCAGTGAGGATGATTTCAGAATTACTGATGGAAAAGAGCAACGTAAGTGAGTGAAAGCTAAGTTGAACAGCCTATGGCATTGCCAGCGACACACACACACGTCACTGACAGATTTGCGATGAGTTGATAGTAGCTGTCTCATTGCAACCATATCAAAAAAGGCTTCCATTCAAGCTCATCCAGTCAAAATCCAACCACCAGCTTGACCTCCTTCGGTATTCATACTTTTTAAACAGTATTATACTTGCTATGACCAGTTATTTGCACTTCTTGGAGACCTAGAAGAAAACAACAGAAGAAAATTTTTAAACGGTACTTCACTCACCACTTATGACCAGTTACTGCATTTACTGGAAACCCAGGAGAAAATGGAAGCAGAAGAAAGTCGATAAACCAACAAACAGAAATGAATTAGGGAAAATACCAGGAACTGCATATGGTTGTCAAGAGATGAAAAAGCTATATGTGTAAAGTCTTGCTAATTAGTTTCAACCTATTCACAGCCATCAGTCCTGAGGAGGGAAAGTCGTCCTGTCAAGAGGAGGATATCATGGCCATGTTCAATAGAAGCAGTGTCCTGACATTTGTCAGCATTTTGTTAGTAGGGGATGAACTTTTTCTTTCATCTATTTAACTTTTTTAATCTTTTCTTTTCACTGTGGTTTCTTTGTTTAATTAACAAAAAAAACACACACAAAAACAGTAACATAATACACTGAAGAAAATGACAATACCATGCCCCAGTTCTAGTACTTAAATACAAAAAAGAATGGCATTCCAGCTTTGTTCAGTATCGTCCAAAGTAAAATATTCAACATTTCCTAAAGTAAATTGGTGTAAAGTCTGACAACAATCCACGAACAGTATGACTACCCACCAGCTTCACTGCCTTCTCAGTGAGGTTGGAGGCCAGGGCCAGCATCTCTGCAGAGGAGTTGAAGCGGGCAGAGGTACAGGAGGTGGTCAGGTTCATGATGGCCTTCAGTGGTCGCGGACTGCGGGACGTCATGCAGGTGTCCTTGTCGTACACGTTCACCACTCCAGTGTTAGAGCTACAAAGGAAAGAACAGTAGCTACAAAGGAAAGAACAGTAGCTACAAAGGAAAGAACAGTAGCTACATTCAAATCGGGTTTAGTATACAGACACTCTTTTTTTTTTCTCTTCAATTTTGGCACTTCATCTTTCTCCTTAAAACAATTTAATTCCTCTTTCCCTCTTCTTTTCTACATGTTAAACTATTTCTTCCAACTACAAGTTGCAGTACAACCGACTGAAATGGGTCATACCTTATCTCCCCACTATTCACCTCACCTCTCCCCAACCACCACCCCGTTCACCTTCAAACTTGTTTCTGACAACTACAGCTGATTCCCAACCCCCTTCCGCCTCCTTGCCTTTTAGAGTGCCAAGTTCTGTTTCTTCTAACAACAGCTAACCAAAGTGATAATTACATCCTACTCGCCCATCCTCCCCTTTCCACCTTATATGATAAACTGTTCTTTGACAACAACAGCTGACTGACAAGTTATCTCATTTCTACATGGCCTATCAAACTATGGGTTATACTCCATGGCTTCCAAATAGTGGATGCCTACTTACCACACCAAGACTTCTTACAAACCCTGTGAATGCCATTGCAAACTCATTTGAAGTCCCCAACGAACCTGAATGAAGATCCTTAAACTAAGTAAACAACGGAAACAGCACAGGCACATGCTAACATGAACTTATGAAAATTTAAATTACCAAATTTGTGCCCGATAACGTTGTTTTTTGTATAGTTTTCCTTCCCATTTTATGTTTCCCTCATCTTGCAATTGTAAACTTCAAGATTATGCTCATCTGGGCACAAGATTCAAGTCGGATCATCTATGACTGCCCTTAGAAATTACAGAATGTACATTCTCTCTCTCGAAACACACACACGCACACGCATCCTTTAGCAAACTTCTTCCACCTCTTCCTACATTAGATCAACATCAGATGGATTCACCAGTCCTTTAGGAACTTTTCATCTTCTCTTCCACCAAAGCAAAGTCTAATGGATCTATCTACTTCATCATATCATATGTTTGGGTGAATTTGCCCGTTCTTGACAGAACTACTGCTTCCATCTCTTCATTCATAGAGCAAGGTAAGGTGGATTAACCTGTCCTTTAGAGAACTTGTACTTTCATCGCTTCATCCATCATAACAGGTCCAGTGAATTCACTGGTCGTTTAGGAAACATTTCTTTCATATCTTCATCCATCATAGCATTTATGTTTTCTCAAACTAAAGTGTTTCTAGGCATGACTATGAATATGGACACACAGTGATGGATAAACATCAAAAAAAACTTTTTCTTTTAACTGTACTGACTTCAGTGTCTATGTTGGATGACTCACAGCCATAAAAACCAGCAGATGCACATATATATATCAGACACACACATGGGAATAAAACTTGTCATTCTTTGACCTTGGAAGGCGTAAGGGAAAACAGACACACACACACACACACATGCATATGCACACACACACACACACACACACACACACACACACACACACACACACAACTTACCCACAAGCCATATAATCCTTGGACAGAGCAATGCAGGTACCATGCACACATCCATCATCAAAGAAATTATGGATGCACTGTCTAGTGGTTAAATCGTACACGTATATCCGACCATCGTCTGAAATCAACAGAAACTGAAGTTTTAACAATGTTTTTCTTTCTTTTTTTCCAGCTAAGCTTCTCTCTCTCCTGCGCATGTGCACACAAACACACACACACACACACACACACACACAGAGTATTTAGTTAGCCTTTTCAGGGCTGTCTAACTCATTCACACACAAAAAAGTAACATCCTGAACAGGCTACATCATGAAAACAGAAAAGGGATAACGTCCTGAAAAAAACCCGGCAAACAACAAAACAAAACAACTGATGATTTGGCAGCTAAACTACTGGCACCTTTGCAGCAGGTAAGAATAGGCCACACTGACAGCGCCAGCCATTCTGCTTCACCTCTCATTTCAAAATTTTCCTTTTTTTGTTTTTGTTTTAAATTACTGAACAACATTTCATTGTTACTGAAAATACATAAAGCCATGCATGGCCAAATAAACGCTGAAGAATGGATACCCAGTGTCCACCATGGATATGTGTACAATTTTCATTACCTAGTCACTAGGCTGCAACAAAAAAAGCTGGGTGTCAAAAATTGTGATCAGACATAAGTGTAAAAGAACAGTGCACAAAGGCAGAAAACACATATAGTATAGAAAGACAAAAACAGAAAAGGTAGAGCCACAGACAGTTCCAGAATAGAGGAAGTAAGTAACACAGAACTTCCAGCTATTTCATGAAAGACTTCACAGCATTCCATTCAAAGATTACTAACAGAAGTAGTTCATTGCACATACCTCCAGTAGCAAACATTGTGGTGCCGTCATTTGAAAAGGTGACATCCGAAACCCCACCATTCATGTGTAAACTGTGAATCCATTCCTTACTCTGAAATGACACAAATGCACACAACCATACTCTTCATCATCAATATGTAACTAATAACATGAAAAATACAAAGAGAATATTTCTCACATTCTCCATGTCCATCCAGTTCCCAACTACCTTTGTACATTTCTGAAATTATTTGCTTGCATGACAGTGTGTGTGTGTGTGTGTGTGTGTGTGTGTGTGTGTGTGTGTGTGTGTGTGTGTGTGTGTCTGTATGTGTGCATGCAAATAATTATGTGCATGCATGTGTGCCTATTTGTGTGCATACATAACAGATCAGAATGTTGATCACAATGATAACTTCTGTTCTGGTATGAGTGAATATGAATGTGGGTACAAATCTACCACCCAAGTGAAAAGTAAAAGGAAAGGTAAAAATTCCTTAGTGGATTCTACATCATTATGAAAATCAATTGAAACAAAAAGTAATGATAACAGTAATACTGTTTTCACAGCTTTAATTATTGAAAACAGAGCAGTGAGAGAGTAACTAACTGCATTCTTCAAACTGACATTATGAAATGATTGTAGTTTTGATTTACAAGACCTGGACACTGACTTTTTAAACAAACTTTATTTGGAAACCTTCTCTCTCTCAGACTAGCATGCTGAAATAATACTCAACAAGGAGACAAATTATTTTGTCTAATTCTGACTCTTATCCAACACGATAACAACTCATACAAACCAATGTCAGAAATAAAGATGAAGACAACATTGACTTATAGGGCACAGATATCCGTGAAACCCATTCTCCTCGCATGCTCAAGAAAAAGAAAAGCACTAAACATAACCTGGAGTCTCACAGGATATGTCTAGTTCAAACCTCTCCCTATTCTCGTACATGGCACTACTGTATCTTTTTCCTTATGCATGTTTTCCTGTTTTTTCTTCTTTTTTTTTTTGGTTTAGTTATTTCAAAATTGGATCTCCAAAGAAACAAACGCTAGAATCCCAATTATTACACCGTTTTTTATATTTCTTTGATAAACAGCTGAAAAAATTCTGCTTCAAAAACAGTGTCCAACTGTTGCAATTCTAGGTAGCATTTGTCTGGTTATCTATATAATAACCCTAAAGATGAAAATATTCACCTTTGTGAGTAACCATGCTTTTGCCATGAGACTACTTTTTCTTTCATTACAATTATGTTGATTTACACGTACAAGCACAGCGTGATCGGCATTCAAGTTTGCATGCTGGTCACATGAGTCGCACTAACAAGCATGCCACCCGGAACCAGCATATGTCAGCCAATGCAAGTGCTCTTAAAATATTTTGGAATGATTTGAACACAAGAGGAAGAAATGAACAGTTTACCTTTGCAGAAAGTAAATGGATGTTCCCATACTGTCCCATGAAGACAATCATTTTGCCATCTGGTGTCACCCTCAGTCTGGACATGTTCTTTTCTTCCAGACCTGTCAATATTCATCAAATGTAATAATAATAATAATGAATACTTATATAGCGCCTATTCTCGGCTAGAGACCAAGCTCTAAGCGCTTTACAATCCACACTCATTTACACAACGGGCTGCCTACCTGGGTAGTGCCTACTGAAGAGCTGCCAGCCGGCGCTTCATTCAGTCGTTTCCCGTGTCATCTAGTCAGTATTGTTCAATATCGATCACTCATTTTTCTTACTTCCTTCATTCTTTCCGTTCCTCACGCAGGGTGCATGCTATGTGTAACGTGTCATCCATACCAACGGCCAAACTGGCCTTCTCTTCCGAAAGTTGGTGATGGGATTTTACGTGTGTGCAAGATGTTATGCGTGCGTTCACACACGGAACCTCGGTTTATAGTCTCATTCGAAGGACTGTATGGGAAATGGAGTCAGAACAAATGTTAACTCCGAGGGAAAAATCCCCCTGTACCGAAACGCCCCGGCGGAGGTTCGAACCCGCAACCCCAGGATCACCAAGATTACGAATCCGGCGCTCTACCAACTGAGCTATTCCGGCTCCGTGACACATTTCTCATCATGAGAGAATGGGAAAGGGCTAAACATATACTGGACTGGTAAAAAAAAAAAAAGTGATGATACACGGATGGGCTGATGGGCAACAGTTGAGATTTTATGGCAAGCCATCACACAATTTAATCTTTGTTTTTTCTTTCAAACACTCTCCCACAACGCAAAACACATCCACACTCAAAATGAGAAGCACATGACTATATATAATCTCTCAAAACACATACACACATACAGTTGTGTGTCTGGGCACTCACACCATTAACAACATGCAACTGTTGATTACCTTTAATCTTGGGCACAAAGACCACCTTTCCAGCCATCATGTCATAGAAAAAAAAATTGCGGTGCTTGGACCCCATGATGATTTCCTCCTGACACGGGTTGAACTCGGCACTCATGACAGGGAAGTTGTCCAGGAAGACATTCTGCAACGACTTGTTGTTCTTTTCGTCCACCTGTCCACCACATTACAAGGCACCACCAGTCACTAACTCTGTGCTTCATTGACAAAATCACCAACATTCACAACACATTTAACTTTTCCCAAAATGTCATTGGGTGAGAAACTACCAAGTTTCATCTCCCCCAGTCTTAACATTACCTCCACAAAATGTTTACAAAATGTTCTGACTTAGAATACAAATTACTACACTTAAGTATCAACAGAAAATGTTTCATTTGAGTACATAAATAAACAAATAAATGAATACAAACATTTTTGATATCTTGTAGATGTGAACACTTTCACTCACAAAGAAAACACCCTGCATACTGTAAACCAGAGGTGCGACCCTATCTTAAAAGAATGGCATCATTCTCACTAGTCTCTGGACAGAGTGTCCTTTTTTTCATGTATTACCATTGCACTTTTTTTATTCAGTCAAAGTGATTGTCTGCCAGGAACCAAGTCTCACAGCCTATAGTATGCTTCATAGCTTCTTCTGCACATCCTCTCCTAAACAATTAAAAAAACCAAAGACATTAGATTACAGAATCTAGCTTTTTAAAAAAAGGTAATCTAATTTGGGAGAAAAGGAACAAGATAACAAACCTAGTTCTGTCTGAAATATGATGGGGAAATTCAGAATGTTAAATTAGAGGAAAGGCCTCATAGTCTTTCTTTCTTTCTGCGTACGCAGGCTGATACTCCTGCGGACACTCCCTGTATAGCCAGGCAGTGGAGTTTTGTGTGTATGACCCTTTTTTATCCCGCCATTAAGGCAGCCACACTCCATCTTCGGGGAAGGTGCATGCTATGTGTCACATGTCATCCATACCAACGGCCAAACTGGCCTTCTCTTCCGAAAGTTGGTGATGGGATTTTACGTGTGTGCAAGATGTTATGCGTGCGTTCACACACGGAACCTCGGTTTATAGTCTCATTCGAAGGACTATATGGGGAATGGAGTCAAAACCAATGTTAACTCCGAGGGAGGCCTCAATAGTTGTACAAAAATTGTCACCAGCCGCCGTGGCGAAGTGGTTAGCGTCGCGGACTCCCGGCTGGGAGGTCGTGGGTTCGAATCCCATCAGAGTCATGTGGGTTTTTCTGCCCCGACCGGCTCCTACCCAGAGTTGAGTTTGCTGCGGACTCAGTTGGGAAGACTGGGACCACACAGTCGAGTTTCATCCACTTAATGGATGCGTTTCTGAGAGTGTTGCTCAAATGTCCTGACCAACACTGCAGGTGCCTGTATCTCTCGGGCCTGGTTGACGCCGGGATATATTATGAAAGGAAGCGTAGAGTACAGCCCTGTCATGTAGTCTCAGACCGAAATGGAAATCCGCAGCATCATCTAAATCATCCTCATTCTCATCAATCAGCATTTAAAAAAATGTCTCAAATTCTGTGGCCCTTCATGCCCTGCTCTCATGGTGACCTCAATTTCGATGTCCTCTCCACGTCTGTGGTTTGGTTTGGTTCCGTCGGGGTCACCGGTATCGGCGAGTCCATGGGGGCTGTCGTTGGACGGACGTGGTGACGCCCTCCGGAGGGAGAGCTCACTCACGCCAGCTCCGCGACTAAGCAATCATTGTCGTCAGTAGGGGGCTTAGTAGGTGGTGTCCTGCGTATGTTAGATCAGAACAGGCGCCACTGAACACCACCGAAGTGACTCGCCGGCAATGCAGTGTCTCCTCCGGTGGGTTGCCTCTTGGCGGCTTGACACTGACTGCTCCCTGTGGACTGCCGGTGCCGGGGCTGCGGTGGGGCCGACCGGGCTGTGGCTGTGGACGGGGTGTCGGAATGAGCGGCGTGGGTGCACTGCCTCTGAGGTGGCGCAGAGGTTGGGACAGAAAAAAAAAAAAAAAAAATAAAAATAAAAAAATAAATAAAATTAAAAAAAAAAAAAAAATTGTCAATCTATGATCCCTTACCTGCGGCAAGTTCCATCACCTCTTGAAATGAGAACTCCCATCATTCCGCCATCTTTCTCTTGGGGAAAAGTGGTTTCTATTATTTCTCAAAACAACACCCCAGGCATGGTACTGGAGGAAAATCATTTTTCCCTGAAAATTTTTGGGGGTCCAGGGGGCCTGGCGGGGTCAAGGGGCAGAGCCCCTTGTGGGGGCCAGGGGGCAACGCCCCCTGAAGCTGAAGGTTTTTCAGCAATTCTAGCCTGTAAAAAAGCCTCTCCTTGAACTAATTTCAGTTCTTCATACTAAGCAATTTCTGCAATAAAATAAGCTCTCCTAGAATCACTTTATCAGTCATTCCTTCAACCCAAAGAAGGTTTTAAACCCAAGTAATCACATAGCAAAAATGAGTACATATCTACATTGCTTTAGGTGGCATACATTAAATCAAACTGTAAAATATTTACTTACTCTGCTGATAAGTGAGGCAGAGAAAGTCAGAAACAGAATGAGAGAAAGAGAGAGAGAGAGAGAGAGAGAGAGAGAGAGAGAGAGAGAGAGAGAGAGAGAGAGAGAGAGAGAATGAGAGAGGAAGGGGAGAGGGGGGGGAATGGGGGGGAGAAAGAAAGAGAGAGAATGAGAGAGAGTGAGAGCTCTAGAAGAGAGGAAGAGAGAGGGGGGAGGAAGGGAGAGGGGGAGGAAGGGGGGGGGAGAAGAGAGAGAGAGAAAGAGAGAGAGAGAGAGAGAGAGAGAGAGAGAGAGAGAGAGGAGAGAGAGAGAGAGAATCTTACCTGGCAGAACGGGATTACTTGCAGCAGTTTTCACTCTCTCTTTGTTTCGTTTCCCTTTGATGTGATCGCTGAGGCTTCTCGCACCGCCAGACCCGTAACAGATTTCAACTTGACACACCACACAGTATGCTTTGCCGCGGATTCTCAACTTTTCCAAGCACGACGAAAACGTTTCATTTTCGTGGCTCCTGTTCAGCCAATCCCATCGCCATTTGTTTGCCACACCAGCATCAATATCTTCTGTCGGAGAATTCCGCGGAACTATGTCTGTACGCTTTGGCATTTTTATTTTTTCCTTCTTTTTCTTCAACCTTGTTCAAATTCGATCACGTCGACCCAAAGCGGAAAGCAGTGGCGAATGTCACGAAAGCGCATGCGCGGAAGTAGTCCTGCTCAATGCTACTTCTCGCGAGACGAAGGCTTGAAGCGAACGACCTCAAACGAACTAAAAGGGCCGGTCTCGTCGGGCGCGGCTCGGTTGGGTTTTTTTTTTTTTTTTTTTTTTTTTTTTTTTTTTTTTGCTTTTCGCGGATTTCCGCGAATTCGCGGACATGTACCATGCCTGCACCCCCAGACTGAAAACAACCCCATTTTCAGTTTATGGGTAAGAATGATGTACAGGCCTGAATAGTTTCCTTCTGATTGAAGCTAGCAAGCACATTTAAAAAAACACTTTGCATTCTGAACAAGTCATAACGTCAACACATCACAGAAGTTTAAACTTCAGCACAATGCCAATGAATTAATCCTATTGTTTTTCCCTTTCCACAAATTAACTGACCTGGAAGAGTCTCAACGACCTGTCTGTGCTGGCCGTCATCAAGATCTGCGCTGTCCGGTGGAAACGTACACTGGTTAACCTGCCCTGAAACAACAAGTAATTCGTAATCTTATTCAATGTTTTTCTACTCTTGCGTCACAAACTACGAAAGCCTTGTTTCTGAAAGAAGTCGCACTAAGCAATGAACACATTCATGTTCAATCTCAAAAGCAGGGTCTGAATCAATGGTGGCAGTGTTATTGCCAGGAATCTGTGAACAGTCGGGCACAGTCAGCAGAAATCTGGAGTTCCACCTCATGTTTGCTCTAAGGTGTTAGAATGAGAAGAAAGTGCAGGGTCCTCTCATCCTCCAAACCCTGCTGGCCTCTCTGTATAGTGACCAATGAAAAGTCAGAGCTATGTCCAAAAGAGGAAAATGCTTTCGTTAACAGGACATCAAACGTCCAACTTTCAGCACTTGCAAGCTTCTGATAACTTTAAACCCTCTGAAAACATTTAAGCAGAGGGGACCTTCGAAAAGACTTTTCAGGGGATATGCTACTCCCTGAAAACAAGAGTCTGGGGAGCAAACAGTGGACACCAAGAAAGAGCAAAAATACTTTTGTTCAGCGTTTGCCAAGAAATAAAGGGAAGAGCGACAGGAGTCACTGCAGACCAGAAGTGTGGCAATGGTCTTTGTGTCCTACTACTGTGTTGGACTCAGTATTTGCCCAAACAATGCCAGCAGTCTGGCAATAACTTCCAAACAATCTGATGCAGTGCATCAAGTGATGCAAAAACTGTGTGAGCTGGAACTGAAGGATTCTGACAGACATCTCCAAAACTTGTCAAAAGTTTCCAAACACAAGACATTTTAGAGATTAAGATAAGATAAGATAATGTTGCTTATAGCCCAGCCGACCGCAAAGGGCCACATCAGGGCTGTCACCAATTTTAGAGATTTTGAACATATGTACTCATTTACCATGAAAAACCGTATGCACATCCACATACATGTATACGCACGCATGCAAGCACACACGCACACACACTGACTGACTGACTGAAACCATTTACTGTCAGATTAACATAGTGTTTACTGACATAAACGCACACACACACACACATGCTGATGCACATGCACTCACACACACACACACATACACACACGCACGCATGTACGCACGCACGCACGCACACACACACACACACACGCACACACATGCACACACACACACACATGCACACACACATATGCACACACAAGCACACACACAAGCACACACTCACACACACACACACACAAAATCAACGCCATCAGCACACTCCGTTAACCTCATTCACAGATGACCACACACTGACCGTGTTAGGTGAATCAGAGTTGCCGTCAGGACATCTCTTGAGGTCAAGATAGCCCGGAGACAGAGAGGAGGAAGACACCAGATGTGTGCCTGTACTGGCCGCCAACTCCTCCAAGTCACTGTCATCTGACAACATCAACACATTTCTACACTGAGACAGTGCCTCACTCTGACCACATCATTACATCTGTGTACTGACAACATCAACACATCTCTACACTGAGACAGTGCCTCACTCTGACCACATCATTACATCTGTGTACTGACAACATCAACACATCTCTACACTGAGACAGTGCCTCACTCTGACCACATCATTACATCTGTGTACTGACAACATCAACACATCTCTACACTGAGACAGTGCCTCACTCTGATCACATCATTACATCTGTGTACTGACAACATCAACACATCTCTACACTGAGACAGTGCCTCACTCTGACCGCATCATTACATCTGTGTACTGTCAACAGCAACATATTTGGGCACTCTCATCTGCCAATGCCAACAGATTTGTACAAAGTCATTTGTCAACATCAACAGATTTGTACATTGTTATATGTCAACACAACAGATTTGTTCACTGTCATCTGTCAACATAACAGATTGGTACACTTCCATCCATCAACATCAACAAATTTGAATCTTGTCATCTGATACAACAGATTCATTCAGATACTGTCAGCTGACTAGACAAACAGATCATTACACTGTCATCTTTAAATACATAGTGTCATCTATACTGTCATCTGACAATATGACGAGACTGGTAATCAGTCATCTGTCAACACCAACAGGTTTGTACACTGTCATCTGACAATGCTATGAAATTTTATGTCAGTCTGACAATGTCATCACCACAACTTTATGTCAGTATGCTATTAGTCATAACACAGCAAAAACAAATTAGTAATATAAATGAACAATACTGAGACCACCGATTCCCAATTTTGCAATGCTCAAAGAGCTTTTTTCTTAATATCACTACTTCTTGGATCAGATGCAACATACTGTTGTAGATTCAGGGTTTTAATTGTCTTTATTCTTTTTGTTGAGTCTTGACCTTAAGATACTTCACCACTACCACACAAGATATCTGCATACTGACGAAAAACAAGTACATGTATGTTGCTCTGAATACTTTTCTCTTCCTTGAAAAGCAGAGTTTACAATATATAAAAATATAACAATGAGGTAAAAAAAAAGAAAGAGAACAGAAAAAACAGAAATAAATAACATGAAAATTAAAAGGGATGGCAGGTATGGAAAATTAGAGGACAAAATGCATGAATGTTTGCTAAATAATACTATACCATTAATTAACAACGAAGAAAACAGAAACCCTTACCACTTGCCCGACGTTTTTCTGTGTCGATCTTGGCCCATTTTGGTTTTCCAACCAATTTTTCATACCTTCAAAAAAGACCAAAATAAATCCCAAGTTCTGAACATTTGTATCTTGAATAAATATGAATCATTAATAATAACCTGAATATCGCTGAGTAATGTTATTTTGCTACGAATAGCATACCTTCAATGGAAACATCTTTTACAAATTACATTGGACATTGTGACAAAGGCAGCACATGCATTCGCAACAATTACAGGGTTGTAATTTATTTTGTAATTACAGTAATATATCTACTGTTCAACTTTTCAGACATAGCGCAATGATGCTATCAAATATGTCAGGATAATTCTACGGCTGTGACTTGTGTTAGAACTTTCCAACTGTTATGAAATTACTGTCTCATCCATTAAAATTTACAAAGCTGTTTTGGTATTAAAGGTGCTTTACTACATAAATCTTACTACATGTATGACAAATCAGACTCATCTGCAGCGTAACTAGAACCTGTTGGTCATTGACACCCTTCACACCAGGTCAGCTTTGGTCACGTACTGGCCATGAGCACACTCAAAGTGGATATTTTTAACAGTTTTTAGAGCTGGACTATGTCCACTAATAGTTGCTTGACACAGTCAGTGAACATTTATGTCAAGTCATTATCAGAAAAGTGAGATTCAGAGATGGCCATCCCCAACCTAAGACAAAAAAATGACACAAGTTTTTCTCTCTGTGTAAGGGTATTCCTTGAAGACAAAACAGAGTTTTAGTCCTGTCCAAATAACTTGATGAATTGCCTGTTTTTTGTCTAATATGAACTGTTCTCACACCAAATGAGTAACTGAGTTTTTGCTATGTGTGTGTGTGTGTGTGTGTGTGTGTGTGTGTGTGTGTGTGTGTGTGTGTGTGTGTGTGTGTGCATAATAAAGAGTAACAACTGCCCGGCAGTCAAGGAGTTTGTGTTAGCCCATCTGATCTATAAATAGTATAATGAATATAATGCACACTCTGGTATATTTAAAAAAAAAAGTAAATGTCTCTCTAGAGACTTAATCATATAACACTGAAATTCACAAAATATGAACAAGGTGATTAGGTGGTATTACACTTTTTTTTTAAGTAGCTCAGTAAAGTTTCATGAAGCTATTATATAAATGCAGAATTCTTTAAAACATTACACTGTGTCCCTCAAAAAGATCAAAAAGAAATTATCTATCTCATCATACTCATGATCCCTCACTTTTCATTGTTAATGTCGTCATCCAGATCTTCCCAAACAGGCTTCCTTATGTTCAAGGATGCCGCACTCTTCCTTTTCTTCCGCTTGAACTGAAAACACAGGTATAATCAAAACAATGAAAACTCTGGGAACACCAAAACCATGAAAACACAAGGATCTCCACAGCAATAAAGATACAGAGAACTACAGAACAATAAAAACACAGGGTACAAAATGACAATAAAGACACAGGGGACAAGAAGACAGTGAGGACGCTGAGAACAACAGAGAACAACAATATTCATAAAACTACAGGGAACAACACAACAATGAAAACAATGGCAACAACAAAACGATGAGAACACCAAAAAACAACAACACTGAAAACACAGGGAACAACAAAGAAAACACAAGGAATAACACAATAATTAAAACACAGGGAACATTATGAAAACAGAGAGAACAATATAACACTGAAAAAAACAGGGAACACCACAATGAAAACACAGGGAATAACACAATAATGAACACACAAGGAATAACACATTAATGAACACACAGGGAACAATATGTATGGAGCAAAACTGAAAATGCTGGGAACAATACAGTGAACTAGAAAACTATGATAGCAAAGGGTAGAACGCCACAATGAGAACACAGGGACCAATGGCAATATAATGCAGACAATAACAGGGAACAACAGACCTATGAAAACACTGCAGTAATGCTCAAGAGGGAAGGGGGGGTTAAGGGGGATGTGGGGAGTAGGAGGATCAGGGTGGAGAGGGAGGGAAAGGGGAGATGAAAGAAAGGCTTCGTCCTTTCTGAGATCATAATGTTGGTGAAGATCATCAACTTACACAGTACATTTTCAATAAACCCAAACAGATCTGTACGCATACATGTACAGAGAATATTGAACCCATTATGGGCCATATATAAGAACATGTAGATCTGCAAAAAAACCAGTGCTCTTTTCTTTATTTTTTTTCCCAAAGAGATGAGAGAAGAGGGGCTCAATGACCTTCAAGACTTTCCAGCACTGTAGAACCACAGTCACATGTACCCAGTACCTTGTCTGCCATAAAAATGGACTAAAACTAGTTTTACTAAAACTAAAAGGCATATGTTCTTGTCTTTGTGACTGTCCTATAATCCGTTCTGTTAATCTGGCTGCCCAGTGTTCCTCGTCAGTCATTTATTTTCTTCCCTCATCTCCCTTGAGCTGCAATCACTGACCATTGACCTACCTTTTCTTTTGATGTTAGGAGGGATCTTTTCAGGTCCTCCTCTCCACCTAACACTCTCCTGGCGAGTTCTTTACGATGTTGTCCTTCTTTCTTCTTACTTTTTGAACCCAGAGCCTGCCTTTTAGAGGACTCAGTCCCCCCATCATGCTCTTCTTCTCGAAGCATTGTGCCTGCATAAACAAAAAGAAAGCAAATAGCTGTACATTGCTAGGTCTGGATAGGAGCCAGTCAGAGAGAGACAAGAATCTCATATATTACATTGATTGTAGTGGGGGGAAAAAATGCAGTAAAACACATATTACACTGGTAAGAGTGAAAGAAAACAACAACAAACATAGCATATCATGAATACATCAATACGAGTGCAGACAAGCAAATGCACACACACACACACACACACACACACACACACACACACACACACACACACACATGAATGCCTTAACAGTTTACTTCAACAGATCAATATGACGAAATGGTTCAGAATCAATCACTGTCACTAAGGTGGTTACAAAGTAAGGTGACTGCAGACAGAAACTGAAACATGAGCAAAAACAGAGAATTACTGGGCTGCCTAACAAATCATAAAACAAACACATGTTTCAATCTATTGGGTCTTCTTCAGTCTGTAAAGTTCACAACAATTAAAAGAAAGGATGAACAGACAGTGACTTGTAGTAATTATCTAAAGTCAATGTATCACTTTTGTGAAAATCTGCCCAATTTTTTCCGCAAATTCTTTCAAGAACTTTTCAGTGCAATGTCTGACGCTACAAAGAGGCAGGCAAGTGTGGTGTGCAGGAATCTGTCACCTGACCTCCTGTCATCATCTGTGACCTTGTTGTTGGGGACACTTAACCTATGTTGTAATCACACATTTCACATACTTTACCGCTTAAGTGCGTTGGGCCACGATCGTGGCTCAGACGAGAACCGTTATACCACCGCCGCTAAACATCCAGATTGATCAGTTCATGTGACTTGCTAGTATCCATTGTGCACCGGCAAGCCTTGTCAGTCGGTTATCTCCAAGTTTTTCATGCGTTTTGACTGAAATAATGAGTGAATCAGCGACGGAGTTAGGCAGGAGTTGCGTGGAAGTGGCACGAGGAAAGAATCAGTTGCCGAAAGCAGTAGTAACGAAAGCGAAGCAGGCGAGTTGATAAACTTTGATTATTTTGTTTGTCGAGTGATGGAACACTTGCTGCGTGCGGTTATTGGTTATTTTACATTTGTTGGTCCGCCACATGAAGGAAGAGGGGATGGAAGGGGCAGGGTACATGGTTACTCACAGGAGTGATAGACTTTGGCCTGATCAAACTAGATCGTTTCTGGGTGATTACAGGTGTTTTGAAAGCACTTTAGAGATGAATAAAAGTGGTGATTTGAAGAGAACAATTTATAACTTTTTGTTTGTTTTTTTAGTTTGGAAACAGTGTGGGCGTGTCACGAGTGGGCGTGTCTCCAATGAAAGCTATAGCCCTTCCCCTTCCTTATATGCTAGTGATTCAGATTTTATTCTTATTTATGATTTTATGCATGACTTCATTTTTCATACAATGAATATAAGTAATGCTGTTCATATTTTTTTTCTTTCTGAAAATCAGACTAATTAGTGGAAACTGAGTCAAGCTCTCTGTAACAACTCTTGCACCATTATGAAACAATAAAATGAACAGAAGACTTAGGATATATGTTTTCTTGTGTGATCCAGAATCTGGAAGCACTACTGCAGAGGAGAGTGATGCTGAGAGTGAAGGAGGTCAAGAAAGAGGAACTGTGCTGCTGGCCATCCTACTCGTGTGCGCTCTGGCTGGGAATGTTCTGGATGTGACGTGGGACTCTGCCCCGAGTGTTTTTCAGCCTTCCACAGAAGACCAAGGCCCTAACTTTGTTCTGTGTCTTTCAAGGACATGATCTTCTTGTTTTCTCTCAAGTTTCAAGTGTTTTGACATTCAAGCAGGAAAACTGTGGTGTTTCAAACAATGTGACTGACGTTTTGGATTACCTTTTTGCCAATGTTCTGGATTACATTGTGAAGAATATCTTCAGCTGCCATCAGGGTACTGTCTTGTAATTTTATTTTTTCAGATTCCTCATTATCTCTGGTTAGTAGTTTACAAAAACATATAGTTTTACCTATCTAGCTTCAAGACAAGCCTGCACAAACCCCATTTCCTTACATAGTGAAATTTGATTGTCCGGATGCTGAATTATACATCATGAGGCACAATTCATTATACATTGCTCAAGTCAAGAGAATTATCATCTTTCCCTTGTTTCCAGCACATATTTGTCTTCATTTTATCTCCAGTCTGAAGTGTTTTGATAAAGCATGCTTTTTTTGTACTCCGCAGAAGAATGTTACAAGGAACAGTGAAGATAAGATATTTAAACAATATTCCAGAACGAATTTAAGAAAATTTACTTTTACTAATAGAGTAACCAACTTTTGGAATAAACTAACACTTAACATCAAACGTGCACCTAGTATTAATGTTTTTAAGAACCTCATAGATAAACATGAATTATTAACAAAAATTAGATATGAATTTGATGGATAATAGGTCTGAGCTAGCCTATGACTGGACCAATGGTTACAATAATAAAAAAAAAAAGGATATATATATATACATACAGAAGGGGCGTAAAAAGCCTAAATAAGCTAAGTTGTATTTGATACAACGCCCCTGATCCTGATCCTGGTAGTACAGAAGAAAAACTGTGTCTCTCCTAACATTTCACTTACTTTTCAAATAACTTTTTCAGAAATTTTCTCTGCTTATATTTTGAGGTCAGTCTCCAAGCAGGTATCACCTACAGTATTTTCAGTTATTTCACTAGATTCTACAACATCTCTAGTTTCTAAAAATGCATAGGTTTGCATATCTAGTGCAAATAATATGTATGCAGAAGCCAAATTCTCAAGTGTGGTGTGTGACGAGTTTCCCGTCCTAGATTTTAACTACATTTCTTTAAAGTTTAAATTGATATACAGAGCACTGTGAGGGTTAACTTTTTTTAATGAGTAAACTGATTCGCTGGTGATTGCGCGCTGGTGACCTACTCGTTTTTGAGTGAACCAGTTAGGTATTATTAAAAGAACATTTCTGTACCTAGACAAATATACTTTTCTAAAACTATTTAAGGCTTTTGTAAGGCCTCATTTAGAATATGCCAATGTAGTTTGGAATCCATATTTGAAGAGGCAATCAAAAATGATAGAAAATGTACAAAGAAGAGGAACTAGATTACTGGTAGAATGCAAAAATATGTCTTATGAGGAACGGCTCCAGTTTTTACAGTTACACTCTCTTAAGGGTAGAAGGTTTAAGGGGGGATTTAATACAAGTGTATAAAATAATGAATGGTTTGGACAATGTATCAATTGAAACATTTTTTTCCTTCTCACCAGTTAGTATGACAAGAAATGCACAAGGTAAACTTTTTGTTAAACACAGAACTACTAACAAACGAGCGTTCAGTTTCTCTAACAGAGTTGTTAAATTGTGGAACTCAATACCTGTTGAAATAAAATTTACTAATGATACTAATAAATTCAAGAATTTCCTGGATAACAACATAGATTTCAAAATTTTATTTATGGAAATAGATTGAAGCAATTTTTGCTAATAAGCATGCCGTAGACCCTAGAAAAACAAAACAAAACAAATATGATAAGAAAAGAAGGGGCGTAAAAAGGCCGAAAGGCCTAGGCTACAAGCCAGCCCTCTATTACTACTACTACTACTACTAGTATTTTAGGAAGAAGAAGTTCTAAGAAGATTCCTTTGAAATCACAACATTCTTCTCAAGTGTCTGATTGGCGTACTTTCTTCAGCGTATTTAAGTACAAACTAATCATTTTTCTCTTTTTATGGGTTGAGTTCATTTCTGATCAGGTTAAACGAATCTTTTTTTTATTTTTTAATAATTGTCACGTAAGCCTACCGCGAAGCGACTGATAACCGCGTGGTTGGCGAGCTCAAAATGCTGGTGGAAAAAGTTATCGTATGAGCGTAACTATCCATGTTTTGACTCAAAGTGACTTGGATTTTGATGACAAATGAGTGGATAATTGAACCGTAATCAACAGACATACTGATAACGAACTTACCACCTCTATTTTTTTCGCTCAATGTATGCCACTTGACACTCTATTTACGGTGTTTCACGCTCAGGCAGGAACGGAAGTTCATCTCTCTCTTTTTACCAAAATTCAACAAAACTTTCAGAATTCGACCGAAACACCCAAAATTCACTGTAACTCGTAAAAATTCACGACTACCTTATCGTGTGTGTGTGGTGTGTGTGTGTGGTGCGTGCGTGCGTGCGTGCGTGCGTGTGTGCGTGCGTGTGTGTGTGTGTGCATGCATGCGTGAGTGTGTGCGTGTGTGTGTCTGTGCAAGTGCATGTTGTGTGTATATGTGTGCACAATGCATATGTTCATCACGTATCTTTTATGAACTGCTATTTTTAAGCTTATTGTTATCACCGGCAAGTTTGTGTTCATATTTTATGCAAACATACATAAGTATGCGCTAGTATATGTGACTACATGTACGTCTGAGAATTAGGGTGAGTGATGGTACTGAAAGGAGTGAATGTATAGATTATTCGTCTTCATTCATAGTATAGATATTGTACAATAAAGTCTTTATTTGGCTATGTTTGCATACCATTTTCATTTTCAAACTATTCATTTCATTTTGTTTTGCACATAGCTTGATGGAAAAAAAAAAAGCAGATTCTGCTTATTAAATGTACCATCTCAAAGTAACATTTTTGACTTGACACTCACATAAGCACAGATGCACATGCTCCCAAATAAACACACCAATAATACATATATGAAATATTTAATACTTTAAGCTCTTGTTGGAGTATGGAGAGTAACAAATTCATTTAAAGAAATGTTAACACAATGCAATCTGTCGTAGAAATGCTCTACAGCTGTAAATAAAACCAAATGACAGATAGACATGACTGGACAATGATATATGTAGCTAACTTTAACAGTACAGACTTGTTTGCTACTCAATGAAAATGTTGATTTTACAGAGAAAAAAAAATTGGGCAGGAGGCAAGGGGGGGTGTGTGTGTGGTAAAAATTTGATATGATTCTCAATGCATCTGCACACACACACACACACACTCACATGCACGCACACACACATGCATGAACAAACACTCACACACACACTCACACACATGAATACTTGGATGAATGAGCAACCGAGTGATCTGATTGCCCATTATAGTAGCAAAGGGTTTATAGCTATACTGAGTGGAACCTTGCTGAAGTGGGTTTCGTTTAACTTGAATCGCTTGACTGGATGTCATTCCATTGGATGTTGCTTGAGTTGACCTTCACCTTGCCTTTATCACCCATACCCCAATTTATTAAAATGTCGTGTCATTCCTTTCATTTCAGCATCTCTTATCAGCATGAAATCATCCTCTTAATCATAGATAATACACACATCAATCACTGTCGTTTTCAATATCACCATCATCTTCTTCACCATGATCATCATCAAATCAATTACAAAATTGTCATTAGCATTGTTACTGACCCCAAGACTCTTTAACATCAACATCAATACCTCCAGCATTACAATTATGTGTCTATTCAATTTCCTTCTCAGTGACATCATGATTGTCATCAGCAGCAGCAGCAGCAGCATAATCATCGTATCAGTCTTCTGGCCGTTTTTTTGTTTGGCACACTTGTTTCTGCTCTTTGCCTCTTTAAGCCAACGTTTTGTCGTAACCATTGGATTTTGTGACTACTGTGTTTCTTTTTTTTTTTCTTTTTTTTTGCTGTCCCAACCTCTGCGCCACCTCAGAGGCAGTGTACCCAAGCCGCTCATTCCAACACCCCGTCCACAGCCACAGCCCGGTCGGCCCCGCCGCAGCACCGGCAATCCACAGGAAGCAGTCAATGTCAAGTTGTCAAGAGGCAACCCACCGAAGGAGACACTGCACTGCTGCCGAGTCACTTCAGTGGTGTTCAGTGGCGCCTGTTCTGATCTAACATACGCAGGACACCACCTACTAAGCCCCCTACTGACGACAATAATTGCTTAGTCGCGGAGCCGGCGTGAGTGAGCTCTCCCTCCGGAGGGCGCCACCACGTACGTCCAACGACAGCACCCATGGACTCGCCGATACCGGTGACCCTGACGGAACCAAACCAAAGCCACAGATGTGGAGAGGACATCGGAATTGAGGTCACCATGAGAGCAGGGCATGAACGGCCACAGAATTTGAGACATTTTTTTTTATGCTGATCGATGAGAATAAGGATGATTGAGATGATGCTACGGAATTCCATTCCGGTCTGAGACTACATGACAGGGCTGCAGTCTACGCTTCCTTTCATAATATATCCCAGCGTCAACCAGGCCCGAGAGATACAAGCACCTGCAGTGTTGGTCAGGAAATTTGAGCAACACTCTCAGAAACGCATCCATTAAGTGGATGAAACTCGACTGTGTGGTCCCAGTCTTCCCAACTGAGTCTGCAGCAAACTCAACCCTGGTAGGAGCCGGTCGGGGCAGAAAAACCCACATGACTCCGATGGGATTTGAACCCACGACCTCCCAGCCGGGAGTCCGCAACGCTAACCACCTCACCACGGCGGCTGGTACTACTGTGTTTCTTGTATTAGGCCATGGCCCACCAAGTTGTCGGTATCATCTGGGTGGGCAAAGCATGAGTGGTGGCAATCAATTGGTCCCACCCCAGTAATGAATCAATAGGTGATGATATTGATCACCTCACTGACGAGCTTTGGCATTAATTTTCATATATTTCCCCATCTACACTTTGTTCTGTGGGTTTTATGTTTTTAAAACAAAAGTTTTAGTAACATAAGGTGATTGTACTGGTCTCCAGTACTTACAGACACTTGATGAACTTGTCCAATGACAACTGTGTGCAGTTTGCTAAATCAATGAGTAACTGTGCTTTCCATTGGACTATGTGCTTCAATGTAGCATGGAGACTAGGCTTTGTTATTAGCTCTGAAAACCTCACAGCAAAGAGGTTATGTGTTTTTTGTTGTTGTTGTTGTTTTTTCAAAATATAGGAGAGAGGACTGGCGTTTCTCCTCAATTTCCCACAGTTCTCCTTTGTTGAAGTCCCATTTGCGGAAGCAGATCCCCATTTCTGAGTAAGAGAACTGTTGTTGGCTGAACTGTCTTCTAACCACTAATGCTAGCTTCTTCCTGGCCGTCATTTGGCAAGGTCAGCCGACAACCTGCATGTACCCTTTGCTCACACACGAACCACCATGTGCATGCTTAAAATTGGACAGTTTGACACCGTCAGCTGTGAAGTGTGGTGAACAGCCAGCCAACTTCAAAACAGGAGGCTGACACAGAGATGATCAGATCAACAGGAAGTTGTAAATGCTTTCTATGTGCAAAGTGGAGCTCTTAACTGGCGAACAGTGACGATAAGCATACTGTCCCCTCTACAACGTGAGTTTCCTCAGTGCCGCATGGTTTTCTACCAATATTAGAATATGTCTTCTCATGTACTGTTGTAACAGCAGATACACTTTTAATATTTTGCTGAGAATGAGTTATCCTAAGTATCATCTGCAGTCTGCATCCCCTGGTTGAAAATTTGGCTGATGGTTTTCTTTCTGTCCTATTACTCCTGTTGCTATTGCATTTGTACCAGTCTTTACATTGCCGACTCCAGATGACTGGCATTATTTGTGATGTGGGGGCGGGGGATGGGGTGGTGGGGGGGGGGGGGGGGGGTGTGTGGGTGGTGGCCAACTCGTGAGTAATAATATCTGAAAGCTGGCGACGGACTCAAAAGTGCAAAGTGTGACAGGATTTCCACTCCAAAGTGGTGTGATTCAAAAACGAACATTTTAGCCAATACGTTTTGCGACTTGAATATCAAAGCACATGCTGTTGTTTTTTCAATTATTGTCTACAATACTATGCCACAGAAAATTATTGTCCTACCCTGCGCGGATCACTCTGGTTTGCTTTCGAGATATTAGAAGTTTGTCAGAAATCATGGCTGACACCAGCCCCTCAACCACCTTGAACAAGAAAATGAGACTTAGTTGTTTCCACCTATCCTGGAGCATAGGAGAGAGACTTAGTGGTTAGTTCCTTTTAGTCCTTCATTGACAAGAAGGTGATGAGTGTTTGGATACCAAGAGCTTTATCCTTGCATCTTAACAGCAGGAGTTCCAGAGGATGGGCATTACTCTTTATGCCACACCTGACAGAATCTGATCTAGTTAGTAATGTTTGCTACTGTGAAAACCCAATAGAATCCGATCCCATCAGCAGAGTCTGTAAATCCAAACACTTAATAGAATCCAGTCAGCAGAGTCTGTTAGTGCAAACACCTGATAGAATCTGATCTAGTCAGCTGGGTCTGTTGATGCAAACACTCAGAACCGGATCCAGTCACAAGTGTCCGTTACTCCAAACACATGGCAGAATATAATCACTAGCAATATTCCAAACTGGAAACTACAAAATAAATCAAACAGATGTTATCACACACGCGCGCACACACACACACACACACACACACACACACACACACACACACACACACACACACACACACAACTCAGAAACACATTTCTGGTTATTCTCTTTATTGATTTACTTGCAGATCTAGACACCAAAGAAATCCAATGTAACAACATGGATGCTGTGCCAATACAAACAGTATATACAGCAAAAGTTGGGGGAAAAAAGAAACAAAACATAAACTTCTAAAGAGAGAGGATAAGACATAAGGTTAGTAATCACTGCATTTTGAATAACAACTTGCTCACCTTTAAAAGACACAAAAAGGAGAAGAAATGCATTAAGTTATATCCATAGACCGTGAAATGAAAGGTATCTTTCCAAAGTTTACCTTTAAACAACACAACAAAAACACTTCATCTCAAAACAATGATTGCTAAAGTCTTTTCTGAAACAGGTGAAAGAAGCATAAGACTTGATCAATAATGTAAGTATTATGAAACTGAACCTTGTAATATGGGAAAAGTAACAAAATCTCTTTTTTTCTCACTATAAAGTAAATTCCTGGATAACAGTTACACTTGCCATCCACACTCACTGTACATATACGCGCACACACACACACACACACACACACACACACACACACACACACACACACACGTGTGCACACACACATGTGCACACACACGCATGCACTCTCTCTCTCTCTCTTATGCACACACATCTATGTTGAGGGTGATTCTGCATCAGTGTTATTCGTATCAATGCGTTTCTTCTTCAGCAGATTCTTGATGAAAAACTCTCCTGGAAAGATACACACACAAAAAAAATCTTTAGCCCTGAAAACACCAATAAATGAAATTCTTTGAAACCCCTTCAATACTGAAAAAAAGACAATAATACACATGTAATACCATGTACTACACTGACATTTCATATTCTTTGTGTGCCCCTGAACAGTACCTAAACTATACACTGCAGATATCTCTAGAACCCTCTGATAATCTCTTTACAGCATTTGTAAGCAAGTGGAAGGAGTAGGCCTAGTAGAAAGGTGCTTGTAAGTGAGAAAGCATGGTTAGAGAATAGGTTTTATGTTTCTGAATTTTTTGTTTTCTCTTTCTTGCAGATAGTCTTTTCATGTACAAGCATCTGCATGTGTGTTGATAATGTTTTCAATGTATCAAGTCTCAATTAAACAGAAAACAGTCTTTGTAAAACATGTATGATGGTCAATGTGCAGAATGGATACTGGGATACTGAAATACTGATCTGTATGCATGAAATCCTGCCTCTGTTCATTGAAGAAAATGATGCAAATACAGAATTAAAAACCTCTTTACTACTTTTTTTTTTAATATACATACCCACCACTTCAACACCAGTCGGCAATATCTTCCACCAGCACACACACATACATATACACATACACACACACCACCCCCATATCCCCCACTATCCACTTCATACAGCAGTTGCAGCCACCCTCCATTTATTTCATTTCATTTATCTTTTATTTTTTCAATTATTTTTCTTTTTGATATATTTATTTATTTATCTTATTTTATTTCTTTATCTTCTTTCCCTTACATCTGATTTTATTAACATTACCCACACCCCCACATACAACTACCCACACAAAACTACTATCATCACCATCACCACCCATTAAAGTCGTTTATTTAGTTATTGATTGATTTCTTTCCTTTTTCTTTATTTCTTTTTTCATCATTATTATTATCATTATTTCCCCCCCCCCCCCCCCCCCCCCCCCCCCCCCACTAAACACTATTATTAATCCACCATAATCACTACTGTCACTAATATGTTGCACTATTCTGCAAAACAGCTACAAACCCCATTGTTTCACACACACACCCCTCCCCCCCCACCCCCACCCCCTCTCCTCCCCCCTCACTATTTCTTCTCCCATGATCCCCTCCTGGGTGGCCTTGTTTCCGTCCAGCGGCCATTTTGATCGTGCGGCAAAATGAGAAGATAAGTGGTTTCTCATTCTTCGTTTTCATTGTCCTAAATGATATTTGTTTTCGCCTGAAGAAGACCCAAGAGGTCGAAATGCATTGTGTCTTGTCCTGCACTTTGTCTATGTCCTTGGTGGTAACTAACCCCCTCTCTTTCTAAATTTTGCTTCATTTTCCGATCTCAGTCATTCTGTTTTGAAACTTAACTCTTTACTACTGTTTCCAGCATACTCAGCTTTAATCAACATTTCAGCTTATTCCACCTGCTGACGTTGATTCTACATTTCTTTTCCATATGGGATATCAAGAAAGCTGTAAGGATTAAGACATATCATTTACAGACAGCAATGGTTGTGAAAGTGGCCTCTAAAATTTACTTTCCAGATATTTTTCAATTTATCTGAATATAACTATAAGTGACAGTGATAGGTGACCGTTCATTTGACACCACTCTTGACAGTCTACTAGCCCGAAGAACTGCTGAAGCAATGATGTCAGATCAGAGAACTGTGTTGAATCAATGAGTGTACTTGCACTCACTATGAGTGTACTTGCACTCACTATGAGTGTACTTGCAACCTCCAGTGGCAGTGTTTGAGATGACAAAGAAGCCCAGAGTTGGCTTCAAGATATGAATGGATTCTTCATTTTTTTTAATGAAGGTGAGTGGCTACAATGGTCACTTATTTACAAGGCTAACACAAAAACAGACACATGCACAGTAAGCTACATTCAGTGCAACATTTTCATACAAAATTTAATTATCTAAACTTGCAGCATTTGTCTGGTAATTGAAAAAAAAAAGAATCCAAATTTCAAAAATTCAGTTTAAGTTCATTTGACTATTCGCCCCTTTATCAATATACGCTGGTATTTGCCCAAATGTTTTATAGAAAATAAAATAACGGTTAGTAAAAAGCAAAATAATTTCTTAAACAAAGTAACAAAGTATATAAACTCTCATGTGTAGTGCTGTCTGGAGCAAACTGTGCTTGGAGTATTTTTATCCCTTAACCTTTTCTCTCCAACAGAAAAGACCTTCGTTTATTATGGTCGGCAAACAAATTGACTGACAACTGAGGATGAGATGAACTTACAGAACAGAATTCAGAAAGTCTGAAAAAATCTGTAAGCTGTGGTATTTAACTAATTTTTCCCAAGAGAAAGAGGGCTAGACCCACAGGTGTGTCCCCCATCCACACCACCTTCAACTGAAGTCCTAGAGATTTTCTAACTGTTGGAGATGCCACAATCTCCACCTATGTGAACTGTAATGTAAGATGCAATGCAGTTGGGTATCCCAAACTAGCAGTCTACAAGTAATATGATAGGAACTCTTCCAACAATGGGAAGAAAAGGAGAAAAAAAAACATACACTGTCGTCTGACTCATTGTCTTAAGAGTGATGCCTAAGCTTCTTTTTCTTTCTTTCTTTCTGCGTACGCAGGCTGATACTCCTGCGGTCACTGCCTGTATACGACAGGCAGTGAAGTTTTGTGTGTATGACCGTTTTTTTATCCCGCCATTAAGGCAGCCATACTCCATCTTCAGGGAAGGTGCATGCTATGTGTAATGTGTCATCCATACCAACAGCCAAACTGGCCTTCTGTTCCGAAAGTTGGTGATGGGATTTTATGTGTGTGCAAGATGATGTGCGTGCGTTCACACACGGAAACTCCGTTTATAGTCTCATTTGAAGGACTGTGTGGGGAAAGGAGTCAGAACCAATGTTAACTCCGAGGGAAAAATCCCCCTGTTCCGAAATTCGAACCCGCAACCTCAGGATCCTGAGTCCGGCGCTCTACCAACTGAGCTATTCCGGCCCCCGCCTAAGCTTCTAATCGATGCATAATCATGTCCTCTGTCACTGTCACTGTTTTCGCTAGTCATGCTTGATATGAAGTGAAAAACGGGAAGAGCTTGATTTATTCTTATTTTTCTGCAGACAATAAAACTTTAAAACCTGGACTGACAAATAATGGAAACAGAAGATAGGGCGAAGAGAAAGAAAAAAGGACTGAGCTGATTAAGGTGGGATCAGCAGCAAATAAAGTGCTGATGATGTGAAGAAAAGACACAAGCCACAAAGTAAGTGAAAAAAATAGATAGGAAACATGAAACAAAAATTCAGAGGTGGGTATCCACGTCAATGGTGGCCACAGAATGATAGGAAGAGATAACCCAGTCTGAAGAATGAGAAAATGCCCATTGATAGTCCACTGCCTGAAGGGTGCATCTTAAGAACCAGTGGTAGCATAAAATTTGGCAAAACAGAAAAATACTGGATATAGCATGCACATATTTGATACAGCGGAGATTATGATGCCAAACTGACTAGCGTACAGTTAGACATGGAGCAGAAATGGATTTGAAAACATGTATTATCAATTGACCTACCAGCTTTGTAGGAGGACCTAACCAGAGGGCCGCTGGCAGCGTAGGCAAAGCCAAGCTTGTCGCCTACCTCCTGCCAGTGCTGGAACTTGTCAGGGTGCAAGTATTCTTTCACCTGTAAGGTGCACACACACACACACACACACACACACACACACACACACACACACACACACCACAGACACACACACACACACACACACACACACACACACACACACACACACACACACACACCACAGACACACACACACACACACACACACACACACACACACACACACCACAGACAAATATAATAATCGTCTCTCTTTCAAATGTTGTCAAATCTCTTTTGTTTTTCCGAACAGCGTGAAAACATAACACAAGCACAGCTAAGAACATAATTCCAACCAGACACTGCAGCTGGTAGACCACAGGCTCAAACCATCCCATCGCTATGTGGGTCTCCATCTCTGGGCGGCTTTTATCCAAAGTCATGGAGTGTTCAACAGGCCCAGATGAGAGGACTGGAGAGCATGCAGTTAAGTTTCAACCACTTGATGGATGCATCTCTTCCCGTGTTGCTCACATTTCCTGACCAACACT
>CM031601.1:49098307-49145807 GCA_018398815.1 Conus ventricosus
TCAAATCATCACTCTCAAGAACAGGCAGTCTGTCCAAAGCAGGCTACAGCATCCGTTTGTGTAAGATTTATGAGCAAAAGCTGGCATGCATATGTGCACACACATATACACACCCTCCCCAAAAACATTTTACTCAGACATGTATCACCTCAATGCTAACACACACACACACACAACATACACGTACCACTGCAATTCAGCCACTGTTTCTACATTGTGAGCATAGACATCCAAGCCAGAATCGGCAACAGTATCCACAGCTGTCATGTCTCCACGGAAATCTGGTGTCAAGCATTCTACAAGAACTTCAGGTTTCCTAGAAGGAAAAAAAAGAAAACCAACATGATCTTCCAGTGTATTTAAGTCCGTATTGCAAGGATACAATGGCATCAGCAAGTCAAACACAATGTATTATTAAAGTGGTGAAAAAGGTTCATAGTTTACCATTCGAAAAATCTTTAAAAATCCATTTATGTACAAAAGCTGTGTGGGTTAATTTTGACGAAAGTTTCTCTCCAGTTCTTTTAGAGAGACATCCATCTCATCACTTCTGAGATCTGATAGTCTCACCAGCAGTTCACATAGGATTCTAAAGGGATTTTTTTAAATTAGTCAACACAGAATTCATGTTCTAAAAAAAAAAAAAGAAACTGAGAGAAATCTGAAACTACATGGACCAAAACCATCTTCCATCCAAACAACTTCATACTGTTTTATAATCTTTACATCATTAGTCAAACTGACCACAAACATATTGTTACAACAGTAGTGGTGTCCTTTTTCTTCCCCCAATACACAAATGTATCATCATAACAAGAGTCATGGCACAAATTTTCCGCACAAATCATTTATAAAAACTATCTCCGCTTTCCACAGCCAGAAGGAGAGATATAATCCATTCAGTGATCATCCAGTTTGTTCTATAAAAAACTGATTACCTGTGTTTGATTTCTACCACAGTCTGAGCGAAATGAGCTGCACCTCCATCAGGCATATCTGGTCATTAAACAAAATGATACATACTTTACATTCCAAACAAACCATTACAAAATTTATATCCTCGAGACAATATATAAGATTCATATCCCAAACAGAATCATACAAAATCAACATCCTAAACAAAATAAAACTTTCCTATGCAAAACAAAATAATACAAAATTTACATCCCAAACAAAATAATTTAAACAAACCATATTTCAAACAAAACTGTAGAGATTTATATTTGGAACAAAGTAATAGCAAATTACATCCAACACAAGCAATAGAAAAAGTTTACATCTGAAACTTTAAAAAAGCATCTTTCCAAAGCAACAAAAGCATTCACATGCATTCACAGCAACATGCCTGTATGCGCATTCACATGAGCACACATAGCTACAAGTGCGTCCGTGCGCATGTGCACACTCACACACACAAATTTGCTCAAAATACACAAGTCTATTTTTTTCTTTCAAACTGCTGGAAACGACTGCATGAAATTAAACAGTGCCCCTTTTATCTTCATTTAGACTGGTCAACTGAACACTGGTCATCTGAAGTCACGGTGTATGCTTTACTTTCTCAATTGTCTATCTTTCAAAAGACGAAGAGAGTAACTAAACTTCACCTCTGTCAGCTTTCACTTGAACTCCCTGTTAAACGACACACCATTCATACAAAAGTTTTATCTGATATCCAAATGCCATTGCCCTCGATTGTATACAATTTTGACATGCATGAACACAAGCTTATTCTCCTTTACTTTTGTAGTACAAGATTGGGGTATGAATGTATATTTTTCATATTCATAATTTTGTAAAATATACAGAATAAAAATATACAGAATAAAAAGAAATAAAACAGAGAGAGAGAGAGACAGAGAGAGAGAGAGAGAGAAAGAGAGACAGACAGACAGAAAGAATTGGTAGCCTGCACTCGTTTTCTCTAATTTGTTTGGGGGTGGGAGGGTGAGAGAGAGAGAGAGAGAGAGAGAGAGAGAGAGAGAGAGAGAGAGAGAGAGACAGACAGACAGACAGACAGACAGACAGACAGAAGGCAAAAAAGGAAACACACACATCGGCCCAGATAATGCATCAAAAACGAACAAAACAAAAAACAAACAAAACAAAATAAACACTCACAAACATACAATTTTAATAAACCAAGACAGAGGACACACCTGACTCAACCACCAACCATCTGCACAACCCAATCCAACCAGCAAACGCCTAAACAGTACGGACTTACCATCCCTGTCTACTGATGTCAGCACTACATAGTCCAGCCCCCAATCAGAAATGGCCTGAGCGGTATGGACCGGTTCATTGGGATCAGGAGGGGGTGGATTCTTTGCCGTTTTGACAGAACAGAAGCGACACCCACGGGTGCATGTGTCTCCAAGCACCTAAAACGAAAGACCATCAGAAAAGATAGTGTTAGTTACCTCATCTGTTGCTGTACTGAAGACAGTCTGGATGTAGATTTATCTTTGCTCTGTGACATTACACTTGAACTGTATTAGTCGTAACCAAAACCACCTCTCTCGTTTGTGCCAGACGACATACAAAGAACTTTTGATTTCCATACGTACATAAAACAGTATTTTTTTTCTTTCTCAGGTCACTTTCACTTAAACACAAAACTCTCACTCAGCATGATGCCAATCAAATACGGTAGCAGAACAAACACTTTCACAACAGAATTTGTCACAAACTTTTTCAATGTCACAGAAGACTTTCTAAGCTTTCTGAAATGAAGACAAGATCTGCTATTTTCACAATTTTATTTTGGTTGATTTCTCGTAAGTGCACACATTTGTATGCTGTTGTTTGTTTGTGTGTTTTTTTTGTTGTTGTTATTTTTTGCAAAAGTAAATGGAAATCAATACACAATTAAGTAAGAAATTTGTTTTCTCTACTCTGCTGGGTTCCACTGTCATAAGGTCCTTGTTTCAAGACCTCAGCATTCTTCCTCTATTCTGCTCTCTCAGTAAAGCCAATGTAAGAGAGACTAAATCTCATCTGATCTTGATTTCACATCATTCTCTGTGCATGATCAGTATCAGCTCAGACAAGATACCCTCATGAACACACGTGTACCAGTGCTGTAAATAATCATGAAAAAGCCATGTGCTGTCCTCGTTGCTCCTCACCATGATGGTGGCAGTGGCTGTGCCGCTCTCCCCTCCCCAGCACTCTCCAATGTTGGGACACTTGGCTTCCTCACAGACCTGCACACAGACACAACTCAACCCACTGCAATCTCTGATTTACATCCCAAGTTACAACAATTTCGGATGGATTTTCTGATATAAATGCATGCACATGTCTACTGACTGTGTTTTGATTTATGCACTTTTTTCGTGGCATGGTGGACATTTATCTGGTAACAAGCAGTCCAATATCGTAAATCACAAAAACCCGATTGGAATTTGCCATCTGTCCATAAAACACACACACACACACACACACACACACACACACACACACACACACACACACGTAGGCACTAGCGCACGCTAACACGCGCGCACACACAGAGTATGGTTAAAAGTTTGCCACACTTGGTAACTGAAGAGACATATCACCCAGACTGAGTAAAACCAATTTATCTTCAATACAATTACTGTCATCACTTATACTTCTTTCCTCAACAATAGAAAATCCAGTTACCTTTGACAAAATGTGTGTTGCTTTGAATACTTCTTTGTGTAAAAACCAGCACCTTGAAAAAAAGATTTCCAGTCTCTACCAGTTCTTCTTTCTTTCTGAAGAAAAAATCCAGTAACCTGTAATAAAACTGGGTTCTTCAATAAAATTTAACTTCTCATCTGTGTATGCAAAGATCCACACCTTATAACAATTCTAGATTTTCAACCTTGTTTTCCTCCCGAGCTTCATTTGTTAATAATTATATAATTCAATCCGTACATGTATGTAAAGGAAATCACCATCATGCAGTCAACTTTTTTCACAACAACTTGATGTGAGCACCTAAGGATAATGGTACATCTTACTGGGCCTTTGGGGAGAACCTTGACACACAGTTCTTTCATCAGCAACTTGTTGAGAGCATGCACTGCCTGTGACACATCGTGTTCCTGACAAGCATCACTTTAAACATCCTGATGTCAGCGTTCATTGTTAAAAAAACACTTCTTACTGGGCCCTTAGGGAGTATTATGTCTCACCTCTTTCACTGTCAACTTGATGTGACTGTCTACTGTCAGTGACAAACCTCACAGGGACTTGAAGGAGTTTTCCTGATATGCATTACTTTCATCACTTGCTTGATGTAAGCTGTCTTGTCACTGACACATTTCACTGGGCCTTTACATACATCTCCTTCACCAACGACTTGATGTGAGTTCTATTGTAAGTGACATATACAAGCAGGCTTTCAGGGAGTTTTCCTGACAGTCACACACCTCTTTAACCAACTACTTGATGTGAGCTGTACTGTCAGTGACACATTTCACTAGGCCTTCACCAACGACTTGATGTGAGCTTTATTGTAAGTGACATATACAAGCAGGCTTTCAAGGAGTTTTCCTGACAGTCACACACCTCTTTAACCAACAATTTGATGTGAGGAGTTGCACTGTCAGAGACACATTTCACTAGGCCTTCACCAATGACTTGATGTGAGTTTTATTGTAAGTGACATATACAAGCAGGCTTTCAGGGAGTTTTCCTGACAGTCACGCACCTCTTTAACCAACTACTTGATGTGAGCTGTGCTGTCAGAAAGACATCTCCCTGGGCCTTAACAGATTTTTCCTGGCACACTGATCTTGGACAACAAACTGCTGTAAGTGGTCAGCTAATTCAAACCACTGACACAATTGCCATTTGTTTATAAATCAAAATGACTAGACCTAAGCATCAGTGAGTTTGCAAACACTTTCAAAACAGTATGAAACAAATGAAAATTAAATTCATATACCAGTGCGATTCTGGCTAACATTGATGATTTATCTATGATTATATACCAACCACAATGATTAGTAAAAGTTTGTCTCCTCTATCAAATGTAAACTTTCTCATGTTATTTACTTGTAATTCTTTGCCCCAGATCATTACAGTAGGGTGTCCATGTTATTTTCAGCCCGTTACCTTTTTAATGTTGTGAACTATCTAGTTGTCGCAATATAGGATGTAAGCCCCCCATCCTATCTACTACTAATCTACAATTATTTGGCTGATGCTAACGACTAATAAAATCATCTTATTACAGAACTATAAAGCTACCATTTCATCATGCACCCCTCCCATCCCCCTGCCCCTGTCTTTTGATACATGGAAATCTATACTTGAACAGAAACACAATCTGCTGCACAAAAGTGAAAGGGAGAAAAGAACATACTGTGCTCTCTACTACCCAGGAATGGATTAGACTAATCTTCAAACATGCCATAAAGAGCACTGCACATGAAACCGATTCTACACAGGTGCCTGTCAGAGTGACTGACAACCGTTATAATTGAAGCAACAAGTTTAAGTAGCAACTGCAAAGAGAGTCTTATGGAAGAAAGGGGGGAGGGAGCTGATTTTAGAAAATAACACACACACAAACATACCTATACATACACATACACACAAATGGTTCATCATCATACCAATTTCTGCCTTTAACATTTGATATGTCACAGTTTGTCTTACTGAAGACATATAACACCAATAACAGAAAACTTACAGTGTGCAGGTTGAGGTTTCTCAATGAGGATTTCAGCTGTGTGTAGTTTCCCCCCATTGGTATTTCTCTCTTCAGCCATGGTGGCAATCTTAACCTACAAAAAACATTTAACAGGCATGGACATGGCTTTTCTGTCTTTGGCCATGATGTTCACCAACATTAAACAGGCAAGACAGGGCGTCTGATTTTTACTTTTAAACAAGTGGTATTGTTTACAACTCATAAAATGGATATGTAAATACATAACATCAATAAAGATGCTCTCACTCTTGAGAGTTATGCTTTCATAACTATGTATACCCCCTCCCATTTAGGTAGCCAAGTTCCAGATTTCTTTGTTGTCTTTTGGGGGGAAGGAGAAGGTTGGTTAGGAACTGGTAAGAGAGGGCTGGGGGGGGGGCAGGGAGTGGGTGAGGGGTTTGGGAGTACAGAAAGAAAGCAGGAAAGGAACAGTGTGAAGCATACTGGATGTTCATGTTCTAATAACTTGTGCATCTACAACTCTTTGCTCTTATGCTGGTCTGGGGAACCAGAAATACTTCACCCTAAACCACATGTTCTGATGGATTTGGAACTATGAGACTTCTGAATAGCAACATAATACACAAACCACTTGGCTATCATGCCTTGGGAACAAACAAAACTGTCAGTTTTAAAAACAACTGAGTCAAAATTGGACTTCGGTTTGATACCACAGATCAGTTTGGTTTGATACAACAGAACAGAGAGAGAGAGAGAAAAACAAAATGCCACTCATTTGTCACATTAGACTATTAAAAAAAAGAGCAAACCCTAAAAACATGCATGTGCAGACACATGCTATGAGGACTTTCAAAATGGATTCCTAACTAAAAAAAAATTCTGCTGAGGACTGGTCAAAGCCTAACGATGCCCTGTACTGTTTGTTCGTAAGAACCATTCGTGACTTGGTATTATTTCACATTCTAAAATGACAGTAGACTGTTCTCGCTTAAGAATAAATTCGTGAAAAACTGTCCCTAGACTTTTTATTTTTGTTCTCCCCTTGATACTCAATTTTCAAATTGCTTTTCTGACTTCAGTTTCCAATTTTGAAAATATCCATATAAGATAAAGCCATCATGTGACTACATCAAGAAAAACAGGCGAAGGAAGACAGTACAGCAAACCACACAAATACAGAGTAGTTCACACTGTTGATCTGTCTAAACAAAATACCTAACACATCAGTATATGTTTAACAAACAACTTCATACTTCTGTTTAACAAACGACTGTACTCAAGTGTACATTTAACAAACGGTTTCACATCTCTGCCTGTCTTCAACAAACAACAGCATACTTCTGTCAATGTTTAACAGACTTCTTCATTCAACAAACAGCTTCACACTTCTGTGTTTAAAAGACATCTTCATGCATCCGTAAATGTTTAACAAACAACTTATACATGCTGCATTTAAGAAACAGCTTCATACTTTATGTTTCACAAAAAGGACTTCATAACTTTTTTGTTTTGTTTTTTAAACAATACAAATTCTGTCTATTCTATAAACCAACTTCATAGTTTTATCTTAGTTTGACAAAATAACTTCACACTTCTGTCCTTTAACCCTTTTGATGGTGCAACGAAAAAGAATTCATACTTTTGTCCTTTAACTCTTTTAATGCTGTCCTCTCCTTCATACATAGGCAGCACATCACTACAGATGAAGTCTTCCAGTCCTGGGCCTTCCGCCAGCTTTTCTTTCTGCTCTTTGCTGAGGCTGGCATAGTGATGACGCCCACTTCCCGTAAGCAATGCACCACTTTTCTGCCAGGGAAAGATGCAAGCACATATCACATTCATATAGTCGCATAGTGCCCTCTTTCCTCCCCCTCTCATTTTCTATGCAGTGGGGTGGGGAGTGGGGACAAAAAGGGGAGGGATACAGCAGGAAGGGGGATTTATATCAATAGCTCACACAACATATCTGCAAATTTCTACTAAAGGTACCAGTCCACATATCAGGAATGATGACATGTATTATTACAGGGTAACCCATGCTGCTCTTCAGAGTGCACGTAAGACCTCATGGCGAAAGCTTGGCCATGTCTGGAGTTAGTTGCTTATAGCCCAGCCGACCGCAAAGGGCCACATCAGGGCTGATGTCTGGAGTTGTTCTAATAATAATAATGAACATTTTTATGTGCACACTTCTCTGTCGAACAGAGCACACGGCCCATTACAAACTCCATATATATAAACAATTAAGGCAATAATAGACAACACACACACACACACACACCCTACACACACGCACACACTCTTCCGCACGCACACACACACACACACACACACACACAGAGAGTAACACACACACACAGAGTAACACACACACACACACACGTGCCCATAGATTGACAGTGAAATGAACTTTTCTGTCATGTCTTATCCAGTGGCCATGACACAATGCCATCTGCCAGGGAGCAAGTATGTCCCTTGACATCTGAACTGAATGCCCTGTGCGTGCCTGCACCTTAAGCGAATACAGCAGAGCTCCCAACTTTAAGGGGGTACAGGATTGCTCCCAGCTCTGCTGGTTTGTTTGGCAGCTGAGGACAGTACTTCTCTGGGTCCCACCTGCACCTTCGGTGTATTTTTTTTTCTTTTCCTGATCTCTGTGTGTGTGTATGTGTGTGTGTGTGTGTGTGTGTGTGTGTGTGATATCAAATAAAATCCTTAATTTTGTTAAAGGAGAAAAAACAGATTATGTGTGTGTGTGTGTGTGTGTCGTCATCTTCAAAATTGTAGGTCAGCCGTCATTGTTGACTATTATTGACCTGTGTGCACAGAGGAGCAGGATAAAAATAAACAAAGATCTAATAGGGACAACGAAAGATAAGATAAGATAATGTTGCTTATAGCCCAGCCGACCGCAGAGGGCCACATCAGGGCTGTCACCACGTTAAAACCAACTCACCAGTCATTTAAAAAAAAAAAAAAAAAAAAAAAAAAAAAAAAAAACTTTCACACACTTCGTTAAATGACATCGTCTACAAACGCACCAGAAACTTTGTTAAAAATCTTTCTTCCGTAAAATCTTAAATCAAATGAAAAATGTTAATTTCTCTCAAAAACTTAAGGATCACGTCAGGCGGGACATCCCTGAACAGGATCTTCATGGACTCCGCTGTAAAATGTTTGTGTCTCACATCGTGCAAGTCCCAACACTCTAAAAGAACATGTTTCATTGTGAGTGGCACATGACATGGAATGCACCACGGAGCTTCTTCACTCTTTAAAAGGTAAGCATGGGTAAAATACGAATGGCCGGTGTGCAGCCGGCACAGAACCGTTTCCTCTTTACGACCCTCCGACGTGGATGGGAGGAAGTCCTTAAGGTTTGGACGGATCTGAAAGAGTTTGTTACTCGTCTGTGTGTTCCAATCCTCCTGCCAGAGGTCTCTCACATAATCGTTAATTTTGGGTTTCACATCTGAGCAGGGGATATAAGTGTTGGACAGTTTTCTCTCTTTGTGGCGTTCTTGGCTAAACGATCAACCATTTCGTTCCCGCCGATGCCAACATGACCAGGAACCCAAGCAAGAGTAATGTTGTAACCGTCCGCCTTCAACTGGCTAAAAAGTTTCAAAAAAAAGTAAAAGTTCTGGATGCTGAAGGTTTGCGGCCAGCTATGGCCTCCAAAGCTGACAGCGAATCCGACAGAACCAGAAAGTCCCTCTTTGAAGAATGTGAGATTATCTTCAAAGCCAGTACCAGAGCAGTAAGTTCAGCAGAATAAACAGAAGCATCTGAATGGATATGTTCCAACAGTATCTGAGAAGGAGCCCCAGGGCAGTAGGCTGCACAGGCTACTCCATCTTCAGACTTTGAACCGTCAGTGAAAACTTTTTGACAGGATGGAAATTTCGAACAGAGGTCAGCATACAATGCCTTGTACGCCAGAGAGCTGGTAGACTCTTTGCGAAAAGCTGCAAGATCAAAACGAATTTCTGGTGTGAAAAAGGTCCACGGAGGTTGATCCGGAAACTTGGAAAAATCGGACACAACTCCTAGGTCTAGACCTGCATTCCGCACGTGAGGCCTCATACGAAGACCAAACGGCGGAATACATTTCGGGTTGTTTTCAAACTTACTTTGGAACGGAGGGTCAAAAACACAGTCATAGGCAGGATTCTGCGGTTCTGAGAACAGTTGGATATAATAATTCAAAGACAGTTTCAGCCTGCGGTTGGACAGTGAAGGTTCATCCGCCTCTGCGTACAGGCTGTACACAGGGGGTGTGCGGAACGCTCCAAGACAGAGACGAAGCCCTTGATGGTGGATAGGGTCTAATAGTTTGAGGTAAGAGGGTCTTGCGGAGCCGTAGACAGCACAACCGTAGTCCAGTTTGGAACGGACCAGGGCTCTGTAGAGGTGCAGCAAAGTTTTCCTTATCAGCGCCCCAGTCAGTGTGCGCTACGACCCGCAGAATATTCAGAGCTTTCTGGCAAGAAGTTTTGAGGTTTTTAATGTGGCTGAGAAAGTTGAGTTTTTGGTCAAAAATAACTCCCAGAATTTGGCTTCTTTTACAACTGGAATAGTGGACTTGTCCAGACGAATTTCAGGATCAGCAAAGAATTGACGAAAATTGGGGAAATGAATTGACTGAGTTTTGGTACGGGAGAAGGTAAACCCGCTTTCCTCAGCCCACTGTTGGATTCTGTTGACACAAAGTTGGAGTCGACGCTGTACGCTGGCGTAAGAAGCTCCAACTGCATACAGCGCGAAGTCGTCAACAAACAGAGAGGACTCAGTGCCCTGGCTTACCGATTGGACAATGTCATTGATTTTAATGCTGAAAAGGGCTGGAGAAAGGATGCTCCCCTGAGGAACACCAACTCCTGCCCATGGATGTCAGAGAGTGTGGTGCCAACACGCACCTGGAACTGTCGATCGGCTAAAAAGTTTTGAATGAACAGAGGCAGGTGACCCCGAAAACCAAGTCTGTGCAGGTCCATAAGGATTCCTGCTTTCCCACGGGTGTCGTACGCCTTTTCGAGGTCGAAAAAGATAGCAACCACATGCTGCTTGTTAATAAAGGCGTTGCGGATGGTGGTTTCCAGGCGGATTAGATGGTCAACCGTCGAGTGGTACTTCCGGAAACCGCACTGTTCACTGGCCAAAAGACCATCGGTTTCCAGTTTCCAGGCGGATTAGATGGTCAACCGTCGAGTGGTACTTCCGGAAACTGCACTGTTCACTGGCCAAAAGACCATCGGTTTCCAGCTTCCACATCAGACGGGAGTTGACCATCTTTTCCATCAGCTTACAGAGGCAGCTGGTCAGAGCGATTGGGCGATAGTTGGAAGGGTTGGTAAGGTCCTTTCCAGGCTTTGGAATAGGAATGATCAGACTTTCCGCCAGGAAGGCGGAAAGGACCCTGTGGTCCAGATATGGTTATAGACTTGGAGAAGAGTCTGGAGACAGCTCTCTGGAAAATGTTTCACAACCTGATAATGAATGTCATCCAACCAGGGGCAGAGTCAGTGCAGGTTTGCAAAGCTAATTTGAGTTCAGCGATTGAAAAAGGAAGATTATAGGTTTCAGAGTTGTCTGATGTGAAATTGTATGAAGATTTCTCTCTAAACTCTTTGTTTCTTAAAAAGACTGCAGATTTATTTGAAGACGAGGAGTTCTGTTGGATGGTGGAGGCCAACAGATTAGCAACAGCATGTTTATCAGTGATCAGAGCATCGGCAAGTTTTAAGTGATGAATAGAGGGGTTGGTGTTCTTCCCTTTGATTTTTCTAATGATGTTCCAAACTTTTTTCTTAGAAGTTTTCGATGTCAGCCTGGAGCAGAAGCTTCTCCAGGACCGACGTTTACTGATTTTAAAAGTGTATCTCGATTTAGCACGGAGTTTTCTGATGGGCTCTAGCGTTGGGACCCGAAGGTCGTTGGTATACCCGCCGCTGAGCCCGTTTTCTAACTTTGGAAATTTGTTGCAGTCGGAATCGAACCAGGGTGTTTTTGGCATTTGAAGTTTGTCGGAAGACACTGGAATACAGGTTTTAGCACAGTTGATCACAGTGGTAGTCAGTGATTCTGCCGGGTCCGGACTCTGAAGAAAATCAGTGTCCTGGAACTCCTTAGAAATAGTGGCTGCAAATAGATCCCAGTTTGCTTTCTTATAATTGAGATGTTGAGAGACAGAGGCGGGTTCAGTTAATATGGGCTGTAAAAGAACAGGGAAATGGTCACTTCCGTGCAGATCGTCATGGACAGACCACTCATAGTCCAGGACCAGCGAGGGGTCACAAACCGACAAATCTAAGCATGAAAGTGAACCTGTGGAAGAGTGGAGGTAAGTTGCAGATCCGTCGTTCAGACAACACAAAATCCAAATCCGACAGGATATCCTCAATCAGCAGACCTCTGGATGACGTACCGGCACTACCCCAAAGAGGGTTGTGACCGTTAAAGTCACCCAACAGCAAAAAAGGTCGAGGAAGTTCCCCTAACAGATTGACAAGGTCCTGACGACAAACCGGGACAGAAGGTGGAAGATAAAGGGAACAGATCGTCACAGTCTTGTGGAGAGTGACTCTCGCAGCTACAGCTTGAAGGGAGGTAGACAGAGCGACAGGACTATACAACAAAGTTTTATGTATGAGAAGGGCAACACCGCCCGACAGTCCCAACGTGGATGGTTGTGCAGGTTTTGAAAGAATATTAAAGCCAGAAAGAGTAAAGGTCTTCTGGCTTTGAATTTGAGTTTCTTGAAGAGCCACGACGGAAGGTTTTATAGACTGACACAGAAGCTGCAGCTCCTCAAAGTTGGAATTTAAATCCACGGATATTCCAATGGAGTATGGTACTATCCATGGTGCAGAGGCGAAAAGGAGAGAGATCAGGTCATCTCCTCCTCAACGTCTGCGTCCAATGGAGAGAATTTATTATTTTGTTTAACTGGACTGTGTTGGTCTTTGGACCTGCTGGCAGACTTGCCCGCAGGTGACAAAGGCCTGGAGTTTGGAGATGGTGGAGGTCTGGATTTGGGAGATGGTGGAGGTTTCTTCCTCAACTCCACCATCTCCACACTGGTTGATCTCCCTTGCCCGCACGGGCACTGGACAGAGGAGGTCGAGGGGGGATAGCTGGTTTTTTAATCTGCCCAGCAGCAGATGTTGTAGACTGCTGGGCAGTCTGAGGGGTGGCGGATTTTTTGCCTCCACCAGGGGCAGTCACCTTGGGTTGGAAGGTGGTGGACCTGCTTCCACCAGAGTTGACAGTTCTGACTTGCAGTGTCTTTGAAAACGTAAAGTCATCAGTCTGACAGCAGACTGATCGAGTGGAACTGTGGGAACCGTCTTTACAGCCGAAGCATATGAAACTGTTGGAGTCTGACTGCCCACAACCTGCTTGCGGGCTTCAAAAAAGGAGATCTTCTTTTCTGTTTTTATTCGTTGAATGGCGGATTCCTGAATCCAAAGAGGACAGTTTCTTGAAGAGGAGGGATGATCGCCACCCGCAGTTAGCACAATGTGCCGGATCTTTGCACGGCCCATCATGGATTGCCTTGCAGCAAACACCGCACACCTCCTGCCCAGAACAGCGGTCTCTGACATGTCCAAACCTCTGGCACCTGAAGCATCTCAACGGGGACGGGACATACAGCTGAACGCGGACGTTCAGGTAGCCAACCTTGATGACCGAAGGCAACACAGGGTTGCAGAAGGTCAGAAAGAGGGTGTTGGTGGCCACTCTCTCTGCACCTTTCTTGACTGTCACCCTGCGCACCTCCGTCACACCCTGGGACGCCAGTTCCGTTTTTATTTCTGCCTCTGAGACACCCATTAGATCTCTGCAGTGAATCCACACCTTTGGATGAATTTAACTGTTTATGGGGAGTCACCCTGATCTCCCTATCCACTAATTTTGTTGCCTCAAACAGCTGTTCAGATTGTTATTCTTGATCGACATTGAACTAGAAACGATCCATTCCTCAACCTTTTGACGGACTGAGGTCACTTGCTAAGCCTTGAAAGCCCTTTTGAATAGCAAAAGGGCTCAGAGCTGAAAGGGGTCTTTCCTGCTCCGTCCCTTCCACCACGAGCCAGGAAGCCCAGAAACCTGTTCTCTGTCGTACCTCCGTGTCAGAATCGCTGTCAGAATAACGTTCCCCTGAAATAGGGATGCCGCCTTTCCCCTTCCTTTTGGGGGGTTGTTTTTTGATAAAGCCATGTTTATTTTATTATATTCATCCCTCCCTTACCCACCCACCTTGGAGTCCAACTAAGGGGCCAGGGCCAAGAAACCAATGTCTTGACCCCTTCCAGGCTTCGGGAGAGACATACGACAAACAGAAGCAACTAACCCCATCCCCCCTGATCATGCTCAACTCCCGGGACAGAGAGCTGAGCACTGCAGGGGTTCACATGCCAGCAGGGGAACTGCTTGTCTTGACCCAGCCCCAAGAAGGGGAGCCGATAGTAACACCCGGGCCAAAGTGTACTCCCTGTCTAGGAGAGGTCCGAGCCAAAGTGATGTGTTGAGAGCACAGGCCTCCTCAAGCACTGGCCCTCTCAATCACCAGGACCTCATTCCCCTCCGACACAGGTCGCACCGCACGGCAAACACGGCGGATCTTAAGGAGACCACAGAGAGAAAAGGAGTGTGAAAAAGAAGACATGAAGGGGAGACGAAGATAGAAAAGGGCCAAATAAGGGAGGCAGAAAACAAGAAAAGGAGAAAGGCGGGTTACTCTTAGTCAGGATCCTCACCCTTAGCCTATCTGACATGGGAAGCCCTACCAGGGGCATCAACTCCTTACCACGTTATGCTTAGGCCAAACAGCATCTGCACCTCTCAGGCCTAGAAGCAGTTTTAAAAAACCAGCCTATCTTTCGAGTATTGATCGCCCCGCCAGCAAAGCCTAAGGATCACGGGACCACGCAAGCCCTCCGACCACGACAAGGTCGCAACCCCCCGGAGGGGGGACAACGAAAAGATAGCTAAAGAGATGCAAAATCGCTTTAGTACCCTGACCGCATAACCCCGAGTTCAGCTCCGGGGCAGCGTGTTGCGGCAGGCACAAAAAAAAAGAAAAAAAAGGGGGGACTCAACCAGCCTAATTAGTATCTGGGGAAGCTTACCCGGTAATCTTCTTCCTAATCGTGGCGACCCCCAGGTCATGACCTGGACTGGCACAACCCTGCCAATCATTTACCGTTCGGCTAGTTGGGATAGGGATCTAGGCTGGGATTTTGTTCAGCTCCCTCTTGAATGATACCATGGAGGGCACCTCTGCTGCTGTGTGTGTGTGTGTGTGTGTGTGTGTGTGTGTGTGTGTGTGCGTGCGTGTGTGAGACTGAGAGAGAGAGAGAGAGAGAGAGAGAGAGCGAGAGAAAGAGAGAGAGAGAGAGAGAGAGAGAGAGAGAGAGAGAGAGAGAGTTATCAAATAAATCCGTAATTTTGAGATTTAAAGGGAAAAAAGATAAAGTGGAGCTCCCTGACAGTGACCAAGATTCTCTTTCAACATACTGAAGGCGAACGATATTAACTTGTCGGGTTTTTGTGCCGGAATCATGACAATTCTATCACTAAAACTCTCTGAAGAAAACAGGTCTAGTTCTACGTAAAACTAACACAGCAAAAAGCTCGAGTCAATGTCAACGTGGGCATTAAAACAGCAAATTGCAGCTTATTACCAAACCAATGTCAAATATCCGCAGTCGACTCATTGCATAAGGACAATACCTTTACCCCCTACAGTGAACAAAACAAAAGCATGTCATGCGACACTGACATCATGACATCATTTTCGTCAAAACAAATTCTTTCAAATGTACTCACTAGCTGCCTAAGTTGACTAGAATGGCTGAGGAGAAAACGAAAGCGCATGATCTTGCCCTGATTCGCAGCCATCGTTGCTTTTGTTGACATGAAAAATAAAAGTCTATTAACACAAATCACGTGCTAAGTAGAGTCGTTCTACCGAAATATTAGTACTGATACGTATTTGAGAGATTTTTTAGGACACAGGCTTGTGACGCCCCTTCTTGTTTCATTTTGGTTATGGATTTGCATTGCATGCGTTGAAACATTGTTAACAGCTGTTTAATGGAGAAATTCTGAAAAACCCATACAGGTTCCCCTTTCATTGAACAGGAGACTAATTTTCCCACACACTTGTACTTCTGCTGGAGAGTACTGAGACAAAAATGATGAACTCAGACCTCACCTTTCTTTTTCACCCCAGTGCCTATATGTTAACAATTTTCAGCATGAATAGGTGGACATGAGTGAAGAAAGAAGAGAAAACCAATATCAAAATCATCATCATCGTCATCATCATATTAATGCCAGGAGGGGTGTGGCATTGTTATCATATGAAAATAGGAAATTAGGACTCATTTCACCAACTGCAGATGCTTGTGAATTCGACACCAACTATTTGTCTAACTTAAATAGTACCAAAACTGTGTATGAATACTGTATAACAATTTAGATGTAAGAAGATGTGTACAACAGACATCCGATCTGTTTTAGGATGTCACTTGCTTCAAATTTACAATTTTGTTCTTCCTGACTCTATTTCTCTTCACCCCACCCCTCCCCTCTCCACCCCACCTCTCTCTCTCATTTTTTTCATATTGTCAATATTATTTCTGGTTTTATCATAATGATACTGAGATTGATGATGGGGATGACAAAGAAGATGACAGCGATTTTTATCATTTACCCTCCCCCCCCCCCCCTCCTCCTCCCTTTTGCTATCTGGATATCTTCTGCATAGGCATACACTCGCAACTATGGGTTTAATGTGTATCTTACCAGGGGTGGGGAACACATGAGGGATAATGGGTGAAGTGTATCATATGTATGTGTGCTATGTTAAGGAATGTGGATATGCATGTGTGTGTATGTGTGTGTGTGTGTGTGTGTGTGTGTGTGTGTGTGTGTGTGAGTGTGTATGCATAGATATACATATCAAAGATTGTCCCCTACATTTTATACTGTTTGCATAATGCTTTTAGTTTTTCAGCAACTTTTTTCCTCTCCACTTTTGTTTTGTTCCATTTATACCCTTCGCTGGCTGCTCTGGGGGTGCTGTTGGGATTCTTTTTTGAACCCTTGGTGGTGAGAACACCACAGAATTATGGACTGTGGTGTGTCTCTATTTGACACCGAGAGCACAGACACAATCAGCTGTGTCTCCCTGATGAGTCCGATCCAGCGGACGAAGGGCCTAGGAGCAGGCAATACAAATAGATTTGCCTTCGTGGGGGAGTACAATGGTTCCCTCAGGCAGCTAGTGACGGGTTTCTCATATTTATAATATATTCCCCCCATTTTCTTCATCTTCGATTTTTAAAAAAATTCAAATCTTTGCCAAGTCATTACTATAATGACTGAAGAATTGTTAGCCTACACTTGTTTTCTCCCACTACTTAATTGTTCAGCATTATATATATATATATATATATATATATATATATATATATATATATATATATAGTTAAAACAAGTTAAAAGAGGAATCTTAAAACTATCTACAAATTTGTTTCGAGTGTGTTGCGCTGTCATATCAGGATGGTTTTTGGTTTGCCCACCGCCGATGTTATATAGCGTGTGGGCTCCCGTTTGGGTTGTTTGCACGTGCGGGTTGGCTGCACGTGTTTTATGGGGCTTTCAGGTTTTTGTTTTGGTGTGTTCACTAACAACGATTTCCATTTATGCCTGCAGTTGTTTACTATTTCTGTTTTGGTGTTTAAAGTTGCTAAGTGTGGTTTGCATAGTATTAACCATTTTTCAGTTAAACATAGGTTGCACCTTTTTGAAACATTGCTGTATGGTGATGCTCTTTTTATGATTTTCCAGGATATATTGTAGCTTGTTTTTGCGTCGTTAAGTTTCCAGATATATTTGCTCAGTTCTGTTTGGTTTTATATTTTTCTTTATTAAATGACTGTGGTTTGCATATCGGGTTTTGAAGTGGTTTTCAGTGATCCCTATGTATGTTTCTTTTTCATTTTCTGATGTCACAGTAGCCTGGTAATACAATGTTGTTGTGAAGACATTTATTGTTTAGTGGCACTGCTCCTTTCTGGTGCAATTGCAAGATTTCCTTTCTTCACCCTTCTTTGCTGTGTTGATTTTCATTTTGTTGGATGCGTCAATTGGGTTTTTGAGGTTGGCATACATGAGTATGATAGTTTTGACAGTGTTTTTGTTAAATATTTTGGACAGTTGTGTTCTTTTGGAAATGAAGTTTGTTGATTTGAAGAATTCTTTCCCTATGTTTGTTTTGAGTTTCCCGTCGTATGGGGGGTTATACCATATGATTTTTCTTTCCTATTTTTCTTGCTTTTATTTGTGTTGTTGTCTGGGTTGTATTGTAATTTGTAATTGTATCCACTTGTTTGTAGTGCCTCCTGGTATTCTACTGCTGCATTGTTGAACACTCTCTCACTGCATGACAGGTTTGATAGTCTCTTGTTTTAATGCCATGGGGTATGGTCTTTAATATAGATGGTGGATGGTTACTTTTGGTGTGTACATAAAGAGGTGTATCGTTGGGTTTCTTGTATGGTTTATATATGTGATTGTTGAGATCCATTTGTTATGTCTAAGTAGTTCACTACCTTTTTGTTTGCTTCAATGGTAATCTTTAAGTTGTGGTTTTGGAAGACTTTGCATAGTTCTTTCTTCTTGTTTTCGATGGTTTCTTGGATTTTTGGTTAGTGCAGCAAGGCCATCGTCTCTGTATAGTCCGACTTGTTTTCCGAGTTTTTTCTTAATGTTGACAGCATGAATAGTCCGACCAGTTCACATGTTTCTGCACCATCATTATGATCCCATGGTTACGTCGAATGTTTAGTTTCTGTTGGTTTTCCTGATCCGGGTTTTTCATTTTTGTGTTAGTAATGTTTTCTTGGTGTGGAGAATGATTTCCATTTCTGACCCTGTTATGTCTGTGTGGTTACTGGCAAACTTCAGGGCTTTGGTGAGTAGTTCCTCATCTATAGATGGGTAAAATCTACTATGTCAAATGTGATGAATACTGTATTACTTTTTATTGAGTTTTTGAACCATTGGATAACTTCGTATGTGTTCTTCCAGAGGTTGTATTCAGAGTTTGTTTTTAAACGTTCTTTATTATTTTTTTCCAGAATTTTTTTGCTTATTTTGCCTAATTCAGATTTGGATGGGTTTATTGGTCTACATGTTGGATTGTTATGAAAATTAGGCTTGTGTCTTTGATGTTATGAAAGCTTCTTTTGTTGCTGTCGCTTCTATCCTGTCACTTAGGTCTATGCGCTCTGCAAGTTCTTTTTCTTTAGTGCGGATACTGTCATGTATATTTTGTCGGCTTTTTTGTAGTTTTTCTGGATGTTTTTGTCAAGGAGTTGAGAGTATTCTTTTGGTTCCATTTTGTAGTAATTGCTAGTTTTATCAGCCTTCACAAATATTTTTTTTGTCATTTTGTACTTGTTTTATTTGTTTTTTTAGTGTTGTTTGGAAACCGTTGTTAGATTTTTTGAATTCAATATTGGTTATCATTCTTTTCATTTGATCTTCAAAGGGTTTCATTTCGTCTATGGCTGGTGGTGATCGCCATGATTTGAAATCGTAGGTGTTTTTGTCCTCTTCTTTTGCATTTGGGTTCAGAAAAAAGAATGCTTTCCATCTCATATTATGTACAAACTTTTCTGTTTGTTCTATTCATTTTTTTATATATGATTGCGGATTTGAAAACGGTATATTTTTTGTTGACTGCCTAAAATTGGTTTCCTCCATTTTAAAATCCTTCAGGCCACAGTGCTCAACGTGAGGAGCGATTAAGATCATATATTTAAAATGCCTAAAACAATTTTTAAGTGCTCAACCCCTTGGGGAGCAACATTAGTTAAAACAAGTTAAAAGAGGAATCTTAAAACTATCTACAAATTTGTTTCAAGCGTGTTGCGCTGTCATCAGGATGGTTTTTGGTTTGCCCACTGCCGATGTTTTATAGCGTGTGGGCTCCCGTTTGCGGTTGTTTGCACGTGCGGGTTGGCTGCACGTGTTTTATGGGGGCTTTCAGGTTTTTGTTTTGTGGTGTGTTCACTAACAACAAATTTTCCCTTTATGCCTGCAGTTGTTTACTATTTCTGTTTTGGTGTTTAAAAATTGCTAAGTTGCTAAAAAAATTAATAGAACAAACAGAAAAGTTTGTACATAATATGAGATGGAAAGCATCTTTTTTCTGAACCCAAATGCAAAAGAAGACAAAAAAACCTACGATTTCAAATCATGGCGATCACCACCAGCCATAGACGAAATGAAACCCTTTGAAGATCAAATGAAAAGAATGATAACCATATTGAATTCAAAAAATCTAACAACGGTTCCAAACAACACTAAAAAAACAAAAAAAACAAGTACAAAATGACAAAAAAATATTTGTGAAGGCTGATAAAACTAGCAATTACTACAAAATGGAACCAAAAGAATACTCTCAACTCCTTGACAAAAACATCCAGAAAAACTACAAAAAAGCCGACAAAAATATACATGACAGTATCCGCACTAAAGAAAAAGAACTTGCAGAGCGCATAGACCTAAGTGACAGGATAGAAGCGATAGCAACAAAAGAAGCTTTCATAACACTCAAAGACCACAAGCCTAATTTTCATAACAATCCAACATGTAGACTAATAAACCCATCCAAATCTGAATTAGGCAAAATAAGCAAGAAAATTCTGGAAAAAATAATAAAGAACGTAAAATCAAACTCTGAATACAACCTCTGGAAGAACACATACGAAGTTATCCAATGGTTCAAAAAACTCAATAAACAAAGTAATACAGTATTCATCACATTTGACATAGTAGACTTTTACCCATCTATAGATGAGGAACTACTCACCAAAGCCCTGAAGTTTGCCAGTAACCACACAGACATAACAGGGTCAGAAATGGAAATCATTCTCCACACCAAGAAAACATACTACACAGCAAAAATGAAACCTGGATCAGGGAAAAACCCAACAGAAACTCAACATTTGACGTAACCATGGGATCATATGAGGTGCAGAAACATTTTGGAACTGGTCGGACTATTCATGCTGTCCAACATCAAGAAAAAACTCGGAAAACAAGTCGGACTATACAGAGACGATGGCCTTGCTGCACTAACCAACAATCCAAGAACCATCGAAAACAAGAAGAAAGAACTATGCAAAATCTTCCAAAACCACAACTTAAAGATTACCATTGAAGCAAACAGAAAGGTAGTGAACTACTTAGACATAACACTGGATCTCAAAAATCACATATATAAACCATACAAGAAACCCAACGATACACCTCTTTATGTACACACCAAAAGTAACCATCCACCATCTATAATAAAGACCATACCCATGGCATAAACAAGAGACTATCAAACCTGTCATGCAGTGAGAGAGTGTTCAACAATGCAGCAGTAGAATACCAGGAGGCACTACAAACAAGTGGATACAATTACAAATTACAATACAACCCAGACAAAAAACACAAATAAAAGCAAGAAAAATAGGAAAAGAAAAATCATATGGTATAACCCCCCATACGACGGGAAACTCAAAACAAACATAGGAAAGAATTCTTCAAAATCCTAACAACTTCATTTCCAAAAGAACACAAACTGTCCAAAATATTTAACAAAAAAACTGTCAAACTATCGTACTCATGTATGCCCAACCTCAAAAACCTAATTGACGCATCCAACAAAATGAAAATCAACACAGCAAAGAAGGGTGAAGAAAGGAAATCTTGCAATTGCACCAGAAAGGAGCAGTGCCCACTAAACAATAAATGTCTTCACAACAACATTGTATACCAGGCTACTGTGACATCAGAAAATGAAAAAGAAACATACATAGGGATCACTGAAAACCACTTCAAAACCAGATATGCAAACCACAGTCATTTAATAAAGAAAAATTATAAAAACCAAACAGAACTGAGCAAATATATCTGGAAACTTAACGACGCAAAAACAAGCTACAATATATCCTGGAAAATCATAAAAAGAGCATCACCATACAGCAATGTTTCAAAAAGGTGCAACCTATGTTTAACTGAAAAATGGTTAATACTATGCAAACCACACTTAGCAACTTTAAACACCAAAAAAGAAATAGTAAACAACTGCAGGCATAAATGGGAAAACGTTGTTAGTGAACACACCCAAAACAAAAACCTGAAAGCCCCCATAAAACACGTGCAGCCAACCTGTACGTGCAAACAACCGCAAACGGGAGCCCACACGCTATATATAAAATCGCGGTGGGCAAACCAAAAACCATCCTGATGACAGCGCAACACGCTTGAAACAAATTTGTAGATAGTTTTAAGATTCCTCTTTTAACTTGTTTTAACTAATGTTGCTCCCCAAGGGTTGAGCACTTAAAAAATTGTTTTAGGCATTTTAAATATACTGATCTCTCTATAAATATATATATATATATATATTATATATATATATATATATATATATATATATATAATTTCAGAGGTAAAATTCTCACTAAAACTTACACTGCACCTCAACAAAACAATGTCAACAGGTCAAAAAAAAAAAAAAAAAATTCCTGATGAAGCCCTTGTGGCGAAAGCTCGAAAATAAAAAAACGTCCTTGAGGGAAAAGGTGTCCAACTTGTTTTAGAATTCATTTCATATATATACACATATATGTAAATATATATGTATGTGTGTATGTGCATGTGCGTTTTTCCCTGTAATAATGCAATCATGATGGGTGAACCTGACCCTGTCAGCGCAGTCAACAGTGGAGGAAGAACCATCATGAATCCAAGCTTTGCTAATGAGATTCATAACTGCAAGACTTGCCAAGCTGGTTAAAAAGACTGAATGAAATGTCAACAAGAGAAGACCAGGTTGACGGTCAACCACGACACCACCATCAATCCCAGCATAATTGTCCTTTGACAGAAGCTAGGAACTGTTCAACAATGAACTTTCCTGGGATCCATCATTGGCGGTGAGGGATCCAAACCAAAAATCCACAACAGCACTGCCTAGACTAAGCCCTCTATGTAAGGAAAGATATAACATCTCCATGAATAACAAGATCAGGCTTCTGTGCATTGATATTTTCCATTTTACTGTATTCATGGTTGACATAAACCTTCACAGTGAATCTGGAAAAAAAATGCTAAGTGTGTTACCGCAAGAAAGTAAGCATACGATAAACCAATCATACCAAGAATGGACATGTGTTGAAATAATTATCATCAAACAGCATGTTGGACCATATAAAGGACTGCTGACATCACTTAAGAAAACTGCAAAACTACATTGGTATGCTCATGATGTAATGGCTTTGCACTCGTTCAGGGAACTGTTCAGGGAGGCTTTTACCACTCCATTCTGGAAGTGAAAGGTGTCTGGACCCAGATTTTGTTATAGCTTCCAATACAGCATCGGCATGCTAGCCCTTCAAGGTTGTGGAGAGAAGTTCAGATTTTTGGGGGTTAAATTTGGGATTTGCAGGGGCTATAATGTGTATTGATAGATTGATAGTGACATCTTAACCCCTTTGCAATATACAGGTTAATATTAATAAAAAGTTGTTTCACTTTTCTTTTATCATTGTCATGTAATGTGCTTTGAGCCTGTGTCTCTGACGTCAGTCATCAGACATTGAGAGTCTGGGTCAGCGAAAGTGTGCGAATGATGTCCCTACTCTCGTCCCATCTTTTCTTTTCATTACTTTTCTTGCTTATAACCTCAAGTCCTGTCATGTTCATGGAATTTATTTAGCTTTGTTGAAAAGAGTTGTTATCTTTTTGCTGTGAAGGGAAAGTAAAGTAGGATGTCCTCTTTTTACCCAAAGCATGCTGTATTCATCTTGCACTTTCTATCATATTCTTTTCCTAATTGAAACTGACTTTGCCATCCAAATTCATTGTCCAAGTGAAATACACCTGTTATCCACCTTTGTATCATGAATCTTGGAACGGAACCACCACATGCTACCCTGTACCTAAGTGGTATGATGTGCTGGAGAGAGAGAGAGAGGGAAAGAGAGACAATACATAGACAGGCAGACAGACAAGACAGAAAACGGACGGAAAGAGATCGACAAACTGAGACGGTAACCAACATGTTCTGTTCATCATTTTATTTGAAGGTAAAATCCAGACAACACAAACATGCAGTGAGTTTACAGCACAGTGTTGAACTGTTCTGATTCCTCTATGAAATATTGGTCAATGACAACAAAAGAACCAGTCAACACAGAAGGTGCATATGCCTGGCATCGCAGCTACACAGGCTAAAAAAAAGCACAAGAAATACATTAAAAAAAAATTCACACCATGGACATGAATTCAGCCAGCCACTCATTTCCTTTCTAAACTGGGATATCCTCACTCAAACATTTTTTCCTGCCATCTGAAATACACACCACTCACAAACCTTCTGTCACCTAAAACATATGTCACTCACAAACCTGTCTCCACACATACATGCGGCACTTCATTAGATGCTCATAAACACATATATACACACATAGCACACACTCACTTGTTCCGCTGCTTTTTTCTTACATGGAGCCTACATTTTGCTGTACATCTGAAAATACTTTGATAAATTAAAAAAGAAAAAACAAGCACAACATGAGAAAATTAATAACTCCCTTTTCACAACAACAAATTTTTATGTTATCTGCGGGAAAATAGCACATGTGAAAACCAATTTTCTTTTCACAACAACGGATTTCTTTGTCACCTTGGGGAAAAAAACAAAGAAATTTTCAGACTCACCTTGGGGAAAAAAAACAAAGAAATTTTCAGACTGCGTTGTTGAATAACCTATCAAACATGCTACTGGTAGGTCCTTATCATTAAACTATTCTTCAGGTAATTAAATGACTGGCAAGTCACAGTTCATAGTCCGTGCCTTTGCTGACAGAATGTCCTCAAACTTTTCAACAGAAAACAGAGACATCAGACCCGTTTAGACCAAAACCGCTATTGGTGTACTTTTCAACAAAAATCAGTGCATTTTCTACAAAAAGTGTGTAAAAAAAAAAAAATCTCAAATTTTCATGAAAGCTGGGTGGAAGGTGTGTTGTGTGTGTGTGTGTGTGTGTGTGTGTGTGTGTATGTGGAGGGGCAGTCATTTCGTATTCACCTGTCATCACATTACAGGGACTTCTTCCTGGTAGTAACCACAAGGTCTTGCATTAACTTCAGTAAATATAGGTTCTTTCTAGCAAAAATTACTTTCAAAGCTGATTAGTCAGCATACTTGTGCTCTCTGACTGACTGACTGAAACCATTTACTGTCAGATTAACATATTGTTGTACTGACACTCATGTTCTCATTGGCACAAACTCATGCTTTCGCGCCCTTTTTCCCCCCCCAAAAAAAATGTTTCAGGGCAAGTTATTGAAGAAGCAGACACAGTCTGACATGATTTTGCACACAGAAGTTAGCAAGACTTGTCACTCTTTGGTCAAAGCCCATGCCATGGTTACTTTCTGCAAGTGAAATTACTGTTCAAGAACGTCGTTTCTAGAAACTGTTTGTTGTTGATATATTTTGCTTAATTGATAGTGTTCACGGTTTTTTTTTTTTTTTTTTTAATCAAACATATGTACAAAATCATACTGGTAAACAGGTCTGAGAAATCTTTTCTTCAAGAAGGTAATATCAACAACTGGGATTTCTTGTCATATTTTCATAGTTCGATTCTTGACCCAGAGTGCAATGTTTTGGACATTTTGATTTGCCAGAGTCTCCTTTTATACTGGTCAGCCAGTTCAAAGTACAAATATTTTACACTGCCTGCAGGAGATGACACTAGCTAGCAGGCAGTCAGACTACAAATGGTGCGAGACTAAAAAGCTACACAATCTTTGGTTCTACAGGGAAAACACCTATGAGTCTGTGGAGAAGTGTGAAACCAGGAATTGTGGAACTGGCCACACTTGCTTGCTGTGTGACACCACAATACTGCTGATCAGATCGTTTGGACAACATTGTGAACTATGAAACAATGGACGTCAATTCTTCATTAACAGCAGGATAAAACAAGGAGGAATAAAAATGGATATAAACCCACTACAAACATCTGAAATAAATAATCATCTGGAAAAAAAAGTGTATGTAGGCATTAAGCAAACTAGCAGGAAAAGTTGCTCCACGCATCTGAACACTAATCTTAAGTTACAACAGTTAAAATGTGATGACAGGCAGCCAAGGACACACTCATCACATAGCAATGAACACAACCTTTAATCACTATAAATATTGTAAGTGCATAAACAAAAAATTAGGACAGGACGGTGTTTTCAGTTCCTCCAACTAAAATATTCATCTTCACTTTTATTGCACATACAAGACAGAAACACTAACTTCATTGCCGAGTTAATATCTGAATTTAGTTGCAGATGAACTGCATAAAAAAGTTTACTTCGTTTCTTTACGTGGTTATATAGGTTATATGATTTTCTCACATGGATGAAGCCAAATACATAACAGCAGCTTAATCCTTAAACAACATTATTTAATTCTAAAGTGCTTTCACAATGACTAATATTTGCATTTTACAACACAAAATTCATGCAACTAATCACACATGCCCGTACATACATGCAGAATGATACAAACAGGTGAACACTTTCGACATAAGACAAAATCATCAACAACCTAAAAACAAAATTGTGCTTCGCACACAGACAAAAAAAGGAGGAAGAAGGGCATAGGGGGGAAGCGACAAGGGTGAGGGATCTGGTGGTGGCACACAGAAAGGAGGAAGGGGATGTAGATGAGGAAGGGAAAGCATCTTGGAACAGTGGAAAGGGGGGGGGGGGGGGGGGGGGGGGGGGGGGGGGGGGGGGGGGGGGGGGGGGGGGGGCGGGGAAGGAAACAGACAGCATTTGATAATCAACTTCCAATAATCACCTACTTTCCACAAAGCAGGTATCTGTGCTTCCATGCACCTCTCACACCGTCCCCCCCCCCCCCCCCCTTTTTTTTTTAAAAATCCATTTATATGTGTTTAAATCCCTTTTCCCTATCCATCCCTGCATGCACATACAATCACACACAACAGCAGAAGTTGTGCAGACATTGCTAGGTAAACCTTCAAGGCCTCAGACCAGTATGCTTCCTTAGTACATAGGTCAGACATTTGGAAAGCACCTTCTATAATTACAGCTCCCATTCCTTTCTCTCTTTACTTGTTCAGTTTTAACTGCTGCACAACTGCAGCCTCATGGTTTAGCAGATGTGGTGTAACCTATGCTGGATTAGGCCGCATGCAGCAATGCTTGCCCAATGAAGCTGACAGACGGAGACCAAGAGAGAGCAATCCACTACTCATACCTATCACTGAACAATCCACTACCCATACCTATCACTGAACAATCCACTACTCATACCTATCACTGAACAATCCACTACTCATACCTATCACTGAACAATCCACTACTCATACCTATCACTGAACAATCCACTACTCATACCTATCACTCTCATCCACTGCATTAATATTTTGAAAGATCTGCAAAGAGGAGCCACACACAAAAATTCATGAATCACACCTCACACACACACACACACATTCATAGAGTTTGATTTAGTCATCATCTCAAATCTATAAGCACATACTGTGGGAGCAAGCAGTACCTCCAATCTGATCCACTGTCCTGGTTTTGTTTTTTTCATCAATGGTTTTGTTTGCTAACCATCACAACATGCAGGCAAGGTAACCATGACTTCATTAGCAATAACATACCAAGCTTAACCTGCTACCTACTATTGATGGTTTGCTGCTTGCAAGTCAACATATAAAGACTTCAACTGAACATCAAATACTGCCAATCCAAAACCCTCTGAAATACATACACACAGCTGATGAAAGCAAAAAAAGAAAAAGAATTTTCTGTACAGTGTGTTTGTGTACAAACTCTACAGTGCATACCAGGCAAATAATTTGGCAGCAGTGCAGTGACAGTGGCGACTATATGTGGCCAATTGGTGCACACACACACACCGACACACCAAGTATGGATGTGTTGAGAAAGGGAAGTCAGTGTAACATGCCAGAATCTTTGGGCATGCAGAGCAACCATAGTCAATATGGTGTAAGCAGCTCACACTTTGAGAACTACCATAGTGCCTGAGGCATACGCTGTATACACAACTGTCTCAAACAGTGTTTTCTCATACATCAAAATTCAGCCCTACACCAGTCACCTTTGAGCTATAAACACTACTTATTCATATAGAAAACACCAATACAGAAAACTCTGGATGGATGTGGAACAGGGATAATTTCAACCAACTTTTGCAATTTAGAGATTCATTTGGAGTAGTGTTCCTCGAGTTCTGCCCCCTCCCCCTCTTCCTACCCTAAACGAAACAATTCTTTATTAAGAAAAAAACCAACAACAAAATGGGTCCAGAAAAATTAGTATCTGAATAGACATCACTGAGCCTCAAACAATATTTGTCCAGGTAGGTGGGAAAAGTCAAAACAAAGTCTGTCAAACTGCTGGTATGGAAAAGGGAAGAGTAGTGTATTTTGCTTGGGTACTAGATTAAGTATGTTAGCTAGAGTTATCACTTAGTATTTACAGTGTAAGGGGAAGACATTACTGTAGTATTCAGAGTGCATGCCATGAGCACTACGGAAATGTTCTTTTTATGGGAGTATAATTTACAATGTGTTACATCAGTGTGAGCACCATGGGAGTAATACCACTAACACGGAGCACAAAATAAAAGACAGAAAACAAAAAAGCCCAAACTAACCACCTTCCAAACCAACCTTCACCATGCATAGACAATGACCCTGTGAACACACACCCTTCTGTCCTCACACTTTCAAATGCAATTCCTTGTACATTCATATTTGTGTAAAAAATTTTTTAAAAAGGTATACACTCTTCTGCATGCGTAAGCGAACATGCATATACTCTTGCAAATATAGATGTACACTCGCATTTACAGGTGCACCTATGAGTACACACTCACACCTGTGCGAGCATACACACTCACATATATGCACACACACACGCACATTTAAAGTAGTGGTGCAGACATTGTTAGCTAGGTATCTTAGGCCTGCTGAGCATGTTGGCTTAAGCCACAGGTCAGGTATCTGCAAAGTCTTGTCCATGAGATTCTCTTACCTTTTCTTGTTCAATTATTCGCTTATTAATCTAGTTCTGAACCGGGCGCACTATGGTCTCATGGCTTTACACATATGGTGCAGCATATTCAGAACTGTCTCTATGCATGACACCTTCTCGATGAAACTGAAACTGTGAAGACACAGTAGTTTTCTTTATTAATAGACACAGGCATTGAGGCACACAACTGCACACACACACTAAAGACAAGTAAAGAACTGTGAAATCCAGTTCAATCCAATGCCTCAAAGCAGTAATATATCTTAATAATCAAAACAAGTTTTTCTCCTATCATTTGCAACGGAACCGGTTTTACACATTCTACAAACAATTCTTAAAAAAGAAATTGCAAATGCATAAAATAGTTTCACCACATGATAGACTGGTCTCTCATTCCACTTCTAATGGCAATAAAGTGGATCACAACCCTGACTTTATGCCCCGTGTAATAAAACATAACATGGGACACTTTCTTGATCTTTGTGTTAGCTTGTGCACTGAAACTCAACTGGCATCTTATTTCAGAACAGAAGTGACGAATAAGCCAGATGTAACAAAAAACAACTGTGTAGATAGGTTAATACTTTATGCTGAGAAAGTTGATTTTGTAGAATTAAAACAGTTTATTAGCCCACTCAAAAGGAAAAATATAAACTCATACACACACACAAAAAAACAACAGATGCAAGCATTAATTTACACAAGCACACACACACAACCAATACCTTAAAATTCCCACTGAGTACTTTTTAAGAAAAATAAATGTGATTTTTAGATATGTAAAAGTCTTCCAAAATTTTTTAAAAAAAGAAAGGCAGAGGTGTAGACTTGAAGTGTGGTGTGTGTGTTGGTGTGTGTGTGTGTGTGTGTGTGTGTTGTGTGTGTGTATGTGTGTGTGTGTGTGTGTATGTGTGGTGTGTTGTTTTCATCTGCCATCATATAAATTTCTTCTAAACAAATTATTTTTAAATCTGATTCAAGAGCAGTTTCGCACAAATTCCTGCCCTCTCTTGCCTCCCATCCCATCCCCACACTCCCCATCCCTTTCCTTTTTTGTTTTTTTTTCCTATTTTTGTGTTCATATTTCAGGGCCTGTATTGTCGCCGTTGTTCCAACGCATCACATGTTGTTGAAGAAGCAAGACAGATTTGATGCAGCGCACATGGTTTTTCAACAGTTATCACTCTTTTCAAAGCACACAACACACTACCATGGTTAAACCAATGCAAGCAACAATTACCTCTCAAACACTTTGGTCTCTAGATTTTTTTCAAATTTTTTCAATGTTGACGCACTCATTGTATTTTCTCCAAACATATGTACAAAAAGGCGAAATCATATAGGTAAACAGTCTGCACACAAATACATACCTACCCACATACATTCAGAAAAAAACATTTATTCCATCCCATAAAAACGACGACAAATGAAATTCAGCTGAATAGAATGGAATTTCGATACAAAATTCTTTTCACCACTTTATGTAGGGCAGACATTCAGACCCTTGACACAAACATTTCAATGTTACGAGATTTCCTTTTCCAGTGTGTGAAGAGTAACGAAACTAAACCCTACCTTGGAAGCATTCATTATACAACATGCATCATCATCGAACATCTCTGTGGACATGACTACAGCGCTGGCCAGCACAGCAGAGAGGCGACAGGCGAGGAGAGAACAGACAGCCGTCTTCATGGAGACTGTGCCCTGTGCTCCATTTTCTTCAGACACCGTCTTGTGGAGCAGTGTCAAAGGCAGCACTAAGCCACTGACTAGGTTGTTCACAATGCCACACCCATAGGTCGGCTCTTTATGAAACGAGCTGTATATACCAACTTTGTATAAAACCAGGCCAACATCATCCTTGGTGAAAAACATGAAATCAAATGAGGAACGAAAACATTCCCCGCATGATATATGTACATGCTAAGAAATGAATGCAAACGTAACAAACATGCATAAAAGAACACACCAACATCTACGTCCTCCGGCCAAATGCACATAGGCATGCTGTTTTCCATGCCTCTTGGGGGAAAACAAACATTCTTACTCAAGCAGCAATAGATCAGATACAAAATGACACACTGATTGGTGGGACAGGAGAGAGAAGAGGTATGGAGGGTACGGGGATGGAGGAGAGGGGAAAGAAACAGAGGAAGAAGTGTTGGATTTGAAGAATAAATAAAAACATAAAGACAGAAATATCTGTGGAAGTAGCTGAGTGGCAAAAACCAATGGAAATAAACATTCAAACTGAAAAATGATTAAACCAATGGTACAAAAAACCCATCTAATGTCTGATCACATTCTGCAACATGCGACGACCAACATACACATTGACCTTCCTGGATGTGGATATGCTAAACACACAGAAACAACAGCACGGAAGTAAAATAAGGTTTCCTTCCTCTGCCCTGTCTGAAGTGTCTGCCAATCACAGATTGTCGTGCAAATATATATCAGGAGTGAACAACAGGTAGCCAGCATGCAGACAACAGCCAACTTTGGGCAAACCTTGGGATGCACACACAACACTACAATAAACATGAACCTCTACTTGAACACTTCTGTCAACGTTTCATTCCAACTGTGAACCAAGTTCAATACAGACAAGAAGTTACAAGAGCCTGTGGCAAGCTTCCAGCATCAAAGAAGTGTTACTCTGATCAAAGACAGAATACCGTAAAGTTCGGACTATAAGCCGCGACTTTTTTCCCCAGCTTTAAGCCCTGCGGCTTAAACAACGATGCGGCTTATGTGCGGATTTTTCCGATTTCAGAAGCATCACACCCTCGTCTATTCTGAGCTTCTCTGTAACTCACCATATCGTGTTTACTGTTCATGAATTTTTATTATGCTTTTAACTACGATTTTCTGTGTAATCGTGTAATGGAATCAGTAACCCGTTCAGAAATACGGGAATCGACATAAGTAAAGCCCATTACTGATATCTTTTTTCATCAGTTTGTCTTCTACAAAAATATGATCGCTTCGAACGGCGCAATGTGTTGGCCGTTTCCGACCTGTTTAATCTTGACTAACACCAGCTGAATTACGAACAAAATAACTCAGCACTGGCACGGTATTAAGCGAAATAAAACAATCAAATCGTTTCATTAATGTTCTGGTTTGTTATTATATGCGTTATCTTACCAAGTGCGTCTTGCAATTCAAAAACGATTAGCGCATTCAACTCGGTCATTGTCAGACCTTGGCTTCGATCCGCCATTGTTGAAATCGTGGACAGGGAGTGAAGGTTTGCATTTGATAACTTCGCTTTGATTGGCTTGCGCTTTCGAGTACTCAACCAATCGCTTAGCTTGATACACCAGTGAATGCAGGAGAGAACTGCCTTTCTAGCGCATCGTTAATGCGTTGTTTTTTTCGTTTTTTTTTAAAGCAATGATGTTGGAAAGACAACACTTGTAAGAAGCCTCATAAAAACTTCGATTCTAATTGATTTAAAACACATCGTACTAAAAAAAAAAAAGACTGAAGAAAAGCTGGAAACATGCTCTTGTATTCTGACCTATTTAAACGCCAATGAATGCAGTGAACACATTGTATGTGATGATTTTCGACACTATGTGAACTCAACGCTCGGCCAGCTGCCGCCTGCGGCACATCGGACTATGTTGTATATATCTGCGGCTTATAAACCGGTGCGGCTTATTTGTGAAAAAAGTTCAGATTTTTTAAAAATTTAGTGGGTGCGGCTTATATACAGGTGCGCTCAATAGACCGAACTTTACGGTAAGTGTTACTCTAATCAAAGACAGAATAAGTCGGCTACAACACACTTAAATCTTCAGGCAAAACTTGAAGCAAAGCAATAGAGTGGAGAGATATACAGCATGCAGAGAAGGCAGTCTTTGCTTGATCACTGACAAATTAATGACATTTTCACTAGCTGATCTAAAGGCACGAACCACAATCATGTTGGCTTTCACATTCACACATCATTTATCTTAACTCTCAGACACTTCTTGAGGAATTTGTTTAGCATGATTATAGGACAATGTGATCTGATTTCTCTAGTCCCCTGAAATTCATATTACATGGATTCCACAGTTTATCTAAATCAACATTGTGCTCAACAGACATACATACATGCGCTCAGACACATTTTCAGCAGACATGAGTTCTCCTGCTTGACTACTGCAGTCTCTCATCAGAGTGATCAGATGGTGTGCCAAACCCTCTACCCTGGTCAGATGAAAATCTAAAGACTTCATAAATGATGGCTGATTATTGTAACAATGAAACCACTAAGGGAAAATGAAAGAAGAACAAGCTAAATCTTAGCAGCTGAAGACCGTTACATCAAAACATCAGCTGAAATCTTGGTCAATTTTCTGCTACTGATGGAAACTTTGGCTGGCAGGTCCAAGCTGCCAAACTGTTGACCGATGTTAGGGCTGACTGACCACACCTAATTCATTGACCAGACCCTCCCCAGGCGATTTATGGACTGAAGACAATGCAGGCTGGTTAAAGCAACCAGAGGTGTAGACCTCATTTCCCCAGAAGATGGGTCAAACCCAGCCGGCGTAGAAACATTGTTGTCAACTATCCCCGAGTCACGACTTGGGAGTCTGGGGATGAAGGGTGCTTCTAACTGAAAACATTTTTCACTCCTCACGGCTTCAAATGAGGCTGAAAAAACACCCTGTTTTGTCAATTATATCTAGTTCCTGACACTCACAGAACATCATGTGAGGTTCATATGCTATGTTTTATCAACTCTTTCCACAAAAAAATCATAATCAAACACCAGATTTTACAAATTCAGGACTTCAGGAGTAATTTTTGTGGAACAGGGAAATTCCTGACAAATTTGGGAGGGATGGCAGCTACGAAGAAGTGGCAATGTGAAGACGGGAGGAAACAATCAGTGTCTATGATGGTGGCCTAGGAGATGAGGGGCTAAATGCTGGTGGCCAGGGATTGGTGGATGGGGGTGGAAAGCAGCGCACATGCTCCACAGGCATGCTGTCGGCGTCACTGGTCTTCATGTACTTGTTCAGCACGGAGAAGATCTGGTTGTTCAGGATCTGGAACTTGCGAATACGGTCGACCATCTTTCCAGAGGCTGTGCGAAAACAACAACAAAAGACATGACCAGTTATTCCCATCCAATATGACCCTTAAATAGAAAGAGTCTTTGTGAACACACACCCAAAAAAAAGGTAAATATATGCACCAATCAATACCAGAATGACCAGTTTTGTTACATATACAGGTACTTGATGTGAAGAAAAACATCTTAAGAATATACTTAAAAAAACACACACTGCAAGTACATTCTTAATACCGCATACTGATGTGAAATGCATGAACAAACAAACAAACAAACCAAACCAACGAAACTACCCAAGCAGTTAATTCAACAAAATTTTAAAATTTTAAAACGTCGAGTCCATCTTCCATCTGCCTTTCTAAGCACGATACGTCTAGCATCCAGTAATCCACAGTCCTTGAAAGAATAAACATCAAACAGGTGTTTTCACTTCCTTTCCACCTCTTAACATACAACTAAACTGACTGTAAACACACACCAATCCCCAGGAAGTGCTCTCTCTCCCCTGAGACACAGACATACATTCTCACACACATGCACACACATACCCATAGCTGCCAACTGCTTACGAGATGGGCCGTAGTTGCTACGCCAAGAGAATGCTTGCTACGATGCTACTACGATCATTAAATTGCTAGGGGCGAAACAAAAAAAAATTCGAAGATACTTTCGTTTTGTTTGGACAGCGCTAAGTAACGTCTCAAACGGTCTGTGGGAACTGCATTTCCGCTTTCGGTTTTAACGTAGCACGTGATCATTTCGACCAATCAATGGCGACTTCCGTCTTGCTCAGTTCGCAACAGTGTGTGAGTAGATTTTTTTTTAAATTTGCCCTCTTTCCTCTGCTTCCTCTCTGATAATAACATTTATAGATATACTAAGAGTACTGTAGCTTAATGTGGTCCGTAAAACTGGTTATAGGCCTGATTTCTTTTAGAACGCGCGCAAATAAGTTGCTACGTCAAATTGGAAATCTACTGTGAAAATTGTGAAATCACTGTAAGCCGCATGAAACAGGTTGGCAGCTCTGCATACACACACATGCATACACACACAAACATACCACACATACATGCACACTCACACACACACACACACCGCACCAGAGCGTGATCCTTGATACTCACAATCCCTTTTACCATCTCATCCTTCATGTCTACCCCTGTGACTTTGAGCACGTGGTAGCAGAAGTCCAGGGCTTCAAAACGCCTCTGCTGACTGAGCAGCACGATCACAGCACAGCCAGCCCAGTTCAGCCCTCTCCGTACAGCTCTCTGCACAGAGACCCAAATCAATTGCATTAATTCCACTGATGTTTTTTGTAGCCTCACCCCCTGCCTGTGGCCAATTTGAGCTTGTTATCCTTAAAGATTGAAGCCGCTAGCACCAGGTACAGAACATCCACACACACTCCAACTATACAGCTTAAAGGTTGAAGCTGCTAACACCAGTACAGAACATCCACAACATCTCTAACTGTACAGCTTTTTAAGGTTGAAGGGCCCCTAACACCAGGTACGAACACCCACACACATCTCTAACTGTACAGCTAAAGGTTGAAGCCGCTAACACCAGGTACAGAACATCCACACACATCTCTAACTTTAAAAGCTTAAAGGTTTGAAACCGCTAGCACCAGGTTTCAGAACATCCACACACATCTCTAACTGTACAGCTTAAAGGTTGAAGCCGCTAGCACCAGGTACAGAACATCCACACAATATCTCTAAACGTACAGCTTAAAGGTTGAAGCCGCTAGCACCAGGTACAGAACATCCACACACATCTCTAACTGTACAGCTTAAAAGGTGAAGCCGCTAGCACCAGGTACAGAACATCCACACACATCTCTAACTGTACAGCTTAAAGGTTGAAGCCGCTAACACCAGGTACAGAAATCCACACCATCTCTCGAAGCAAAAAAGGTTAAACTGCTAACACCGGGTAAAACTCACAAAACCCCCCCTCTAACTGTACAGCTTAAAGGTTGAAGCCGCTACACCAGGTACGAACATCTACACCATGAATCTCAACGTACATTTAAAAGGGAAGCCGCTAGACCAGGTACAGAACACCACACACATCTCAATTTGTCATTTAAAGGGAAACCGCAAACACCGTAAGAACATCCACACACTCTCTAACTGTACATTTAAAGTTGAAACCGCAACACCAGGTACAAACACCACACACACCAACTGTACATTTAAAGGTTGAAAACCGTAACCCCCAAAGGAACAGAACCCACACACATCTCTAACTGTAAGCTCCCTGCACAGGGCCCCAGTCAACCACCATCAGAAAAGGAAAGGAACATCCACACACATCTGTAACTGTACAGCTCACTGCACACATAGACACACCCTAACAAAACACACTCATTTACAAGCATAGACACTAATCTAACAGAGACTTACTGGATGATGCATTCATGCTCCTCTGCAAGTATGCAGAACAAACACACACACACACACACACCACACCACACCACACAACACACACACAAGACACACACAGACTCACTCAATAGTGTATTCATGTTCCCCCACAGGTATGCAGAAGACAAACTGGATGGCACTCCACAGTCGATGGAACTCGGAGCACTTGTCCACGTTCATCACGCCATTGGCTGGAGGTTGACCCTGCCACACAGGGTCGTCCAGGAAGGTCTTGATGCGTGTCAGCAGAATCTCAAACATTGACAGCCCACAGCACAGACGTTCTCGGGTCAAGAGGTCACCTTCTGCAGCTATATCCGCTTGCTGAAAACAACGCAGGGTTAGAAAGGGCTTTGTGGTGAAAATACCTCTCAAAAAAATTAGCTGTGTTAAAATCACAAGTTTCTAACATAATCTTCTGTGTGGAATCTTTCTTTTCCTTTCCTTTAATATTAACTTTGAAGGAAGGGGGTGTGGGGGTGGGGGCTAGGGCTACAGATTTTTTTTATCTGAATGGAAACCATTTCTCTATTGTGCAATCCTAAAAATAAAATAAAATCCCTGCTGAGCTTTTCAGCTTATGAAAGAGACAGTATGGCCAGATAAGCGGTTGATTTACAATAAATATATGCAGGTTAGCAGTTCAGTTGTTGAAGTATTGGTATGTACCATTTACAGTTGTTATGATACTAATACATACAATGTAGAAGTTCAGCTGCAGTAATGATAATGTAATATGCAAAGTTTAGCGGTTTAGTTGTGGTACTGACAAGTACAGTTAAGCAGGTGAGGCATTGTAGCATTAATACTTACAGTCTGGTTGCCCAGTTTCTTGATGACGGACACCACTTGCAGGGCAGCGTACTTCTTCTCCAGCTGTTTCATCACGCTTTTCACCTCCTGCTCCCGCTCCCGCAGGTCCTTGCCCTCTGAACACACAGGAACCCCCATGCTACTTTCACACCAAGCAACAATGGCAACACTGTTCAGTATCGGTAAGAAAGGCTCACAGCACTACTGTCCCATACCTAACCTATACATAATCCATGTACACACATCATCTCTAAGAAGCCATGAGGTCACAATGCGCAGGGTTTATAGCTTTATGCATAAAAAAGAAAAGATTAGGGAAGACGGACTAAATGACATAGCAGCTGACATACTGATGAGTGATACTGCATTGTTATTGTTCCCAATGCATCCTACATGTCTGATTTGTGTGCATGAATTAGTTAAAAAAACAACAACAACAAAAAACTTAGTACTTATTTATCAGGTTGCACAGTCTCAAATCTTAAAAACAAATCAGGGTAAGTAATGCATTTGTTAAATTACATACATGTTCTCATGTTTATAATTCAAATTAATATTTCCTTGTGCATGAAATGCATTTTGCAGAGACATTAAACTGAAAACACACCATCTGCTTTGTGCGACGGTTAGCAACACAGGCTACAGGTTAGGAGCTTGTGGGTTCAAGTCTCCAACAGAGATATATTTGTAAAACTTCTGGGCCCTCAGCCAGCTCCAACCCAGAGTTATGTATTTAATGGGTCAGATTGGAAGACTGGAACCCACCATTTAAGTTCACTTACTATGTGCACTCTGTGAGTGTTGCTTAAAATTTACAGAACAAGGAAGCAAGTGTCTGTGGTAAGAGTCTCTGATCCACTCTTTTCACACACACATTGTGAATGACCTGATGCACTCTTCCTGTACACACTGTGAAGGAACTGATCCGCTCTTCCTACATGTAGTATGTGGAGCACCTGATCCATTCTTCCTACATACAATACACAGGACCTGGTCCTCTCTTTCTATACCACTATTTGAAAGACCTGAACCAATTTTCTACACACAATTCAAGTACATTTGCAACTCTTCCTGCACACGCTGTGAAGGACCTGATCCACTCTTCCTACAGACTGTGTGAAAGACCTGATCCACTCTTCCTGCAGACTGTGTGAAAGACCTGATCCACTCTTCCTGCAGACTGTGTCAAAGACCTGATCCACTCTTCCTGCACACCGTGTCAAAGACCTGATCCACTCTTCCTGCAGACTGTGTCAAAGACCTGATCCACTCTTCCTGCAGACTGCATGAAAGACCTGATCCACTCTTCCTGCAGACTGTGTCAAAGACCTGATCCACTCTTCCTGCAGACTGTGTCAAAGACCTGATCCACTCTTCCTGCAGACTGCATGAAAGACCTGATCCACTCTTCCTGCAGACTGTGTCAAAGACCTGATCCACTCTTCCTGCAGACTGTGTCAAAGACCTGATCTACTCTTCCTGCACACTGTGTCAAAGACCTGATCCACTCTTCCTGCACACTGTGTCAAAGACCTGATCCACTCTTCCTGCACACTGTGTCAAAGACCTGATCCACTCTTCCTGCACACTGTGTCAAAGACCTGATCCACTCTTCCTGCACACTGTGTCAAAGACCTGATCCACTCTTCCTGCACACTGTGTCAAAGACCTGATCCACTCTTCCTGCACACTGTGTCAAAGACCTGATCCACTCTTCCTGCACACTGTGTCAAAGACCTGATCCACTCTTCCTGCACACTGTGTCAAAGACCTGATCCACTCTTCCTGCACACTGTGTCAAAGACCTGATCCACCCTTCCTGCAGACACTGTGCAGGCAGGCAAGACTCACCCTTAGGAGGGATGTAGGGCTTGGGATGATGTTCTGAAAGGGGGCAGCATGCTTCAGATCCAGCACTTCCTCCTGCGTCTGTGACACACACACACACAATCCACCAAGTTAGAATGACTACTAACCTTCAGTATTTTCCACTTTTGAACAACACACTAGCATGATCAGATTCCATGTGCAAGGCACACTTTCCACACTTAATCTGTCGGACTGTGCCCTTAACCACTGTTGGTCAGCCTCTTTTAACATGCTCACCACCATTTCCATTGCAAAGTGCCCCAAAGTACACAGTTTGCCAAGGAAGCAAGTGGTTTTAGGTTAGAATCCAGTGTAGAATACTCATTTTTCTCTTTTCCTGAATGAGAGGATGAACTGAGCATGACCAGATAAATAAAAGAAGAACTTTGCATTCATTAAAAAAAAATGAATATAAAGAATTAATGCAGAATATCATCCTTGGCTGAATTTTGAAATGTGTGAGCACAAACATCTGCTCTGATCAGTAAGGGCACTGGTTTTCTTGCGTTGACAGACCATCCCCATGGGCAACACCCAAAATTCATAAGAAATGCATTGTAATCACAAACAAAATGCATCAACACACATACCCACCATGTGAAAAAAAAAAGCTCAAATGACAAAACCGGTAAGCCATATTTTAATACATGTCTAGCAATCTGTAGTAATAAGGCGCACCTGTTTAACATGGTTTCAACATGCTTTTCCTTACATACTCATCCAGTCTGTAATGGAAAGGATTTATCCTTATCCTTCCAAATGTATGTATTTTTTTCCTATCCAGTTTCTGTCCATATGTGCAATGGGATAAAAAAGGAAAGAGTACTAGGAGGAAAAATGGTTTATTCAGCATAGGCCACAGCAAACACAACATTTGACACATTGACAATGAACATAAGATACACATCAAAACACAGAGAATAAAGTTCTGTCTGAAACAAAAGAGTACCACAGGCACATGCTTTGATATTAGCATTCAGATTCTTTAACTGCATCAGCACGCCTTTTAAAAGCTTTGTGCAGATACAAGCATAAATCCTTCAGTATGTTGCTGTTACTATTATACAAAATGAAAGTCATCTCCCTTTGCACTCATATCTCCTGGCAGTGCCCTCTCACCAGTGACTGTTCCACCAGCATGCAGAAAAGGATGGCGTTGCCGATCTCCCTGAAGCTCTGGAACACCTCCGTCCTGAGGTCTGGGTACTGGATCAGGTCATTTAGTTGGGCTTGGAAGTACATGAGTACACCTGCATCAAACACACCTGTATCCTCAGGTGAGGCAAGGACCAACAAAACATTCCAATTTTCTACTTCCCCTTTGTTTCCTTACAACACTTTACGAGAAAGTCTTCATGTACCTGCTGCCATCGTCCATGGTCATCACGGATTTGATTCCAAAATGCAACTGTTCACAATGATTCCTTCAATGACAGTTCTCTGTAATGCGGAGGCTATTAATTTGGGTTTGATTCAACAAACAATACAACAGGTCACAAAAATGCCTTCTTCAACAGTCCTCTGTAGTACAGAGGTTAGTAATGTCTGTCTGATTCAACTAACAGTAAAACAGGTCACAAAAATGCCTTCATCAACAGTCCTCTGTAGTACAGAGGTTAGTAATGTCAGTTTGATTCAACTAACGAAAACCTGTCCTGGTCAGGTGGAAGGCCGAAGCTGAATGATGGAACAGGAAGTTGGCACTGGCTTCTTCCTTGGTGGAAGTAGGGTGGGAATCACGTGATAGTCTTATTACTGCATTAGCCACAAAAAATTTGGCCTTTCAGAGCTAACTAACTGCCGTTGAATGCTATGGTCTGACATGGTAAAGTATATGATGCCAAATGTGTGTTACGGGAGAAAGGTCACAAGGCAATAAAGATAAGATGGTCAACAACAAAAATTAACATAAAAAGCTTTATAACAATTTTTAATCAGATTTCTTTCCAAATAATGTTTTTATTTTCATTCCCCCTCCCTCCCAGAAAAGATGGCAAAGCCAACATTAAGACATACCTGATATATACTATAATGCAAAAGTGCTTGAACTTAGATAATGACTCAAACTAGTGTGTCTTTTGCATTTCTTCTGGTTTTCTACCCGACATTCTCTGCCTTCTTGCAGCGACTTCTGTCAGTTTCAGAGATAAGGCAGTCAGCTCTGGTTGAGAACATCAACCCTATTCATGTGTCTACCACTGCTGCCAGTCACTGTACCAAGTGCAGTGGGCAATGGGTGAGAGTCAAACTTTCCCTCAGAAACTAGGGTCTGCATACTGTTTTCGTTGAGGTGTTATGAACTGGTGTATGGAGGCAGTGACAATGAATGTACCGTAAAGTTCGGACTATAAGCCGCGACTTTTTTCCCCAGCTTTAAACCCTGCGGCTTAAACAACGATGCGGCTTATGTGCGGATTTTTCCGATTTCAGAAGCATCACACCCTCGTCTATTCTTAGCTTCTCTGTAACTCACCATATCGTGTTTACTGTTCATGAATTTTTATTATGCTTTTAACTACGATTTTCTGTGTAATCGTGTAATGGAATCAGTAACCCGTTCAGAAATACGGGAATCGACATAAGTAAAGCCCATTACTGATATCTTTTTTCATCAGTTTGTCTTCTACAAAAATACGATCGCTTCGAACGGCGCAATGTGTTGGCCGTTTCCGACCTGTTTAATCTTGACTAACACTAGCTGAATTACGAACAAAATAACTCAGCACTGGCACGGTATTAAGCGAAATACGACTATCGAATCGTTTCATTAATGTTCTGGTTTGTTATTATATGCGTTATCTTACCAAGTGCGTCTTGCAATTCAAAAACGATTAGCGCATTCAACTCGGTCATTGTCAGACCTTGGCTTCGATCCGCCATTGTTGAAATCGTGGACAGGGAGTGAAGGTTTGCATTTGATACCTTCGCTTTGATTGGCTTGCGCTTTCGAGTACTCAACCAATCGCTTAGCTTGATACACCAATGAACGCAGGAGAGAACTGCCTTTCTAGCGCATCGTTAATGCGTTGTTTTTTTCGGTATTTTTTTTAAAGCAATGATGTTGGAAAGACAACACTTGTAAGAAGCCTCATAAAAACTTCGATTCTAATTGATTTAAAACACATCGTACTAAAAAAAAAAAAAAAAAAGACTGAAGAAAAGCTGGAAACATGCTCTTGTATTCTGACCTATTTAAACGCCAATGAATGCAGTGAACACATTGTATGTGATGATTTTCGACACTATGTGAACTCAACGCTCGGCCAGCTGCCGCCTGCGGCACATCGGACTGTGTTGTATATATCTGCGGCTTATAAACCGGTGCGGCTTATTTGTGAAAAAAGTTCAGATTTTTTAAAAATTTAGTGGGTGCGGCTTATATACAGGTGCGCTCAATAGACCGAACTTTACAGTATACCTGGTGATCCATAGTCGTAGCGCTGCAGCTTGCAGATGTCTGGCATCACCTTCATCAGGGTCTTCATGTATTCCAGTGTGGTGCCCTTCAACTGAACAACACAACATTTGCCGTCAAGACTACTCTGTGGCACTATTCAACTGACCGGCACAACATTTTCACTGTCACCAATTACGTGTTGCTCTACAAATGACCAACCTAACACTTATTACAAATAGGTACACCTATCTTTCTATAATGCCTGCTGCACAAAATTTGCTGTGTCCATGAGCCCAAGATATCTGCAAGGCTTGTTTCACCAAGTCAACTAGACCCATAACTTCCTAATCATCCACCAAGCCAGTTCTAAAAAGCAAATGGCAGCCATAAACTTATATCATTCACAAGCCTCTGTTATAAAGATATTCACAGCCATCAAATTAAATCATACCCAGTGGTATTCCATAGACAGAATTATATCCATCAGCCTAAATCATCTGCAAAGCTGTTCTATAAAGTAACTTAGCCCATCAACTTGAATCATCCGCCCCCAAATAATTGTTCTACAAAATAAACTATATCTGTCAAAACATCTAAACGGTGCACTCTAAGATAAACAAATGTTTATCCACCTAAATCAACCACTGGGCCTGTTTTACAAGACAAAGCTACTTATAAAATTCTGAACTGCCTACACATTCTTTCTACAAAGTAGGCATTGCTCACTGTTCTGTTTGAAAAGATAAACGACAAACTACACTGCCTATATATCACACACTGTAAATCATTCACAAAACTTGCAGTGAAAAATACAAAGAAACAAGGACAGGCCAGAGGTACCCACAAAGGTCTCGATGGTTTTGAGGAGTTCTTCGATTACTACAGCAATGCCCTGGTAGCCCAGCAGACGACAGATGGCTCTGAAATGGGGTGCCCCGAGGAACCCAGAGTACAGGCTGAAGATCGTGGCAAATGATGTGTTGAGACGCTGCACAATATTGCAATGGCAGCATTTTAACAGTCATCAGCACTGACCAGTTTTAAAAAGTTCTGTATATGTGTCAAAATACACATTAACCTATGTGTCCAGGTATTTATGTTTAGTATTTGGTATGTGTGTCCCAGGTAAAGTAAAGTAATGTTGCTCATAGCCCGGCCAACTGCAGAGGGCCATATAATGGCTGTCACCATGTTAAAGTCAACTCACGAGTCTTTAAAAAAAAAAATTTTAATCATTCACGCAACCCTTTAAAATACATCTTCTAAAAACACACAGGAAATTTTGTTAAAAAATTTTCTTCTGTAAAATCTTAGATCACATGAAAAACAATTAATCTCTTTCAAATTCAAAGACTGCATCAGGTGGGACATCTCTGAACAAGGTTTTCATGGAAGTATGCATGTCCCAACAACCAGAACATGTATGCAAATGGTGTGTGCATACATGTGCATACAAGCTTTAACCTTTTGTTATCCGATAGGTTTGTTATGGCCCTCACGCTGTGTTTCACTCTCCCCTAAAATGCCTGCGATGGTCCTTCACAGGATGCCGTCACAGTCCTTTCTGTTGCATTATTGTGGCAATATTTAAGAGAGAAAAAAGACATGCTTAAAGCATGAAAATAATGTAAATTTATGGAAGTGTCTGCCTTTGTTATTGGCTATAATTATATGCAATGTTGTCACTTCATTTCATATTCCCTGCATCTTTCTTTCTTTTCGATGGTGCCATCTTTTCGCGTGAGTATTTACAGATTTATGTTTCTTTTTTTTTCAATTGCCTTTAATGGATGCAGCAATCTGCCGAAAAGTAAACAGCTGGCCTCTCTCACAACTGTGTCACTTTGATTCACATGTCACGGCTGAGATCATGTGGACTTTAAAGAACACTGATGCCGACAGGTGAAAGAGGACCTGGGGTAGTACTCACCTTGCTGCCCCAGATGTAATACGGTGAAGGGTTGGGTGGCTTGTCTCTCTTGGTCTCTTTTTCAAAGGTCAGCTGAGTCTTTACAAATCTGAAAAAGAGAGACAGAACTGACTGAATCCGTCTGAATAATGATCATCAAGTAGCTATGAGTGAGAGGTATGGAAAATGCTAGCAGGGGAAAATGCTGTAATTGTATAAGTAAGTTTATGCTGTTACAAAATCACGTGTTCCCTAATATGTCATTTACCCTGTTATTCATTACTTCTATATCTATTTCTGTATGTATGCACATCCATGGATACATTGAATGTCGAGCTCATAACTGTTCAACAATCACAGACCACAGTCCCCAAAACCCTAGCTGGAAATCCACAAATATACTCTGGCAAACTGATGCTACTAGACACAATGGCTCCTTCAGCCATGTGTATGACAGTCTAAGCATGTCCCCCACGCCCCCTGCTCTCTCCCCCTCCCTAGAGTACTCTCCCACAGGCACCTGTTGGTGGTTACATTGCAGCAGTAACTGGGCATGAGGTCATAGTTAAGTTCCCTGGAAACATGCAGACTGAGGGGATTGCAAGGAGCGATCACATCATGACTGCTCTCTCCCAGGCCTGGGAATCCCAAATTTTCACCTGGACTATTCTTTCCATGAATCCGATGTATTTTGGGAAAATGGAAAAACTCCTTAGAGAACTCAAATCGTATCATACGTGAGGATTGTTTTCAAGTTTGGCAGTTCCAATATGTCACAGTGTCAACCTGGCATTATGTGGCGTCCACAATTGTGATAATCTCCAATGAGTTTACGTGGCTTACGTAAATCAAACGAGCACACTGTGCATCAAACATTCAGATAGTAGACCGCAAGAAAGGATGGCAGTTTTCTCTGTATTTGATCATCTTTTATCCCCCCCCCCCCCTTTTTTTTGTTCAAACTTTCGTCTGGGGTCACACAAGAGTTTTACACTTCGTGCTCTCCATCATGGCTGCTTCTTTTGCAGCACACAGAAAGTTCTGACTGACTGTCAAATGTCTGTCATTGGCTACACACACAGCAGCTATGCAGTTTTGCAAATCAATCTGACCAAACATCAGCCTTTTTTCCCTGTCATATTTATTACTGGTAAACCTGGGAACAAAACGTATCAAGAATGTGGTGGTTCCCAGGTCTGCTCCCCATCCCCCCTTACTCCCCCCCCCCCCCCCCCCAACCCCCCTTTGTCCTCTCGCCCACAGGCACCTGTTGGTAGCAGCATTGTAGCAGTAGTTGGGCAGAAGGTCATAGTTGAGCTCCCAGAAGACATGTAGGGTGATGCGACCATAGGGGGCAGAGACGTTGTGGTTGGCCTCCCGCAGCATGGCATCAAAGTCGTTGAGGGTCAGGTACTGGGCCAGCAGCTTGTGTGTCAGGCGATTGCCCTCCACCAGCAGCTCCAGTTCCTGGGGAAAACAGAACACACCCTGAGGTTCCCTTTACCTTCTGTATACATTAATGTCTCATTGTACGTGTGGGTATGTTTGGATGTCTGTGTGCAAGTGCATGAACAAAAGAAAAAAAAAGTATCTGGAGGAAAGGAGACAAGAGAATGTGTTTATTTATACACCTGTGTCTTAGCACAAGTGCAATCATGTCTGAACATGTCAGATTCACGGCAAGCACAAACGCTTGTGAATAAGTATAGCATCTTATCTTTGACAACTGATGTGAACACTGTCTTCAATCTTTGAATGCATTCTGTCCTACAACCATTCCTTCATTCCTCACACACACATGGAAGCAGACACTGTACTGAACTCAGTGTCTCAAAGCTACATCTTCATTCTTCACACATACAGACCCTGGACTGAAACCAACACACACACACCAATGTCTTCATCCTTCACACACATCAAAGAAGACCCTGCACTGAACCAAACAACCTGCGGCTTTGTCTTCATTCCTCACAAATTTCAAAGGACATCCTGCACTGAAGCCAATGACTTGCTGCCACGTCCTCATCCTTCACACACACCAGCTTTCTTCTCTCCTAAAATTACCTACAAGGCTGTTAGCAGATTGGGTGAAGCCTCTCTATAATGACACTACTTCACCTCTACCTCTATTCATCACAATCAATCAATCAACTACAGCCAACTTCACTTCCAATTTTGAATCGAAGAACCAGAGAGCAAACTGAAACAGCAATATTACCATGCAAAGGAGGACAACAACAAAAAAAGCGACCCATTAATTAACAGTCCAAGAAAAACAAAAGAGAACAGAACATACACAACCCATCTGGCAACTAAATAATTCAAAATGGACAAAAGACAACAGAACAAATAGAACCCGTTCACCAACCCAATAATCCACATGAAACAAAAGACAACGCCACAAACAGAAACCATCCACTTATCCATTTTCTTTTTTTCTTTTTTTCTGCGTACGCAGGCTGATACTCCTGCGGACACTCCCTGTATAGCCAGGCAGTGGAGTTTTGTGTGTATGACCCTTTTTTATCCCGCCATTAAGGCAGCCATACTCCATCTTCGGGGAAGGTGCATGCTATGTGTCACGTGTCATCCATACCAACGGCCAAACTGGCCTTCTCTTCCGAAAGTTGGTGATGGGATTTTACGTGTGTGCAAGATGTTATGCGTGCGTTCACACACGGAACCTCGGTTTATAGTCTCATTCGAAGGACTATATGGGGAATGGAGTCAGAACCAATGTTAACTCCGAGGGAAAAATCCCCCTATACCGAAATTCGAACCCGCAACCCCAGGATCATGAGTCCGGCGCTCTACCAACTGAGCTATCCGGCCCCCTCACTTATCCATTCATCACAAAAGACAACGGCACAAAGATGATCCATCAATCTACCCAATAATCCAACAAAGAACCACAAATACCACAAATACAATCCATCTACACATCCAACGAAGACTAAATACAACAGCCCAAACACAACCCATCCACACATCCAATGAAGAATAAATACAACAGCACAAACACTTCAAATGAGACTATAAACCGAGGTTCCGTGTGTGAACGCACGCATAACATCTTGCACACACGTAAAATCCCATCACCAACTTTCGGAAGAGAAGGCCAGTTTGGCCGTTGGTCTGGATGACACGTTACACATGGCAT
>CM031601.1:49148307-49170807 GCA_018398815.1 Conus ventricosus
CAAAACAAAAAAAGAAATAAAATGAAATTAGCAAATGTGATCAAATTAAAATCAGAACCCAAACATCCAAAATGTCTTCTCTAAACAAAGCAATAGATTTATTTTTTAAACTGTTGATTGCTCTGCTAGTAATAATACGAGTATGATGACTGTGTCTTGGCTACATTCTTCATCCCATCACATTATCTTCAAGTCCTCCTTTGAACAGTGAATACAGTTATTGCTGTCACAACACAGGTAAAAAAAAACCAACCAAACAAAAAAAGGCCTTTCTTTGGTCAACATAGTTACTCTTCTATCATCATCAGTCCAAAAACAGCCAGCCAGAGTCCTCTTTTCTTTAGCAGATATTACTGTACTGTATTCAGTTCATAAACTGCCAGAGACAGAGAGACACAGTACAGAAGGGAAACACCTGCAAAAGAGAATGGAACATGATCAACTACCTTCCAGCCAGGTGTTTGTAGTAAGCAAAGATCTGGTCGCTCAACTTGTACACAAACTGATCAAAACACAGGTTGACCTGCACGAAACACAGCAATACAGGAAAGGGTCAGGACAGAAAACAGAAGGTAACCCTTATCACATAAGATCAACCACACTTAATAATATGTTTCATTATCAAAGCGAGAGTTCCTGTGCTGCTTATTCATAACATCGTACAAATTTCATCAACCCCATAAAAAGACAATAGTGTTAAACTGCGCACTGTCTCTTTGAATATAATTCATTCCCTGTCCCCCCACCCCCACCCCCCTCAAAAAAAGCAGGGTTTGTTTTTGTTTCATAAAGTAGTTCATTCACACAAAGTGTAACAATTTCCTATGAAGGCAACATTTCAACCAGCCACACAATGCCACCCACTGTCACATTCCTACCATGTCAAAAACATCAATTTAGCACAACACCAAACAGTGAAGGCTTCTGACAATACAATCAACTAAACTATAACACAGGTGTTAGTCATGAAGACAGGAGTGAAAAGAGAGGAAAAAGCAGCACAGCATCACACCATAGTTTCAAATGCAAATTCATGTAAAAAGAAAAAAAAGAAATATAAGAGGAGGTGGAAGGTGCATGCAAATTAAATACAAAGTACTAACACACCTCAGCTTCCACTTCATCATATAGGAACTGTTTCTTGAAACGCATCAAGGCGTACTGAGCACTGTCATTGTACAGGTCCAGGGGATACAGGATATACCTGGGAAAAAAAGATAAAAAAAATTACACCTGTGCACTGGTTCAGGTGGAGGAGTACAGGATGTCACACTCTAGACACAAAGGTTGGTTTTGGTATGTAAAGAACGTGACATACTGGACAGAGAGATCACACAAGTACAAGATACAAGTACATGCATGTAGGATACACTCACGCACACAAAGAAAACTCACACATCCAGCTAAATCTTAACACAAGACAGGAAAGACATGAATGATAATACCTGAGCAAGAAGTCAGTGCTAGTGCCCTGTTCGAAAAATAAGGTTGACAAGAAATACTCCATTCTGGATGGAAAAAAATAGTCTACCTTCAGTACCTTCTATGGCCTGTCTGAAAGCCAAGGCTGAAAAGAAACACTTACTCCATCATGGATCAAAGTAAGTCGGCCTCTAATGACAGGTCTAAAAGCCCTCCCTTGAAAAGATACACTCACTCCATCATGGATGAAAACACGATGGCCTCTAATGGCCTGTGTGAAACCTGAGGCAGACAAGCCATACTCACTCCATCATGGACGGTTCCTTCGTCTCCAGGATGTGGTCTGTCAGCACCCAGGGCATGGACATCTCAATGGGGAACTGTGACACACATCATCGCACACACATCACTCCATCAGTTACAACAAATCACGGTTCGAACACTGACCCTTTCATTACCATTCTACCCTATTCCACATGTCCATATTCCCACTGAACAACTTTTCGCCTTTTTCTGCTTGTCGACCGTTACCCTACATTTTGTTCCAAAATATGTTACCTGGGAAGCTTTGAGCATTCATAGGTGAGGTTTCAAGGTGGCTGCTAAAGCGAAAATGATTGCCATTCACAAAATACTTCCAATCCACAAAGTGTTAAATCTTACTTTTCAGCTTGTATTGAGCAAGACTGTGTGTTACATGAAATAAGGGATTGTCCATTTAGCATGATTCAAGACAGTTCAGCGAACAGGTACCACTAATAGTTCTCAAAGCAGAGTGATTTGTACAAGCATGCTTGCACTCACTTCTAATTTCAGTGACAGAGTGTGATGTGTCAGAAGAATGAAATGTTGGAATTAGACAGATTCCTGATTTTCGAAAAGTAGGTGAGAAACCATAATCGTCAGTTGTAAGCAACACCGCTCAGACAGATGCACTACAAATCACATTTTCTACTAACTTTTTGTAAAAAGTTTTGTGTTATAAGGACTTCAGGAATTTCTTTTTTTTTCTCAGATATTCTTTTAACAGTTCCTGAGTGGCATAACTTTGTTGCAAGTTTGTTTAGTGTGCTAAAAAAATCATTTGATTGAGTTATGAATGTTGGGTAAAAGAAAGTTACAATTAATGGGTTAAACTGATTCATTCCATATATCAATACACTGGTCTCATTCGGTGTTCACTATGAAACATTTAGTCTTTTAATCAGCATTCCAATACCCAGTATCCATGCAAAGCATTCTACTGATTACACAGGGACTGACAACATTGTTTCACTACAATTCATCCTTAGTTTGCTCGGGTTCTGGGGCCATGGCACCAGATAGAAACTGACGGACAGTTACTTATTATTTTGAGTCAATAAGAAGAAAAATGTCAAAGCATCAGTGAAATGATTTAGCAGACAGAAAACCCACTGAAGTAAAAAGTACTTATTTAATAATTTTAAGATACAGCATACCTGCATTTTCTCATACTTAACCTGTCCAAAGAAGAGCCTTATTCCTACTCTGTGTGAACATTGCCTTATCCATCACGATGCCCCTACATTTTTTGAGAAAAGGCATCTAAATCTGTCATCTATCACATCAACTTGGACTCCCAGAATGATCTCTTAATAGCAAGTCACTTTTGACATACAAACTGTTGTATGATTTAAATTTGAAGCACTGTTATACCTGGAATATATTTGCAAATGTTACCTCATTTAATGGTATTAACTACAGGAATTAAACATACAGTGGCAAGCAAAGCCTTGGATCAAAGTCAACCCACCTGAATACGTTTGCCCATGGTCATTTCTAAGAAGAACTCTCGATACCACAATTGCGACAGGTCACAGCAGTTGAACAGAGACTCTGTCAGCAAACACAGTAAAAAGCAATCACACATAAATTATGAAAAAAGAAAAAGAATCAATAGTCTGAAAATGCATTTACTTCCTCGTTTATTACAGTAGTATTTCCCATCTATAATCTTGAACATTTCACAGGGAAAAAGGTCTTAAAAGGAAGGGATCTTCAATGGGAAGCGGAAAGAAGGGATGTCATTAGACACATGAAACTTTGCATATTTGTGAATCAGGGGTTCGCTACTTTCCCAATGAGAAAGAATTAAACTTCACTCTTCAAAGATGTGTTGGATCTGGGTCTTTCCCACTTTGAAGGTTTTTTTTTTTTTTTTTTTTTTTTTTTTGCTGTCCCAACCTCTGCACTACCTCAGAGGCAGTGCACCCACACCGCTCATTCCGACACCCCGTCCACAGCCACAGCCCGGTCAGCCCCGCCGCAGCCCCGGCACCAGCAATCCACAGGGAGCAGTCAATGTCAAGTTGTCATGAGGCAACCCACCGGAGGAGACACTGCACTGCTGCCGAGTCACTTCGGTGGTGTTCAGTGGCGCCTGTTCTGATCTAACATACGCAGGACACCACCTACTAAGCCCCCTACTGACGACAATAATTGCTTAGTCGCGGAGCCGGCGTGAGTGAGCTCTCCCTCCGGAGGGCGCCACCACGTCCGTCCAACGACAGCCCCCATGGACTCGCCGATACCGGTGACCCCGACGGAAGCAAACCAAGGCCACAGACCCGGAGAGGACATCGAAACTGAGGTCACCATGAGAGCAGGGCATGAAGGGCCACAGAATTTGAGACATTTTTTTTTTTAATGCTGATCAATGGGAATGAGGATGATTAAGATGATGCTACGGATTTCCATTTTGGTCTGAGACTACATGACAGGGCTGTACTCTACGCTTCCTTTCATAATATATCCTGGCGTCAACCAGGCCCGAGAGATACAGGCACCTGCAGTGTTGGTCAGGAAATTTGAGCAACACTCTCAGAAACGCATCCATTAAGTGGATGTAACTCGACTGTGTGGTCCCAGTCTTCCCAACTGAGTCCGCAGCAAACTCAACTCTGGGTAGGAGCCGGTCGGGGCAGAAAAAACCCACATGACTCTTGGGATTCGAACCCACGACCTCCCAGCCGGGAGTCCGCGACGCTAACCACTTCGCCACGGCGGCTGGTCACTTTGAGGTTTTTGTCATTCAAACAACTGTCTGACCTTTATCCCATCTCTTCATAACCTTCAGTCTTTCTTTCAAGGTGGAAGGCTTCCCTAACATTATGGACATTTTGAACAAAACTGCTTACATCATGTTACCTGGTCATGTGCTTTCGCATTTCTTTAAAAACAAGATAACTAGGAAATGCAGAGGGTCTACAATCTGCTTTCAATAAGATGTACATGACGGAATGGGCAACCACACAGTTGACTGATTGTATTATTTTTGGGGAATTATTTTGCCTCCAGATTTCTGTGTCACAATCATAAAAAGAAGATAAGCATGAGATTGCTTTTTTTTTTTTATGGGGAAAGCTTGTTGACTGGGGGGGGGGGGGGGGGGGGGGGGTAAGGAGGGGGTGTTTAATGAACACAATAAATTGTTCATGGATAAAACCGTCATGAAAGGGAGACGGATGCTATCAAAATTCATAGAGAACTGAGTCGTTATATTCCACAATCACTAGAACTGCCCTTCAGGGTTTCATGTCTTTTAGAGTTATTTAACCATGCATTACTCTTGACCTGACAGCTATAGATAGACTGATTACTTTCCTTTCAGCGAAACAAACAACACATTGATTATTTTTCTTAACACTAAACAAACAAACCAAAAAAACAAGTAAGCATATCAACTGGTTCTTTGTTTTGAACAACAGAGACTGTTATGGCCAACATAATTCTGTACATTAACCTGAATACAGTGTCCTCAGCATTTAAGAACAATCACAAAAAAAAACCCTCATCAATGGCTGATCCAATGATGAACCTTTTGACAAAATGTTGTTTTTTTTTAAACATGACACTGCATGAAGCTTTTGAACAATCAACACTGAAGTTAAAGACATACTGGCACATATATCCAATCCTTTCAGACACAATGGCAGGAATATTTTATCTTCCCCCAAACGACTCTTACATAACTCTGCGCCGCAGGGTTCTTCTGTGCACTGACCATTAAAGTTAAGGAGGTAGTTCCAGAAGAAGGAGCGGCGATGGAAATCATCAATGGTCATAAGATGCTGAGGGTCGATGTCTTTGCGTAGCGTTTTCTTCCACCGCTCCTCTCCGCAATGAGAGACTCCAGCATGGTGCGGATCATGTACAGCTGTTCCAACATACATCACCACATTGACAGTGATTCATGAAGAATGCTCCAAAATACATCACCACATTGACAGTGACTCATGAAGAATTCCCCAAACACACATCACCACATTGACAGTGACTCATGAAGAATGCTCCAATATACATCGCCACATTGACAGCGACTCATGAAGAATGCCCCACATACATCACATTGACAGCGACTCATGAAGAATGCTCCAACATACTTCACCACACTGACAGTGATCCATGAAGAATGCCCCAACATACATCACCACATTGACAGTGACTCGTGAAGAATGCCCCAACATACATCACCACACTGACAGTGACTTGTGAAGAATGCCCCAACATACATCACCACATTGACAGTGACTTGTGAAGAATGCCCTAACATACATCATCACATTGACAGCAATCAAGAGAATGCCCCAACATACATCACCACATTGACAGCGACTCAAGAAGAATGCCCCACATACATCCCCACATTGACAGCGACTCATGAAGAATGCCCTAACATACATTACCACATTGACAGTGACTCATGAAGAATGCCCCAACATGCATCACCATTGCAGATAGTAATGTGCAAAGACAAGACTTACAAATAGAGAAAATGCTATCCACCGAATACATAAAATAGAGAAAATACTATCCACAGAATATATAAAACAGAGAAAATACTAACAAAATATTGTTACAACCTGAACCATAAGACAGCAACACTATGAACAGGGGTTTCATAATGCATCACTATTGTTACAGCCTCTATCACAACTTACAGCGTCTATCACAACTTTGTAAATAGTGAAGATTAGAAGTCTGATAAAGTTTCCTTGTAAGCAAAAAAAAAGAGGAAAAAAACCCACACAACACTGGTTTAAAAATGAAAGTAAGAAAAAGAAAAGCATCCCACCACTGAACTCTGACCAGACTCTTTGAGCAACCCCAAATCAATCAGGAAATTAGTGACCAACATTTTAAAACAAATAATAATAATAATAATAATAATAATGAATACTTATATAGCAAACACTTCTGTCATCAACCAGTGACCAACACATCAACACTTCTGCCATCAAACAGTGACCAACATATCAACACTTCTGCCATCAACCAGTGACCAACACAAAACATCAACACTTTTAAGTCATAAAATGCAAGCTTCCTGTGAGGGCTTATATCAATCAACACATGCACGCACAAATACACACAGACACATCACACAGAATGTGTACACTACCTGTGTGGATGAAGGCCCCACGTTCCTTCGGGGCACTTTGATGAAGAGCCATCGTCAGGGTCTTTCTTGCCTCGCTGGGCAGGGTCATCAGGAGGTTCGGTTCCTCGCAACCAGTCCACACAGGTGTCCCGCACGGACATGATGATGCTGGTCACACACACACAAACACCTCATGATTCCACCCCACACATTTTATACCAATAACATAAACAAATGAAAGGTTACCATAGTAATAAATGTAGCAATATGAAGTGAAAAATCATCATCCTCAACTTCATTTGACAGCTCTGACACACCCTCTCTCCAGCTTTTACTGACCCATCCTTCCTTTTAGCTCCACAATCATGTCTGAACCTTCCAAAGAGTAGCCAGTGTGTGGCCAAAGTAATTGTCATTAAAAGACATGAGGTGAAGAGTGGAGAGTTGGACAAGAGCGAAGCCACCAAGCTAACTTTGCAACATGATGCAGGAGACTTCACCGAGAGATGCTAGAATCAAGAGAAGGAGGAAAGACATTCTGCTTCATTGTGAATGGCGGCAATGAACTTTGTTTAAAACAATCTTCTCTATGAAAGTGCAATCAAAGACAGTCCCATAAGCCGGAGATGCATGTAAGTCTTGTCAGAAAGACTAAACAACCTTTGCCGATGGGGTAGGCTTGGCCAAAGTTGTTGGAACAAATAAAAACATGATCTTGCCATGTCAACTTCTCACTGTTCGATTGGGTGAACAGATAACTGAGCTAATATTGTCAACTCACTCTCACATGGGTGAGGGTAATTGAGGGGTGTTTTTGACATGTTGAAGCTGAAGAGCTCTGACATGCGCATGAGCTTGAAAACCTGAATCCGATTACTGCCCTTTTACAGCTGAAAGAAGAATGACGCTGCCAGGCGCATGCTACTATGTAGCTGGTAAACAGGAACTTCTCCTTGTAGTCCTCACATGCTTGAAGATTGCTGAGCACTGGAATGGGTCTCACTATGATATCTCCAAGATGTCCTACATGGTACAGTAGATGAGGTCTCTGAGGCAGGACAGAGTCCATGACCGATAAAACTGGAGATGGCCAAGTGGTGGAGTGGGAAGGAGGAAAAATATCTCTACACTGCTGCACATGACCAACAACAGAGATCTCTGTGGATCTCTTGACAATCCAAGCATGTCATTGCATCTTATGACCTTTGATTTCAGGATGATGAGGACGACAGAGGAAGACGACACAAAACTGATGTTTACCTGTCAGTGATTACTCATTAATTCATGACAGGTATGAACTGGAACAATTGTTAACTTCAAGAATGTTCTTGTGCATAGGATATGAAGGTATGAACTAGGGCAACTGTTAACTCAGAGACTGAACTGTGGCATTTGACAGTGATAGGTATAAACTGGGGCACCAGCTGGACATGGACATTCCCAGACTATGATGCGAAAGTGGGCTGGGATATCGAAAAAAGTTTAGAAAATCTTGCATGGATTAAACAACCTTTAAACAAAAAATGGTTTGTGACTCACTGTGTCTTTCACTCCCTTCTCTATCAGCCAACTTCAAACACACCTACATATACACAAGCTATTAAGTTCTACAAATACAAAGCAAACAAACAAACTCTACATTACAACAAACCTTACCGATGAACCTAACCATCTTATGCTCCCCTTGAACACCATTTCCTTAAAGAACCAATGGGACCATGCAGGGGGACTTCTACATTTCAATTCAGCACTGGTTATTTAGTAACAGCTGACTGTAAAGACACACCATTTTGAGCTGGCTGGATGGTGCAGGGCACTGCTAAATTCACAACAAGGGCTCAGATGTCAATATAGATTACTTGGTGTAAGTTTGAAATCAATTCAAACTTCAATGGCAATGATGTGGTTAGTGCACTGATAAATGGATTTACCTAGAACCTTCACAGAGCAGATGATTAAACACAAGGGTCAGTCAAGAAGATCAACAGCACACAAACACATTAGAATAAAAACTGTTTCAGTCAATGCATGTTGCATTAACCCTCTGCCTACCGCATGACTTTGTGCTATATGCCTATGAGAATACCATGCCAAGAGAGGTAACTCCGCAACACATACACACTTGCCATAAAGAAACCTCAATATGGGGAGTTTGTATTATACTCCCTGTTTGGCTAGTATACTTACCATGTCAGACAATAGCATTCACGGCAGTTAGTCTGCTCTGCCAGGCCGAAGTTTTTGTGTGGCTAATGCAGTGATAAGACAGTCACGTGGTGCCCAACCCACTTCCGCGTAGGGAAGAAGCCAGTGTAAGTCTCCCATACGTCATTCATCGAGGCCTGCGCGCAAGGTAACCCCAGAACCTTGGCGCTAGCGGGGAAGGTAGGGCGGGCATTAGAGTCTGACATGGTAAGTATACTAGCCAAACAGGGAGTATAATACAAACTCCCCATTTTGGCGTCATATACTGTACCATGTCAGACAATAGCAGAATTCATAGTAAAAGGAGGAGGGCGAGTGCCCTAGTGGTTCCTGGGGTTACCCGATATGGATGCATTAGCCGCCACAAAGGATATCCCATTAGAACCATCAGCCCTGGTCATGCGGATGTCCCTCAAATAAAATTTTATGAAGGGATTCTCCGAACGCCAGAAGGCTGCCTCCAGGAGGTGGCGCATGGGAACAGAGTGCTGGAATGCTGCTGAAGTGGCCAGCGCTCTGACCTCATGGGCCCGGGGGGAAGAGCGGGGAGATCCTCGGATGCCTGGGAATAGGCAGTTCTGACCGTCTTGGAGAGCCACCTAGAGACAGTGCCAGCTGAGATGTCTTTCGTGTTACTGGGTTTGATGGAAATGAGAAGACGTCTTTGTGAAACGCGCCTGGGGCGCGAGCGTTCCCAGTAGTGTGTTAGACATCGAGAAGGGCAAAGGGCTATGTCCGAAGAGGTGTCGCCCCCTAGTGTATCCGCCAGCGGGCGGATGATGAGGTAAGGGGAGGGACTGCCGGGTTCCTGGTTCTTGGCTAGGAACTCGGGAAGGAACTTAAGAGAGACGGAGCCGTCTCTGTGGAAGGCAATGTCTCTGGGGTCCCGCTAAGGGCATGGATCTCGCCTCGCCGTCTCGCGGAAGCGAGGGCGAGGAGGAAGGTAGTCTTCATGGACAGAAGGTCGAAAGGAATGGAGGACAAAGGCTCAAAGGGGGGTTTATTGAGGACGTCAAGAACAGTGAAGAGGTCCCAAAGGGGAACACGTCTAGGGGATTGGGCCTCACGAAGAGAAGCCCCTCTGGAGATCTCTCTGAGAAGGAAATCATTCTCAAAGGAAGGTCCGGCCATTTGGAGGATGGTCGTGCAGATGGCCGACCTGTAGCCCTGATGGAGCTAGCAGAGAGGTTAAGTTGGGACAGGAAATTTCCTATTTGGATGTTGGTGGGGCGAATGTGAGGGACAGAATTGGCTTTGCACCATGAGACCCATTTCCTCCATCTGCAGTCATAAAGGGACTCCGTGCTAGCTCTGCGAGAGGACATGGCTAGGTCTCGGAGTTCCTGAGAGGCCCCGGCGATGGAGAGGGTATTGAGGACGGAACGGGACCTGCCCGTTCGAGAGGGGGTTGTGGATGTTCGCAGCGGGCTGACACAGAAGCCAGGCGTGGAGGTGAAGAACCTGGGGATTGGCGTGGAGGAGGCCCGAAGGGGGTTGCCTGAGCATGTCCCACCTGGTGTTCAACTGGAGAGGGGGTTCGTGAGTGAGGGACTTGAGGTCCGGGAACCAGGACTGAGTGGGCCACCATGGGGCTATGAGAATGAGCCTGGGTCTCTCGAGTCTCGCCTTCCTGATCACCTTGTGGAGGATCGGGAAGGGAGGGAAGGCGTAAGCTATGAGGCCGGACCAAGGAAGGGACAGGGCGTCGATGGCGTAAGCCTGGGGGTCCGGGACCGGGGACACATACACTGGCAGACGATGGTTGAACCGTGTGGCAAAGAGGTCGATCATTGGTGTGAACCAATGTTCCCACACGGTTTGAAAGGGTAAGCCGGCTGAGGGTCCATTCCGTGTGGAGGACAGACTTGGATCGGCTGAGAGAGTCTGCCAGGATGTTGTGAGTCCCTGCTATGTGTCTCGCGCGAAGGGTGACCCCCTGCGTGTGACACCAGCGGAGGAGGGCCCTTGTACGGAGGGAGAGGCCGATGGAGTGTGCCCCCCCCCTTGTTGATGTAACAAGCTACCGAAGTGTTGTCCGTGAAAAGGAGAACAAATCGGTGGGCGACTATGGACTGGAACTGGAGGAGGGCGAGTCTGACCGCCTCCAGTTCCAAGATGTTGATGTGAAGACGAGCAGTCAGAGGATCCCAAACCCCCGAGGCGTGACTGCTCTCCAGATGGGCCCCCCAGCCCGAGTTGGAGGCGTCTGTGAAAAGTTCCAGGGCCTGGGATGGGAGGGAGATGGGAACTCCGGGGGCCAGGGTGGATGGGCTGAGCCACTCCTCCGTGGCCCAAACGAACCAAGGCCCTAGGGGGACGGGCTGGTTCCAGCTGTCGTTGGTCTGGGACCAACGACGGCGGAACTCCCTCTGAAGCTGTCGCTTTGGAACTCTGCCTAGGGGAATGAGAGGAGACAGGGACTCCATCATCCCTAGGAGGGAGGAAAGTGTCCTTGCCGAAGTGAGGGGAGAGAGGCGAAGGTGGGAAATGAGATCCACTAGGCGAGCGGACCTCTCCGGGGTCGGGGAGACTACCATGGAGGTGGTGTCGAAGCTCATGCCCAGGAAGGTGAATTGCTGACTGGGCGAGAGCTCGCATTTTGCGGGGTTGGTGACGAACCCAGAGAGGAGCAAAGCTGAAGTAGCTTTGAGGTGTGGGATTGGGCTAGGGCCTGAGAGGGGGCCAGGACGAGCCAGTCGTCGAGGTAGACAAGGAGGCGAATGTCCTCCTGTCTGGCAAGGGAGGCCATCTCCTTGACTACCTTCGTGAAGAGGAAGGGAGCCAGGGAGAGTCCGAATGGGAGGGCCTTGAATTGAAACACCCGGCCCCGCCAGACGAAACGAAGGTATCGTCTGTGGGACGGGTGGATGAGGATCTGGAAGTAAGCATCTTTGAGATCTATCGAGGTGGCCAGTCCAGATGGTGGATGGAGTCCCTGATCTGGGCCGGGGTCTCCATCTTGAATCTGGTTGTCCTGAGGAATCTGTTGAGAGGGGAAAGGTCGAGGATGGGCCTCCAGCCGCCCGAGGCCTTTGGGACTACAAAGAGGGAGAGTAAAACCCGGGGTTGGGGGTGTGGTACCTCGGTGATGGCGCCCTTGCGGAGAAGCTCCTCGATTTCCAGGCGAAGGGCCTCCGCCTGGGCGGGAGGTGGGTCGCCGGTGGAAGGAGGAGGGGAGGACAGGAGGGGAGGGCGTTCGTGTGCCCAGGGTAGACGGAACCCATCCTGCAGAACAGAAACCACCCAGGGGTTGAGGACCCATGAGCCGCCACTGGTGGGCGTGCGGGACAGACTGCCTGCCAGGGGGGCAGAGGGGCTGAGGTGTGTCTGGAAGACTGACATGTCCCGCCCCTCGGAAGGTGGGTCCGCTAGTCACCTCCGGGGCCGGGCCTGTTGGCCGAACCGAAAATTCTGTTGGGGTTTTTTCGGTTTGGGCGTAGGGGGTTTGGCGGGCCTCGAGGGACGCTGCTTGGGGTAGGGCTGGGGTCTGGCTGTGGGTAGGGCCTGACGAAAGGATGGTCTAGAAGGGCGGTGCTGACGAGGGTTTGTGGTCGCAAAAGAAGCGGCCTGTTTGCGCTCCTCGACGGCATGGGAAATGACCGCAGAGGAATAGTCGCCGAAAAAGCGACTGCTCTGACCCGGAATGCAGCGTAAGGCCGCCTTGAGCGCTGGGGAGAGATGGGCCTGTGATAGCAGGGCGTCTCTCACTGCCAGAAGGCAGTTAAAGTGACTCCTGGCTGCGCTGTCCGCCGCAGCCCCAAGGTGGTGCGCTATCTTGTTGACAAGAAAACGCATAAGGGGGTCATCAAACAGGCTGGGGCCTGCCTCAGTGTCGCCCGGGTCAGAAGACGCTGAGACAATGCCTCCCTCATTTGGCCAGAGTTCCTCTGCTCGCTGTAGGAACATGTCAATGAAGGCATGCCCCGCGGTGGTGTGCAGAATGCCAGCTCTGGCGATTCTGTCCCACTCTGTCAGGGTTTTGATAGAAAGAGAGGTGGATGTGGGAGGGGGGCGGTTAGGAGTGAGCCTGAGGTCAGCCGGGGAAATGGCAATCTCCCTGGTGGCCGGATTGGCAGAAAAGAGAGAAAAGACATGAGGGGCCTGACGCGGGTCCTTGAGGAATACTCCTATTGGGGCCGCGTTGGGGGCTGATAAGAAGTCAGTCCCCGGTGGGGGAACGGCATGTGTACCCCTGGCGAGGGAGGCCGATCTGCCCAACAAAGGAGTGATGGTCTGGGGGGGCGGCTATCCTTGACCGTGATCGCTGGGTAGGGGGTGACCCAGTGAAACGGGAAAGGGCGAAAATGTTGTTAGAGGGAGGGGATTCCCTAACAACAAGATCAGGGCGCCAGCTCTCCAAATGGAAAGGTCCCCAGACTGGGGGAGGAATTCCTCAAACCCCTCCTCCAATTGTGGGTCAGTCTGATCGTGAAGGGGAAGTTCAGGTCCACCTTCGGAAGGCCATGTCAGGGGTGCGTGGGAGTCGTGAACTCGTTGGGAAGAGGGGTGGAAAACGAGGACGACTCCCCGGTGGTTCCGTAATCGGCGTTGAAAACTAGGGGACTGCCGATCGGACAGCGCCCGAGAGGAATGGGGCCCCAGGTCGATCCAGCTCTGGGAGGCCGGATGCCACATGAGGCCAAAGATGGAGTCAGGGGAAGAGTCCGAGCTAAGCCACTGATTCCTCTCGGGGGAATAGAACCACCGGTCCCCGGGGAGAAAGGAGGGCTGTGGAGGCCCAGAGGCAGAGTCTCCTCGGGGACCCGGGTAACCTTGCGCACCCGGGAGAGCACTGCCTCCTGCATCTCCCGGGTGGGGGTCCGCACCGGCCCTTGCGTGGCAGAGGGGTCGGGGAGTGTTACGATCGCCGAGCCTCCTGGCCGTGTGGTAGCGGACGGGGATGGCTGAGACGACGCGTAAAACTCAAGGGACGAGGGGTTACCCCTGGTCCCGCTGGTCGATCCTCCCTCCTGAGGAACGGGACCGCGGACGTTGCCCAATAGGGGAGCGGAAGAAGTCGGCTCCCCAACGTCCTGTACCCTAGGGGAGAATGAGACGATCGATCGGGGTGGTTCGACCGTCGGGGGTGAGGTCGCAGATCCGAGCTACTCGATGCCTGCGTACCTGACCCGGGATTGTGGTCAGTGGGGGGGTTCCACCGAAGACTGGCCACATTCCCTCCACCCGGGGTGTTGACGCTCCTCGTGTCCGGGTCGTGGCTGAACCCGGACCCGGTTGGGGAGAGCGTCCTGAGACTGTGTGACGTTAGTGGAGGTGCTAGCGTCACAAGTCTCAATAGATCGGGTGACGTGCGGTGATTCCGTCCGCGAGTCGCCACCCGTGCCGGTCCGGGTATCGGCAAGGGTCCCCTGGGGCCGATGATCGCCGGACGCGGCATGATGGGAGAGGGTCTCCTTACGCGGTCGAAGTCGAACAGGCGAACCAGTCAGGGAACGTGAAGATTTAGAACGGGAAGGTCCTTTCATGGGAGCCTTGCCTTGGAGGATTTGGGCTTAGGGAAGGAAGCAAATGAGAAACAGTCGGCAATGACTGCCGATTGTTCATCCGACTGGGACTGACTGTTGGACTTCGATCGCGACGATCGTGTATCCGCCGGTCGGGTAGAGGGGGGGAAACGGAATGATGGTCGCGCGTCCCCTGCACGGAACCCTCCTCTACACCGACCGTACGCTCATCGTGTGCGTGAGCGGTTTGTCCCGTGGAATCGACACACGACCCTCCGGGGTAGAGAGCGACTGCCGAAGAGTGGAGCGCCTCGAGCCGTTAGTGTCCTTCACCATGTTGGGCACTGGTGGTGGGGAACAAACACGGAACGCACGATCGCAAAGGGGAGACAAAGAGGTGGATTGAGGGATAGAAAGGGCTCAACCAACGTCGTGAGAGACACTGAAATTGTAATAAATGCAACGAGAAGTCAGTGAGAGATCGAGGCAGGTCGATCGTAAGTGACGCGGTTTTGGCCGGTCGAAAACAAAATGGCTTTAACGACCGGCGAAGAAATGGAATCCGAGTGGACTACGTGAAAGTTAGGCGAATCGGGAGTCCAAATGGAAGGAGAAGGGACCGAGATTCGTTAAACAAGGGCCGTAAAAGCCAAAACTGGGGAGAAAGGGCGAAACCGGCGATGGGAGTTCCGACTTTCGAAGATCGAAAGCGCCGAATGCAAAGTCGCAAGTGCCAAGACAAAGGCACAAGGCGAGGATGGCGTGGTTAAACAAATGAATAAAGCACACCAAACCAAAAGCCCACCGGTTCAAGAATGAAAGGGTGAAGCGCGCAAGCCACAACAAATAAGCAAAGAAGCAAAACAAGGCTATCTAAACACAACGGCCAAAGAGAAGGCGAGACAGAGCACAAGACTTATCTTGCTTTGACGGCAGGCCGAGAGAGAATGACGTTTTGGGAGACTTACACTGGCTTCTCCCTACGGCGGAAGTGGGTTGGGCACCACGTGACTGTCTTATCACTGCATTAGCCACACAAAAACTTCGGCCTGGCAGAGCAGACTAACTGCCGTGAATGCTATTGTCTGACATGGTACAGTATATGACGCCAAAAGAAAATTTGTTTTTAACTTATCTATTCTGTTAAAAGTAATGAAAAAAATTCAAAGACATCACTCCATCCAAAACAGCCATTTCCCCCACATATAGTGAACTGGTACACGAGGAAAAAAAACAAACGAACAAACTAACTGTACTTCGGTATTCTCAGTGCTAAAACAATTTTCCCTAAATTCACTGTACCCACAGAACATCATGGATTAGGAGCACAGAGTGATTTTCCAAGTCTAAACAAAGTACTGAAACCTTCAGGAACAAAAAAAAAGTCATTCTGTATGGTATGCACACTAAATAATCAACTTTTATTGTGAAGCAAAAAACAACAACCCAACTTCAACAATTTTGTTAAACTGAAGGCATCACATACAAGAAGATTTGTCTTCTAACTACTGAGGGGAAAAAATAACAAGAACAGATTAGGCCTACTGAATACTGGGCTTTAGATTGTGATGGAATTCAACAAAAATGTGCTTTTGCACAAGTGCACTGAGCAACACCCCCCCCCCCCCCCCAACACACACACACTGTGGTGATGATGTACCTCTTGTCCGGCTCCTCTTTGCTTTTTGATAAACAGGCAGTTTTTATTTCAGGCCAGAGTTTATGTTCATCCTTTTCTGCTTGCTTTTGTGCAGCAAATAAATTGGTTTCTCGTTAAAAGTCTGCCAAAATTCTTCTGAAATCAAAAAGCTAAAGGTGATGCTCCTACAGGCAAATCGTGGGACACACCCACTGACTGACCAGGTTTCCTGGCTATCAAAACAAGGGAAACTTTTGGGGGGCTTCACTTCTTGTAGCCAACCACTCCAGTCAAGAATTAAAGAATCTCTAGCAAGTTTTGTTTTTCGAATTTTCTTTTTTTGGGGGTCTGGGCCCAGCAGCAATGGGCTATTCGACATCGTCATTATCATCGCCTGAATCATTATTGATTCCGGCCTCAAAATCAGTCAGCAGTCGATCTTTATTCATAACTAGGTCAAGATTGACGTCCGAATCGTCTTGCTTCAAATCTCCTTCAAGAGTGTAGCCCGCAAATACGCTCTCTTCATCAATATCACTTCAGAAAATGAATTCTGCAAGTTGCATAGTTACTTGATCCGCCATTTTCCCAGAAAATCTTCGCGAAAAAAAAGCCGAACTTTGAAAATTCACAGCAGCGAAACTACTCCACCAAAACTCATGCAACAAAAACCAAAATGGCGTCCAGAAACGGAAGTACCGGAAGACTCTTCTGTCGCAATTGCATTCTGGGATATGCGATGGTGAAAGCGAAAGTCGTTGACCGAGTATTCAGCGGTCGATCTCGGTCGATCCGGTATTCAGAAAGAGGAAATCTCGCGGTCGATCTCGGTCGATCGGTACGCATTGGGTTTAAAAACAAACAACAACAACAAAACAGCTTGTTATCTGAAAGGCAAAGGGAGAACTTCCTACACTTTAATGATGTCACTCTTTTCTTGATGGCTTTGCGGAGAGGGTCCCTGAGAAACAGCTGGACAAAGTCTGCAGCTGGGCATAGATGTGTCTGCGTATGGCGTCCATGAAGACCGACTCCATGCGTGACATGAGCAGTTGTAGTCCCTTGATCATGGCTATCATTCAATCAGGGCAAACTTCTCCTCACGGCTGTAGTTGTATCGCGTGGCCTGTGGGAAACAGCCAAACATTGTAACTGAACGATTCACAGTCAGAATACTGATCTCATAAAGAGTAGTTTATGGCCATGTCCCTTTTTTTCTGCATAAAATTACACTGAAATAACTGAAAAACTACCAGCTACGATACACTAACAATCATAATATCCAAATTACAGTCTGAAAGAACCACCATGCTGATAAATAATGTAGGGCTTTTACACATAAAAGTCATGATCAAGCAGAAAGCCTATTGTTTGGAAGTTCTCTTGAAGCTTATTTTTTGTCACCAAGTTTGGTAGAAAAAACAAACAGTACACCTCAATGCTCATACACTGCAATGAATTTTTACTTGAATAAGACAAGGCAGCTGGATTCACAGAAAAGAGCATACCTCAATGTTACTAAATCCTAAGGTGTTTGACATTTACTAGGATAATGTCACTAGGTACAGTACAGAAAGCAAACATATACCTCACTGCTAATACATCCCTATGAACCAGATATGAATTAGGATAATATCAATGCGTTCAGTTAAAAAAAAAGTACTTCAGTGCTAACAGATCCCAATGTAGTTGGTATGACACAACATAATTGACTGTACACTTGAGAAAACTCAGAATAATGAAAGGCCTACCCGTTCATACTCTTCTGCTTCATGGGGACATTCTTTGTTCTTGTGTGGGTCTGTTGGGTTCAAGAGTTTCCAGGAGTACTGCAAACACACACACACACACACACACACACACACACACACACACACACACAGAGTGACAGATCAACAGACAGATACAGATACATAGATATATATATGCATATATGTACAGACACACACTTCAAATTCATACAAGACAGGTTATATAAATAGAGAAAATAAGCCAGAGTTCTTTTCTCCTTGGACAGCAGACTCACCAGCTCCATGACCTGCTGGGTCCAGGCGGACAGCAACTGAAGCCCTCTGAGGGCAAGCTCCGTCAGCTCCCTGTTCTCCTCGTCATTGCGGGGCACCTCCCTGGTGGTGGTGGTAGCCTCGTTGCTGTGGCGGGCCAGCTGGCTAATGTACTGCATGTGGTCATCCGGATGGCCTCCAGGTTGATCAGCAGGTTGGACTGGGGGCTGGGGGAACTGGACTCGCAGCAGGGCCACTTGGAGGGGTCAAAGTTGGGCCCATTGCGCAGGTAGGTGTATGGAGCAATCTGCATGTCCCCGTACAGAGGGACGATTTCCAGGTTCTGTGGAAGGACCAAAATGAACACTTTGTGGATGTTGCTGTTTCTGATATTTTGACAGGTGCATGGGGTGATTGCGTGACTGTTTCATAGTTCTCTAGGTGGGGCAAAAGGGACATTGTGGATGTTGTCATTATTGTTACTTACATAGTGTACGAGGCAATCTGCATGTCTCAGTACAGTGGAACAATCTCAAAGTTTTCTGGAAGGAGCAAAAAAACCCACTGTGGTTGTTGCTGTTTTTATTATTTAGATAGGTGTATGGGGCAATCTGTGTGTCCCCATACAACAGTTTATTATTTAGATAGGTGTATGGGGCAATCTGTGTGTCCCCATACAACAGTTATTATTTAGATAGGTGTATGGGACAATCTGTGTGTCCCCATACAACAGTTATTATTTAGATAGGTGTACGGGGCAATCTGTGTGTCCCCATACAACAGTTATTATTTAGATAGGTGTACGGGGCAATCTGTGTGTCCCCATACAACAGTTATTATTTAGATAGGTGTATGGGGCAATCTGTGTGTCCCCATGCAACAATAATTATTTAGACAGGTGTATGGGGCAATCTGTGTGTCCCCATACAACAGACAATCTCAAAGTTTTTGAGGAAGAGCAAAAGAATGCTGTGGTTCTTGCTGTTATTGCTATTTACGTTGTTATAGTCCGTGAACTGCATTCCCTGTACTATGGAACGATCTTCAGGTTCTCTAAAAGGAGCCAAAGGACCAGTTTGAGGTGGTTGTTGTATGCTTTAGGTAAGTATACAGAACGATATGCATGTCCCCTTACAATGTGATGATCTCCGGATTTTGTGAAAGGAGGAAAAGGAACAACTTGTAATTGTTGCTGTCACTGTTATTCACCATTGCTTTTTTAGGTTATGGTGCTACCATTTTTTTTGCAACTTCACTTTCTGTTCTAAACATGTCAAGGTATGCAGTCTTTCCTAAAAAACTTGAGTATAATATTTTACATGGAGTGATGAATAAACAGCAGGTGAGAGAAATGCTGAACACTGAACCTGAAAATGGATATTTCTCTTATAACTATATACATTATGTAATAATGTTTCTTTGTGACCTGTGCATCTGCACTCATGTTAATGTAAGTTAACTCCACACATTGTTTCTTCATGAGTTTTCTTTACTTTGTTCTCTGTGTGTGTGTGTGTGTGTGTGTGTGTGTGTGTGTGTGTGTGTGTGTGTGTGTGTGCGTGTGTATGTGTACGTGTGCATGTGTGTACATGTATATCTGTACACCTACGAAGACGACACATGAAAAGGGAAGGGAAAAAAGACAGTGGAAATTACCTTGAGTATTTTGTCAATTTTGCTAATACTGATGCGTTTCTTGGCGTCCATTTTGTACACATTTGGCCCTTCCTTGGTGTCCATCAGAAACATGGCAAATGCCATGACCTGTCACAGAAAAAAACCTTTATAACCAATCGAATAATTAAATGCTGAATTTGGCCAATTCCAAAACCACCACCACCACCACAACCAATAAAACACCAAAATATGATGAATTCCATGACTTGGTGAGACAAACACCCTCAGACAAATAACTAACCAGTAAAACATGGTGAATTCCATCACCTAGTCACAGCAAAATCACTACTATTCAAATTACCAGACACTGATAACTCAACTTCATTTTCAATGCCATGACCTGGTCACAGCAAAACCATTAACACCACACAGAGAACTATTCTCTCAAGCACACTCATAACCTGACATTACTAATAGTGCAACAACCTTGTCACAACACAAAAATCAACACCACGCTAAGAACAGAGGTTTAATCTGACTTCATCTACAATGCTGATAAAGTCATTAATTTGACAGTAATTGTAATGACAGGATTATAATATGATAAAAGCAACAACAACAAAAATGTTTAACCCTCTTGACAGGTAAGAACCCGCTAGCGCCCAACCGGAAATCACACGGCCAAAACGCTGAGCAACTGCCAGCGCCCGGTAAAACACGTGGCAACAATGGGCGCCGCCATATTTCTCGTAGAAAAGGAAGTCTCGCGAGAACGTGACTTCCTTCTTCCTGTGGCCATTTACTTCCGTTTGCAAAAAACCGCGAGTCGATACGTGCCGTAGTTCTCGAGTTACGAATTTTTAAAGTTTTGTGGTCGAAATGCTGTTTTTCGCCATCGCTAACCTTGATTTCTGCCGTTCTATAACGATATTTAGTGATGAAGATACTGTGATTTGTAGGATTTACGGCATAAGACTTAGTGAAAGTGCTGGGTAATGAAGCTTAGAGTGACCTAGATTTCGACTGGGATGATGTTCCAGGTATGATTCGGAAGAACGTTCTGAAGAAGATTTTTTTTTTTTTCCCGAGTAAATGGCTCATATCATATTCTTCAAACTTATGATATAGCAACATATATATTCGTAGGAATTTTTAAAATTATTTTCATTTCACTATTTCCTTTCCTCTCTTTTAAATTAATTTTTAAATTGGGTAACCATGTTCAAATTACGGAGTTACTTACCTTGCCGATGGGTTTTCGGCGTAACTAAGCTCAGGTAAGTGCATACTAAAGACGGTTAAAGCCAACTGGAGACAAAACGAGTGACAGAGTTACATATGTTCTCTTGTTGCCACAAGTACAATCTTAACTCCAGTGCCATACTAACAACATGCACAGTCTCAAAAGGAAATGGGCGGGAGCAATCTCACTGTTCTTCCCCCTGACTCACCTTCACCAGCATGTACTTTTCAGAGGGCTCCAGGTACATGCGGGACTCGTACATGTGCTGGCAGATGTTAATGATGTCGGCCAGCAGCTCCTCATAGCCAGGGATCTCCACCAGCGTGGCCTTGAGGGTGTCGCGGATCTTGTTCTGGATGGCCAGGTTCATGGACAGGTTCTGCGAGTCCTGCAGAGCCTGTTGGTCTGCCATCACCTTCAGGAACTGAGCCGCCCTGTACGTGAGGATTGCAGAGGTACCAGCTTTAGTCGCAATTATCATGGTCATCTGGGTCATTACTGGCTCTAACAATATTATTCCTAATGCTTAGGCGATACCCTCAGGAGCTGGATTTTCCTCCTCAGGCCTCTGAGATTCCATACAGCACAGGCTCCAGATCTGCCGCTGAAGACCAGACTTGGACCCACAGCTGATAAACAAGGCATGTCTGCAAGATAAGGTCACATGCCTCTTTCTTCCCTGGTAGCAATCGTAAGTATTTACTTCACTTCAGTGTGAAACATTTTATACCTCTCAGCCTAGCGGGCATTACTTCTGTCAGGTGGATCTGTCTGCATGTCTACAGCATAATGCAAGTGTAGAAGCCTAGGTATGTGCATCTACAGTACCTACAGATGTGGGGAGTTCCATATCCACAACAACTGTACAAGCCCTGACTGACTTCCAGTTATAAATGAAGAGTTCAGTGTCTGATAGAAAACAATATTGAATTGATGTGCTGACCACTGTCACGACAGTATTTTTCCACAAAAAATAACAACTGTTGTTTTTGGTGATCTGAACATCTGTTGATTGTCAACACACAGTCACAAAACACCAAGAATACACTTATTCTGATAAAAATCCAATTAAATACCATTTTATCATCACTCTGTCATTTATGTTACAGATAACAAGGGACAGAAAATACACTTCAGACCAAAGGAAAGATAACATAAAACCACAGCCTTCACTCTCCAAGCACCTTGCTAAAGCAAGCTGACCTTCTGTAAGCAGAGTAGTCATTGCGGACACTGGATTTCATGTTTTTCAGCTCGTCCAACTCAGCAAACATGTTGATGAACTTGCCAAGAGTCAGCAAGTAGGCCTCCGACACAAAGTCATTTCTCTTTTCCCGATGACACAGCCGCTTCACTTCAGCACAGAAGCTATCAATAGCTTTACGCTGCACACAATACACAACAGGGTTTTGTTTTTTCTTTTGGTTTCGTAACTTTAGCCCAGCTAACAACATATAACACAACAGCCTTTTCAGAGCTCTCACAACATACAAGAAAAAAGTTGT